>CM016722.1:3247076-3847076 GCA_005771605.1 Scutellaria baicalensis | reverse complement strand
ATAACTAAATCACGTCTCCAATTTTGTTGTCGCATTGCATCTTCCACGCTCCTTTTTTTTTTTTTGTCCTGCATGTATTTATTATTTCCATTACGGAAAACATTAATTTCTACAACATTTTTCCATTTACGATTCAAGTTAATGACATTTCGATAAAGAAATATGCAATTGAGAAATAGTGGTTTGTTTAATCAATTGAGTATATGACCAGAATTGCAATTCATTTGTAATGAATCATAGCCAATCATTGTAGAGTGTTTGTGTGGTTGTTACGAATAATGAGACTACCAATAAAACAAGATAATTCATTAAATTACCATAAAAATAAGGGGAAATTAAAAAAATGGTCCTGCTATTGGTGATTGAAAGTGATAGTATGCTTTTATTATGCCAAATTGTTGTTTTTATTATTTTTATATTAGGGTGAGAAATTATTATGTAAAATAAAAAACTTCCACTTCCCTGAAAAGTCTTTAATGGGAGTATCTGTACCAGTTGAGATTCTCACACCATTAACGGATTCCTTTTCTCTCTCTCTCTCTAGATATATACACACACATCATACACTCTGCTTAGCACAAAGAAACAATACATATCTCTCTAATTGGGGTTATTTTGGTTGGACTCTCTTTCCTGTGAAATGGGTCTCTCTGTAGTTCAAGTAATACTCCATACTACCTTTGTTGTACTTAATTCAGCTGATTGATCGTTGATATGTATGTTTCGTGAATTGAACAGGGGTTTACCAAGTCATTGGCGATGACGGTTTTATCAGAAATCGGAGATAAGACATTTTTTGCAGCTGCTGTAAGTTGAGAAAAAAAGTTGTTATTGATTTATTGTTCCATGCTTCTTTGCTTGCTGTTCGTCGTTTCATGTGCTTTTCGAGTGGCTTCAGTTTTGTCTTCAGCTGTTATACACTGCTCTGGGCTGCTGCGAAAGCACGATCAAGCATAGAATTAACTAGTTAGGTTCTATTTTGGAATTGATTTCCATTATGCTAATTCAGACAATTGATTTTCTTGAATAAAAGAAATTGCTTTGGTTGTTCTTTTATGTTTGTTGGAAATCAATTGATATTTGCTTGCATGTGAAGGTAATCATATTTAGTTTTGGACATGCTAATTTGGTTCTTAGTTTAATTTGCAGAGAAATGTTTCTCATAATTATTAGTATTGTTATTGTCGTTGTTGTTGTTGTTGTTTCCCTTTCCTAGGAGTACTTCTTTGGTCTGTTATGATAATTTTGTCCTTTTCTGTTTGTTCTTTGTTCAATTTGGAATTTATTATGTTTCTTGTTTTCTTCACTCTATTGGTTCCATGTCACTCAAATTTGGAATATAAAAAGTATGCTGGATGGTATCAATTCTTGCTTTATATTCCAATTCTCTTGGATAAGCTATATGTTAACATTTTACAACTTTACACAGAATAAATTCCTCTTCTTTTTTGCAAGAATCTTTCCAACACTTTTGAGTTATATTTACTTACATGTGTCGCCTAGTGAGATGCTCGTAGGTTTTTATACTCCTTTCTCTTTCATGTTTAGATAGTCATTTTCACTTTGGTTGAAGTCAAAAGATTAGATTGAGAGAGTCTGCAACTTTCGTTTTGGACTTGAATTCATGTATAAGAAGTAATGATCTTGACCCCCTTCAAACACCCTTTTGTTCTAATTGATTCCGAAACAAATATTGCATCTGCTTTAACAAAACAGTTTCAGAATTTATTTCATCTTGCCACTAATTATGCTGTAGAGAGGGAATAACAAACAAACTATGACAATATTTGCGTCTTTCAGATATTGGCAATGCGTCATCCCAGAAGGTATGTGTTATCAGGTTGCCTTGGAGCTTTGATAGTAAGATTTTTGTTCTCTTCTTTGACTGTAAATTGTTTTGGTCTTTTCATTTGTCTGACGCCTTAAAATGATCGAAACATGTTTTGATTTTAGGTCATGACCATACTGTCAGTTGTTTTGGGCTGGGCTGCTCCAAATCTGGTAAGTCGATGATGGTTCAATGGACCATCTCTTAATGAATGATAATTGCTAATGGAATCAACCATACTGAGCTAATTGAATCAATCATTCATTTTCGGGTTTCTTCTATGCAGATCTCACGCAAGTTGACTCATAACATCACAACAATTTTGTTTCTAGGATTTGGCATGTGGTCATTATGGGATGCATTTAATGATGGGTAATGTTATTCTTCTATGTTTCCTCTTTACATCGTTTAGCTAATTCCTTCATAAGTTTCGCTAATATTCTTGCTATCCCTGACAGGGAGTCTGAAGAATTGGCTGAAGTTGAAAAAGAACTGGTTGGTTTCTTTCGTATTTTGGTACCTGCTTTGTATTGATTAGAAGTTTACTGATTTCATCTTTTATCCTGAGGCTAGAATGCTGATTTGAAATCTAATGGTGGAGAAACCAAAGAGAATAACAAGGTACTCAATAATAATCCTCCATTAGTGTTTATATTGAGATAGATGGATCTTTGCAATTGGTGAAAGAGATATATCACTGCAGTTTTGCATCAAAGCAACTGGTATAATCTGCCATAGATTACATGATGTTTAATAATTTTATGTATTTAGTTGTAAAATTATTTTGCTTTTGAGATTTTGTTTCATTGCATGCAACTTAGAGAAGCATAAGAATTTTATTTATTCTACTTTCAGGATACACATCCTGTATCTGGTTGGCTAGCATCTCATTTTACATTTTAGCAGTTGATCTTTTTTGTTCTGAGATATGTTATGTTATTCCAGGATGAAGATGACCTGAAAAAGCAGAGTCGGCCTTTTCTTACTCAATTCTTCTCACCGATCTTTCTGAAGGTCTCTCTCTCTCTCTCTCTCTCTCTCTCATTAAGCAACCAACTTCTTATGATTCACTAAATAATCCACTTTTTCTTTGGCAGGCCTTTTCCATTACGTTTTTTGGTGAATGGGGTGATAAAAGTCAGGCAAGCGCATCTTTGGAATGTGGAAAATTCTGGCTACTTTGTGAGCCATATAACATTGATTCTTTCTTGTTTAACAATAAGTATGACCTAATTTTGCAGCTTGCCACTATAGGATTGGCTGCAGATGAGAATCCTCTGGGTGTTGTTCTTGGTGGAATCCTGTAAGTCCATATATTAGCTCATTTATCCAGGACCAAATGCTTTCACGAATGTCCCTTTTCCCCATCAACCATCGTCTCATTTTCTTTTTTTGTTGTTCTATTGCCTAAAGCCTTGTTGGAGCATTGTTTCATATGACTTTCTTTGTTAAAAGTATATCATTCATGTTTGTGGTTTCTCGTGTCAGTGGACACACTTTGTGCACCACAGCTGCTGTTCTGGGAGGGAAGAGCCTGGCAACTCAAATATCCGAGAAAATAGTAAGATTATCAGCCTCTATTTTGATTCACTTTCTTTTAGGAAGAAAAGGTTTCTAGATGATGTGTAAAACCAATCATGGGGACTGCAGGTTGCACTCTTTGGAGGCATTCTTTTCATTATTTTCGGCGTTCAATCCTTCCTTTCCACAGTCCAGTCATGATTACTGCAACGATGCCAAGGGTCGGTATGAAGTACTTCACTCTGTATTCTATCCTTCATGATGCCAAACGGAGATGATAGATGCATTTTGGCTGCTGCATTATATTGGTGCCTGAAGCTATTGTGCTGGATTTTTTTGCAGACTTCATATTCTTCTCCAACTCAGGAGTAGGGCAATCATGCAAGGAAACCTAAGATTACAACAATAGATACATTTAGTTATCTTCAATTCTATGGATCAGTTATTAGGCTGTTCATCACAATAAGAAGTTGGTGATTATTGCTGTGTTCCAGTGGCCCACAAGATGTCTCTTTTGGGAAAGCAACATAGAATGATGTAGTTTGATTGTTTCAACTCTACAGATATTGGTGTGCTTGGATAATATCATTTCGAATAAATGAGTGTTAAAGCTGCAAATTCCAGCATAATTTCAACTGCTCGATTAACTTGGTATACATGCAATGTCAATTCCAAGATATTTAAATTTAAGGTTTGTAACAAATGAATTACAAATTCAACCTAATTTTTGTGACTGTTTCATATACATGGATCGCTCACGAGTTAGCTCAGAATGAGGGTAATCTACATCAAATCCTCATTCCAAAACATGAATTTTAAATCCATCATAAAATTCTTTAATTCGAATACAACCTCAGATTAGTTATGCGGTTTTTAATTAACTTTGCTTAACTAGCACATTTACATGTAAAAAGGAAGATTATTCATCAACAAACCTTATATAACTAGCAAGTTAATAAGCTCTATCAGCAATCAGTACGATCGATATGAACAGAAACAAAAAGTTGACATCCCCCCATTTGATAATCGGTTGAAGCCACTGCCAATTTCTTGCCAAAAAAACTAACTCATGAAGTTTCCTCCTGGCATGGTCGGTGGTGCTCCTTGGGACGAGACTTGTCCTTGCGACAACTGGGTCCGCCCACCACCTTGCATATACCCTTGATTCATACCGGACCCTACCATCTGTTGTGGCATTTGTTGCTGCTGCTGCTGCTGAAGCTGCATGAGCGGCTGTTGTTGCTGAAGCTGATGAGTCGGTTGGAGTGGAGGTTGCTGTTGCTGCTGCTGTTGTTGTGGCAATGGTTGTTGTTGTTGTTGTTGTTGAAGCTGTTGTAGATGCTGCTGCTGTGCTTGTAGTTGTTGCTGCTGGGGATTCGGTATTTGAGGCTTGAAAACAACCATGTCCTGGAAAGAGGGTATATGAGTGTTGTGTTGTTTAGAGAAAAACTATGAGATGATTCATAATTGTTTATAATAAAAAGTTGGTATCTTTCTTAATCTTACCCCAGGGAAAAGCATTCCGATTAAACGGTAGGCTTTGTCAGAGACTGACAGCAGCAAGGTCTGGGATGGTAACTGTATTACTGCACACTAAGAGTTCCATGCAACTCAGAATATGAGATTCGCACATATATAAACCAAAATTTGCATACTTTTGATGCTTGAAAAAACAAAACTATCAAGTTTGCATTGATGATGACTTACAAGTTTCTTTTCTTGTAGTTGACCAAGAAATCCATGCTGATCCATTGCACGAAAAACTAGAAAATCTGCCTTCCCGACATATTGCCTAGAACAAATACAGATGGCTACATGATAAGTATTCAATTACTATAAAGCAATTTTACTGGTACTCAGTACAATTGGTGAAAATAGTATGGTTTATCCAAGGAGATATTACTTGTTGTTCATGTGGTCCTGGGAAATCAGGCGAACTATCTGCATTGTTGAAGGCCAATTTGCAGCAAGCCTGTAAGAGCAAAACGTACAGACAAATTACAAATAGTCAGTTAAGCTTTGTACATTACTCTGAAGAAGGGAAAACAAGAGCACATAATGGAGTAATTTATTTAACAAAGGATTCATAAATCAATGAGGCATGAAAAATCCATCTCGGCATACTATAACTCTTTTTTACAAATAAATGAATCTGAAGGATAGGTTTTTTTATTAAAACTAGCAAACTTGTACAACCCAGCATAAGTATGCAAGGATGGTGGAAACACAAAGTAAAGCATCACCAGAAAATTTTCTTACGTTTCAGAAGCTGAGGCATTCCTGTATCCCTAGCACCAGAAAACAGAAAATAAGCACAATAAACGCAGGAAGACGTATAATGATATGCATGCTGAAGAAGCTAATTACCAGACAACGGCATACATAATATGCCATAGACACAAAATATGAAAAATGAAGGGCTGGTTTTATAGCAACACTATGAAATCATAATTCTTCCTGTAACTAGATTATTAAAAGTATAGCCAACAATATCAGACTCCATATTTTAACATGTCAGACGGCATACCTCCAGTCTGGTGATGAAAACAGGCTGGCCTTGACGCTGTCCAGATAAGTTTCCCTGTAGCCCATCATAAAAATTATCAGAGGCAGCTCAGGACACTAGAATTGGCTATTTGAGAGAAAGGTTTCCATTGTATCATTTACCAAAAATCAAATTCATAAATGGAAGTTGTTTATCCTACTACTTATGGCAAAGAAAATTTCTATAACTAAGATTTCTAGCAAAGAAAATGGGATAATAGTCAGCCACTTGAGTATAGTAGGCGTATGAGTTAATAACTAACCAATTTGCATAACTAGTTGGTTATAGGCTAATTTACATCCACTTTTATGCAGGTTGGGGATATGTTTCAATATTTGATTAAGAAGGGTAATACAATTCCACCTAAAGACCAGGTCAAGACAAGGTGGTTTTATCACCAGAACCAAAACATTTCAGACACAAAATGAAAATCCTTAGCTTGCTAAGTCGATTAATTGTATAAAGATAAGATTTCTGATGTGACATCTCAACAATAATCAACTTGTGCAAGATTTAGTTTTTCTTAATAAACTGATAAATGATAATTACCTCCCACACTTTAACATATTTTGATTGTGCTGACTGTATTGTACTTGATGTCTGCTGATTCAAGGGCATATTTGCCACAGAATTGTTGCTATTCACACCAACAGGCTGCATTCCTGGTTGTATTTGCTGTGTCATTCCTGGAGTAGGCATCATGTTTCCATTTCCAGAAGGCATACCAGATGTACCAGGGCCAGTCATCATATTTTGATTCATATTCATTCCTGTTTGTACCATTTGTGTGGTGGGAAGATTTCCTTGGCTCATGCCAGGGAGAGTTTGACCCATACCAGCACTTGCAAGATTACTCAAAGGTTGTGACATGCCAAGGCTAGCATTTCCAGTGACAGTAGGAGCTGTGGAAGTAAATGGTGCAGAAGCTGAGTTTTGAGCAACCTGGCCAGTTGCTGGAATTGGAATTGGCAGTGTACCCAGCAATTGATGTGACACCTGAGGAACCTGATGAAATTACGGTTTGAGCAGGAGGAGCTGCAGATGACATTCCACTGGGTATCATATTTGAGAGCATAGGTGTTCCACCCATAGAAGGAAGCCCAATAGATGTTCCCCCAGCCAAGGCTTGACGTGCTTGAGCCACATCATTCAAAATTCTCACATTTGCTGCTGGACCAACTGGACGTAAGGAGGATGTCGTATTATTTATGAGAGGTTTCATATCTTGTACATTTTCATTATTTGGAATCATTTCCTGAGACATTGATATAGGTGAAGAAGCTTGCAAGCTTGGAACAGTTTGAGAAGCAGCTCGAGGAACAGATGACATATGTGGAAATGCAGGCCCAGTTGCAGAGGGCACTGTATTAGGCTCCTGAACAATTTAGAAATGAGATTATGGAGCACATACTGAAATATATGAAGCAGTATGAATTATGAAAACTCCCTGCTTCCCAACAGTACAAACAGCGAATTAGACGCACAAGCCTTACCACTTTTACAATGGCAGGAGGAATGTTTTTTCCACCAGGTATTGGTTGCCGATTCAGGACAGATCCATTCGCTGAATAGAAAATGTACAATGAGAGCATCAAAAATTTTCAAAATCACTGAGCAAATTCGAATCTTGCATGCAATGGATGAAAACAATAAACAAAGTTCCACATGCAAAATCACCTGCTGGGACAGATGCCGGAGGTGGCCCAGAAATGGGAGGAGCAGGCGTCACATCCATCTTCACAGGGTTTTGATTCGATGGCAAACTCAACATTCCAGACCTACTAAGAGCAGCACGGGCCTCCATAAAATTCTCTGAGATAAGTACAAGGAAATGTGGATTCTTAAGATTATTATCTACAGGTGGATCTGCAGCTCGGGGAGTGCTCTTTCCCTGATCAACGCATTGATGATAATATCAGCACACAGATTTTCCAGAAATAAAACAAAATAGGAGTAAAGAGATTTGTTGGTATTTCGCTATGAAAATCAAAATCACCATGCTCTCAGTTATCTCAGTAAAAATAAAGGAATGTCAATATTAAGCAAGGATTGTTGTCAGGCAACTCCATGAGCGACGTATCATATTAATAGATCTATATTCGCTACTTCAATAAACAGAAAGCAAAATTAACTTCAAATGCAATTTTAAGAATGTTTTGAGATGATTAACCTTTCCAATTGAAGAGCTAATCAAGAAATGGCAATGATGAATTTATAGGAACAAGAATGAAAAGATGCACAACAACAATGGATGAGCATGTATTTAATTTCAAATGAAAAAAGAACATTGAAAAATGCGAGGCAACGGTGGATAGAGCCAGCCATGTATTTAATTTCAAGGGTGCCATATTGTTCATACGTCCTTTTCTACTTGGAAGGAGTATTAAAGTTCAAATAGAAGCAACATTTTGCTTGTATTACCCTTTTCTTTTTCTTGAAATCTACCATGTGCCTCTTAAATCATCAGTACAAAAAAGTACAAGAATTATTACATTGTAAATGAGTATAAGCAGACCATTTGTTAAAGATGTCTTGTACATCCAGATTGCCCCCAAAGATTATGAAACATACAAGGCTCCAGAGGAAGGGTTCAGTTAATACACATCTAGCTCGCCAACTAATGGGACTTGAGCAGATTAAATGACGGCTCCATTCAGCATCATGTTATGGAATAAAATAGGAGATAGGACATGAACAAAAATAAACATATTCGTCCGAACACTCATTTGTCCAGTGTAAAGATCTGGAAAGTCAGGATGATAATAAACTCTCTAAGATGGTTTAAACAAAGAGATTGCAGAGTATGTTGGGATGATAAAAAGACAAAAGCAAGTAAGATCAGCACAGGCACTATACTTATGCCTAGACAAATTTTCAAGTATTTCAAGTAGGAGATAAGAATGAGCTTCACGGAAGTAGAAAGTGGTACCGCATTATAAATTTCTCTAAGTTTTGGTAGCTTCTTTGGGCAGATAATAGACAGAGAAACAGCACACTGCAAAAGAAGGAGGCCCCTGAGATGCCTATTATAAAGAAATGGATTTGAAGGTACGGATGGCACTTCACCAGTACCTGAGCAAAAAACTTTGCTAATGTCTCTGCATCAGATAGACGATTTTCTGGTTGTGTTTCAATATTGTCGCTCTGCTCTATATTCTGGGATTGTGGCCTATACACGGGCGTTGGCAGTGGATAAGGGTTGCTTGCAGCCACAAGAATACAGTGTCTTTGTACATCCATATTCCGATTTTGGTTTCCGTTAGGAGAAGAAAACATCTGGTGAATGTGAGAAAATAGTGAAATATCATGTATTCAAGCACAAAATGCATACTATCTGCAGACAGAATGCATGGAGAAAATACAAATTCTTGGGTGAACTGGCACTCATCCACTAATGGCAGATACCCATTTCCCAAAACATAGCTTCTCATTTAGAAAATAATTAAGCACAAATTAATCCATGGAACAAGTAATCTACACACATCGTTTAATCCGTCCTTCCTTCATCATGCACAGAAGCCATCAGTATGGAATTATTACTAATTATGATACTAAACTGGAAATCAAGATCGATTAAATACATGTATGTCAAATTAACAAACCCCTCTGAAACTCAGAAAGTAAATGGATATGCTTCTAAACAAGACAACTAAATACCATTAAAGCTTCACCAAGCCCTTCAGCAATTGCAGCATCACTAAAACCACCACCTGAAAATGGTATTGATGAAAGCCACTGGAAAAATACATCCATGTCCTTGGTCCAACCACTCCGTTGTACAAGGCAAGCTGAATGACAAACCATGTTAAGAAAAGAAATAAAGAGAAGTAAGCTACTCATGACAAAAGCTACTCTTGCTAATGGTTAAGTTTTCAGTAACTACAGAACTTGAAAGACTAGAGACAATGGAGTAAGACGAAGCCAATAATTTAAATTTTGCGGTCTCTGATTTCTTTTAAAAGATGTCATTCAATTAAAAAGTTGAGATAACAGAATTGCAGAAAGTATGGAGAACAAACTACACACCACTGTATGAGCCATGCGTATTAAACACGACCAATGCGAGCTCCACTTGAGGTGCAGATGGCTTCTGAAATGGTATTAAAGAATTTTAAAAAACGATTCAATGTCAAGAGTTGCAGTTAACACAAAATAGCATAAATCCAGAAAGTTCTGCTAACGCATAATTCTTGTCATAAAATTAATCAAAAGTAGTCAACTAAAATGTGAAATATGATATCCATGCATACCTGACCCATTGCTTCATTTCCGCAAAAGAATCTGTAGAGGTTAACAGATAAGCAGAACGTGTTAATGCTGAATGTACAATCTGTAGGCCAATTTACAATAAAGCATAACAGATTTAAGGGGAAATCTGTTTAAGAGAAAAGCTGCAGCTCAGTTATCAAAGATTTGGAAAATTTTCCTACAATCAGCAGTTAAGTTAAAAGGGATTATTCCTTGGTACAAGTCAACTTGAGATCAAATATGAACCACTGCTAACATATCTGGTTATTTGATGGGTTGGCTTGCTCTGACTTATATTGTACCTTTTCCAATGTATTCCTATATATGTTTCTGAATGCAGATAGAGCAAAAGGAAGAGGGCCACATGAGTGTTCACTGTCTACATAATTGGAGAAATTTAAATTTAAATACCTTTCTTAAAATGCCCTATTCAAGACTAATATATGTAACACTATAGTTACTTGCGATCACCTTTCCTGAGAATAATACTTGAAAGTGAAAGATAGGCTGTGTCAAAAAGGAATGCTCCATTCAAACATCAATATCTTCATATCAACACTTGTTTGTCTTCCAAGATTTGTCTCTTAAACAACATATTCTTCTTAATTGAACAGTCTAGTGCGGAAACAAGTTTCAATTTTTGTTTATTCACCTCTCAAGAACAGAAACTCTTACAGGACATATTTACAATCCCAAACATTCATTTAAAAGGAAAAAAAAAAAAAAAAACCTCTCCAACATAGCAACTCTTACTCGAAAAATCCCTATTAATCATTCTATTACAATCTCAAACTTCAACTCATATACAAGCTACACGGAAGAAAAACTGCACCACAATAAAGTCCTAATTTGCTAATGAAGAAATATAAACAAAAAGATCAATTTTTTCTTCTTTCTTCTACGATGCAGAAACAGTAATCATACATATCGTCCAAGGAGATCAAACAATCCCATCATTAGAACTACTGAACAAATAATTGAATACAAATAAACAGCTCATTCAACTTGCGTTTAAAGAGAGAGAAAAAAAAAGTGTAAACTATAAAATTCAACCATTAAGGAGGCAAAAAAATTCCAACAGGTAAATTCTCTAACAATAATTGAGTATTCACTAGACGATTACACACCCACGCAGTGAGAGTGTGTGTGTGTGTGTGTGTGTGTGTGTGTGAGTACCGAATGATCTTCTCGAGGTAGTCGGAGACGATGGTGTGCCAGAAGGGCCCAATGGCGGCCGTGCCTTCAATAGCCACGATCAGTTGCTTAGGCACCATGTGTTCGTAGAAATTCCTAAACCAATCTATCCAGATTTTAGGTTACTACTTTGCTTTCTTTTCTTTTGATTTTTTTTTTCTTTCTCGTTGTAGCAAGCAAATTGGGCGCCCTTTCAGTTTTGATGAAGTGATTTCATTGCAGGAACTCAAGAGTTTTGTGCTTAATTTTGTATTCTTTATTTGGATTAAATGCAAATAATTTATCTTTTTCAGTTTTGAATCTAATTTTTTTATGTAATTTAAAACTTTAAAATTTATCCGAGTTCAATCTAAATCACTATTCCGACAATATTATCGGTATATAATTCAATTTTATCATCTAAACTTTATTTTTTTATTGAATTGCAACTTATGATATATGATATGTTTTGACAAAATTTTAAACCTTAAGATTGCAGTAAAGTAAAAAAAAATTTAAGTTGTGAATTTAAAAAGTAAGATCACGATAATTATCAATTTACCAGATAACGATTTAGGTTTCAATCAAATAAACTTCATGACTTTAAGATTGTAATTGAATAAAAACAATTAGGTTGTAAACTAATCATATTTAAGTTGATGTTTAAATTAACCGAATTTATTTAAAAAAATTCACAACGAGGAAGTCTTCTTTAATAATATAAGGGTTTTCATTTATAAAATAAATAATTTAAAAAAAAACTTTGTTATTCATTATAAATAAATAAAATTAAAATCAAAATCCGTAAAATTGCAAAATAAGCTCTGAAATTGACCTTATTGTGCTATTTGGGCCTGGCAAGTTATTGGGCCTCTGTTTTCTTTAACTTCCATTTGCTTTATTCGATATTACCAACTCGGGCTCTAAACTGGCCCGCTAAAATGTCTTTTTCTTTTTTTCCTTGTTTTCTTCTTTAAATACTTCACTCAATCTCTTAAAATAGCATTTCATATTTGAGTATTTCATATTATGTTCACTAAATACAATTTCTTAATGATATTTTTCAAGTTACGATAAAAATTAAAACATTAATATATTGAGTATTGTTCTTGTGCACCAGTTGCATAGATCCATGCAACTGGGTGCCCATGGGTAGGGTCTGGTCGGATCTGACCCGGATCCGCACCCAGTTATTTATTTATTTTTTAATTTATACGGTAACCTCTATATTATACGAGTATAACCTTTATGTTATATGACTATAACCTTTTTGTATTAATATCATAACATTTAAGTTAATATACTTAAACTTTTTTTCAATATAAAATGTAAGATAATATAGCTGAAAACTTTTATGTTGTGATGATTTAACCTTTATGTTATGTTGTATAACTTATATATATAAATATTATAACCTTTATTTACTTAAAGAATAACATAAAAGTTGTGTTAATATAATATAAAGGTTAATATTATTATGCGTATATGTTGCATTATTACAACTTAAAAGGTTTACAATATGTTAAAACCTTATGAAAGTTTTGTGTGGTCTGTAATCTGCAAGAAAACACAATAAAAACAAAATCAGAGTACACAGTGTTGTCTATGGTGTCGACAACACGACAACCAGCGTAACATGCAGCGGAATAATAACACAAAAATCAAGAGACAAAGATTTATCCACGAGTATACAAATACTCGTGGACTGCCTTCAGGGCAAAAACTCCTTTAGTATATGATCATTTCAGTACAAGGAGATAGAGTAATCTCAAGATAAGATTCTTTTTACAAGCATTCAATACGTCTTTTGTGAATAGCTAGGAAACTTATAGACGTATGCAAAGACTGACAAAGGTTCACAAAAATCCTTATCTTTACTAAAAAGTCACGAGCATGTCATAGAGAAAAGAAGACAGGGTGGTGTCGTCTATGGTGTGAACATCACCGGCATGACACTGACGGACTCGAAATATTGAAACTCTTCTTGTGCATCTAGATCTTCAGTCTTCTCATCCTATTTATAGACTCCACATGATTCTTCGAACTTGCACCACACTCCAGCAAAGATCTCTCAAATCCAATCATATCAAAACAAGCACACAAAGATATGATCTTCTTTCCTTAAATATAGAACTGTTTTGTTAAGAATTATTTGTTTCTTGAAAAGAAAGATATATGAGATTAGAATCAAATCTTAATAGATAAATCTAATATCATTAAGAAATCAAATCAACCAATTCAATGATTTAGGAATAGATTGAAAAAGGAAAAATAAATTAATGTTGGAAAATCCAACACTAACAATCTCCCACTTTTTTTGCTTTTTCAGCTCAAAACCTAAATCACCTTTCACGTGGAATTTCTCCCCCTTAATTCTGCAATCACAACCAATCACAAAAAGAATTAGAGATTAATCATTCAAAAACAATCATGAAAAAATATCCATCAAAATCATGAACAATTAAAATCATTGTCAATCTTCTAATTAAAATCAAACTTCTGCTTCTTCACCTCTAATTCACTACCACTGGTACCCTTCTCCCCCTTTTTGAGCTGAAATGAACACATCAAAAACACAGTGTTGGGGCAGTGTTGCCAGTCACAGTGACAACACTGGACGTGTAGGGTAAAAACATAAATCAACTGAGGGTTTTTACAGATATCTCAGCCAACAATTAATAAGATCTCCCTCTCAACAACATCAAATGAATTCTCCCCCTTACAAAAGAAATACCAAGCTAGCGGGAAGAACTTGTAGAGATGAACAAACACAAATTTTTGGAGAGAGCAAAGAAGATAGATGAAGGAATTCACGGAAGAGGAGAGAGTAGCATGAGAGATGAATGAGTGGTATGGACTGCTGATAGAGTGCAGATTTATATCCAAACTTTGAGCCAACAAAAATATATGAAACATTATGTGAGCAAAAAGAAACCTAAGAATAAGGAGTCATTAAATTCGAAATTGAAGTGTAGATAGGGTTATCTGAAAATCCAATGTATCCACTAAAATCCAGAAAAAGACAAAAAAAATGCAAAAATCTAGGGATGCCTAAAAAAAAACTGAAAAATCGCACACTTTGTACTAGACTGATGTTGTCCTTGATGTTACATAACACTGCGAGGACACCGTTCAAAAATTTTGGGGTCAAACAAAATGTGGTGCACTTAACAAGAATACGAATAGACCTGATCTCAACCAACCTTTTGAAAAGAGAGCACTGTCGTAGCGAGCGCCATGCTTCTAGTTACTCAGTTGTGAGATCATTTTTTTTTAATTCGGTTATGGTATCTCCTACACTTTTTGATAAGGAAGCATCGTCATAGCGAGTGTCGTGCCCCGAGTTACTCAGTGTAGGTCACACAACACATTTTTAGAGTGTCACTAGGCTGCCTGAAAAACATCGTCGCAGCGAACGCCGTGCTCCAAGTGCTTTGTGATTTTTACCATTTTAAGAACAAAGTGCACTATTAAACAAGAGCCATTTGAGAATTAACGTGTCCAAGCAACTTTTTGAACATAAGGAACACACTGGTTAAGTACAATCATGCACACATATGCCTAACAAACCTAAAAGCAGAACAATGGGTGTTATGAGTGGTGTGAACAACATTGTCGTAACACCCGTAAAAAAATGCATTCAAGCAACACACACACACCAAAAGATTTCTTTAGAGAAGAAAATCTCTCAAAATCTAGGGCCTTAGTAAAAATATCTGCAATTTGATTTTCAGGTGGATACATATTCAAGTCTAATAATCCCTTTTCTACTAAATCTCGAATAAAATGATGTCTTATGTCTATGTGCTTAGTGCGTGAATGTTGAACCGGATTTTTAGAAATATCAATCGCACTAGTATTATCACAAAACAGGCTCAAAGACTTAGTTATAAATCCATAATCATCAAGCATTTGCCTCAACCACAAGAGTTGAGTACACCCACTACCCGCGGCTACATACTCGGATTCGGCGGTGGATAAAGAAACACAATTTTGTTTTCTACTATGTCATGACACTAGATTGTTTCCTAAGTAAAAACATCCTCCACTAGTGCTATTTCTATCATCAATATCACCAGCCCAATCGGAGTCGCTAAAACCTACCAAATTAAGATTAGTGTCTTTGGTGTACCAAATACCCAATTCAATTGAACCCGAAACATACCTTATGATTTGTTTGACAGCTTGAAGATGAGATGTTTTGGGATCAGATTGGTATCTAGCATAGACACCAACGCTGTACATGATATCTGGACGGCTAGCGGTTAAGTACAACAAGCTTCCAATCATTGACCTATACAAGGTGTTGTCGACACCGTCGGCAACACTGTCCTTGGATAACTTTTGTGAAGAGCCCATGGGGGTTTGCATTGGCTTGGAATTTTCTAACTCAAACCGAGATACCAAATTCTTTGCATATTTGGTTTGTGAAATAAAAATTCCATCATCCGATTGCTTCACCTCGGAATATGTGGTTGACATATACACATGTCTTACCATTTCTTTGTAATTCACGGGGTCTTTTCTACGAGTTCGAATACCTTCATTTACTCCCCTATCACCTGTGTGGTTGGGTGATTCTTTCTGATACGAGCAGGTGGGTCTCTTCGAACTGGATCATGAATATCATCATTACTTTCATCAGATTCTGAATCTACTACCAGTGTTGCTTCTGGTGTTGCCTCTGGTGTTGCCTCTAGAGTCACAACACTGGGGGCAACATCAGTATTTCCAGTTTTAGGGATGATTGGGGTTTCGATCAAATCTACCACAACATCTTGATTTGTTTTCCCTGTGACATCAGAAAAATCATCAAACACTATATTGACAGATTCTTGAATATTCCTTGATCTCAAATTAAACACACGATAAGCATGACTAGTTCAAGGAATACCCAAGAAACACGGCTTTGTCACTTTTTGCATCAAACTTAGCAAGTTTATCACGATCATTCAAAATATAGCAAAGACATCCAAAAACATGAAAATGTTTAAGATTTGGCTTTTTCCCTTTCAAAATTTCGTAATGAGTCATTTTGCTACCCAGTCTTAAAAGACTCGATTGCCTATATAGCAAGCTGTATTCAATGCTTCAGCCCAAAAACGTTGTGAGAGGTTTTTAGAGCTGAGCATAACACGTGCCATCTCTTGCAAAGTTCGATTCTTTCGTTCCGCAACTCCATTTTGTTGAGGAGTTTTTGGAGCCGAAAATTGATGTTTAATCCCTTTCTTTTCACAAAAATCAGCAAACAATTTGTTTTCAAATTTCTGACCATGGTCAGACCTGATACTCAAAATTTTAGAAGAAAACGAGGTTTTAATCCTAGTGTACAAAATTTTAAATTGAGAAAATGTATCCGATTTTTCACGTAAAAAGAAAATCCAAGTATATCGGGAAAAATCATCAACAATAACATAGGAATACCTCTTTCCTCCAAAACTTTCAACTTCAACTGGTCCCATTAAATCCATGTGTAAAAGTTGAAAACAATGAACCGTACCTTGGTATTGTCCGGGGTGTGATGTAACACCATGGGGAACACGAGTTTGTTTGCCTTTAAGACATTCCCCACAAACTATCTTATCTTTGTGGTTCAAACTTGGTAGCCCCTGTACAGCATCAAACTTCATCAATTTCTCAAGAGTACGAAAGTTCACATGTCCTAATTTTTTATGCCACAAAACTGTGTCATCAAAGTTGGCTTTGTTGCATGTGACTTTTTCTCCCACAAGGTAGCAATTGTCATGAGATCTTATACCTGTCATAATGCACATGTTAGTCTCATCAAAAACCTCACAAGAGTCTTTAGTGAATTTTACCTCAAGGTTGTCATCACATAATTGACTTATACTAATTAGATTAGCAACAAGTCCATCAACTAGTAAAACATTTTTCAACCTTGGAAAACCTGGTATATTCAGTGTTCCTCTTCCAATTATCTTGCCTTTAGCACCTCCTCCATATGTCACAGATCCTTCGGCAAGGGATACAAAATCACTCAAATATTCTTTGGTCCCCGTCATGTGGCGAGAACAGCCACTATCGAAGTACCAAGAACCTGCAAGGTTAGTTTTCAAGTCAGTAATGACAACATTGCAGACTTGAGAAATTTTGGGAATCCAGATTTTCATTTGTTCTTTTTTCACAGCAGTGTTGCGGGTGGTGTTAAATGACACCAGAGGCAACACCAGACCACTTGCTCGATCATTTTTTAATGCTCGATAGAATGGTCTTATGTGTCCAGGTCGAAAACAGTAATGACATACATACTTTCTCTTCCTAGGACCTGATTTGTGAGAATTTTCAGACTCTTTTGACTCTTCTTTCACAAAATTGATCTTAGCATGAGAGTTATCAAAAAGGTTTGGAAAAACAGACTCAATAGACTTATTAAATACAATACCTGACTTGCTAACATTGCATGATCCCATGATCTCATTTACCTTGGTTGAGCTCGAATTCCATTTGGCAAGAATAGACTCAGTCTCGTCAAGTTTTGATTGAATCTTGTCAATTTCAACATCTTTCTTGGTGAGAGCTTTTTCCATCTTAGCAAGTGAATCCTTTAGCACATCATTCTCCTTGGAGAGCATTTCCATTTGTTTGCACTGCTTTTTCCATTCCTTGAGTAAGGAATTATAAAGTTTTTGAAGTTTTTCAACAATAGCAGCATTGTCCAAATCATCTCCATCTAGAGAATCTGTGTCATCACAACTCACAACATTTAGATAGGTTATATTTGAAAAATTAAACAAATCATAACTCTCTGATGTTGTCTGTGGTGTGATGACATCGTAGGCAACATCATCGGCAACATCGTTGACAACATTGTCGGATTGCTCAAGAATTCCAGCAAATAATACATATTGACTCTGAATTTCTGCTCCATCATCATTCTCATCATCACTTAAAGCAACCCAATGCTTTTTCAGTCTATATCTCCTCAGTGTATTCGCACATTCATTAGCATAATGTCCCCATCCCAAACATGCATGACATTGAATGGTATCAAGATGTTTAGGATCATTTCTTCTATGTTCTGAGGCTAGCTTCTTAGGATGATGTTGAGGCTAAGATGATGATCCAAGTGGTTTCCATTGGGGCTGTTCGACAGAGGCATCGTGAAGCTCTTTTCCTTTGGAACTGGGGCTTCTCCTTGTTGAACTTCCTAATCATGGAATTAAACTTCTTAGCTATCATGGCCATATTCTGCCCCTTAGTTATTTCTTCAAGTGGTTCATCATCGTCCTCAGAGTCTTCATCATTTTGAGCTTACAAGGCAATGGTCTTACTCTTTTGTGTTGCAACTTGTTAACTTTGAAGATTGAGCTCAAAAGTTTGCAAAATACTTTGCAACGTATCGATGTCCATCATAGCAAGATTATGAGCTTCTTCAATGGCAGACACCTTGATATTGAATCGCGGTAGAAGAGTACGCATGGCTTTGGAAACTAATTGCTTGTGTCCAATTGGTTCTCCAAGCATTTGGCTTTGATTTGAGATGTCACGAAGTCTCTCAAAGTAGGTGTCAATATCTTCATTCTCCTTCATACGCATGTTCTCAAACTTGGACATTATGAGACGTATCTTTGCTTCACGTACACAGCTTGCTCCTTCATAGTGTTTTTGAAGAGTCTCCCAAGCTTCTTTGGCAGTGACACAATTTTGGATCAGTTTGAACACTTTGATATCCACGGCTTCAAAGATAACATTGATTGCCTTCTCATTAAAGTTTGTATTGTTGATCTCTTCAACTGTCCATTCACTTTGAGCTTTTGGTACAAAGTCACCATCAATTTCTCTTATTGGAGGAGCATAACCTTTCAGCACTACATTCCAAGCTCTTGCATCAATGGATTTGATCTTGGTACGCACACGGATCTTCCAATACGCATAGTTAGATCCATCAAGAATTGGAATCCTTCTAAAGTTGGGGTTGCACCAATCCATATCTTGCATGGTTACAGATCTGGATCAGCCACTTAGCGTGTCAAGTGGAGGCTCTTGATGCTAATTGAAAGTTTTGCGTGGTCTGTAATCTGCAAGAAAACACAATAAAAACAAAATCAGAGTACACAGTGTTGTCTATGGTGTTGACAACACCAGCGTAACATGCAGCAGAATAATAACACAAAAATCAAGAGACAAAGATTTATCCACGAGTATACAAATACTCGTGGACTGCCTTCAGGGCAAAAACTCCTTTATTATATAATCATTTCAGTACAAGGAGATAGAGTAATCTCAAGATAAGATTCTCTTTACAAGCATTCAATACGTCTTTTGTGAATAGCTAGGAAACTTATAGACGTATGCAAAGACTGACAAAGGTTCACAAAAATCCCTATCTTTACTAAAAAGTCACGAGCATGCAAACTCTATGACATAAAGAAAAGAAGACAGGGCGGTGTCGTCTATGGTGTGAACAACACCGGCATGACACTGACAGACTCGAAATATTGAAGCTCTTCTTGTGCATCTAGATCTTCAGTCTTCTCATCCTATTTATAGACTCCACATGATTCTTCAAACTTGCACCACACTCCAGCAGAGATCTCTCAAATCCAATCATATCAAAACCTAACAAAACAAGCACACAAAGATATGATCTTCTTTCCTTAAATATAAAACTGTTTTGTTAAGAATTATTTGTTTCTTGAAAAGAAAGATATATAAGATCATTAGAACCAAATCTTAATAGATAAATCTAATATCATCAAGAAATCAAATCAACCAATTCAATGATTTAGGAATAGATTGAAAAAGGAAAAATAAATTAATGTTGGAAAATCTAACACTAACACCTTAAAATTATATACTTAGAATTATTTCAATCATGTAATATAACTGAAAACTTTTATATTCTTATAATTTAACCTTTATGTTATATTGACATAACATTTATATACAACTATCATAACCGTTAAAAAATATAAAGGTTATTATAATATAAAAGTTAATTATTATAACATTAATGTTAAGTTATTATAACATAAAGGTTTAAAGGTAATATATACTTATCTTACTCTGTAAAATATTAAACTATCAGGATAGAAGGTTATGCGAATATATCATAAAGGTTATGTAAATATAATGAAAAGGTTAGACGATCATAATTTAAAGGTTAGACTAAATAACTAAAAGGTCATAGAGTGAAATTAGGGTTTGAGTGTGATTTGGGGGGCGTGCCAGCGCATGGAGGTGCGTTCCAGCGCGTTTTGGGCGTGAAAATTACCTCTCGGGTCATATGACCCGGATTGCATAGGTTATGACCCATGTACTTGGTGTATAGAAATAATTGGGCAATATATTTACCTCCAACCAATAATTTCTTCTCCACCGCCACGTGGACCCGTGGCTTCTCTGGCAACTGAATTCATGTGTGCTCATTTCTAGGAGAATAATTGCAAGACAAGATTTATTTGATTTTATTTTACTAATTTACACAATTGAAGAAGCAAAATATTTATATTACATGTACATGTTGATTGTTGAGGTAGGAATATCTGCCACGTGGCAACATCAGGATCACCAAACAATTTGGTTCATAGAAAGTCGTTAAATTCGTTGAGCTCCTATACACCTTACTCTTTGGGTGTGTTCATCAAGAACCTTGGAACTTAAAAGAGCAGTCTCCTCTCTCTCTCTCTCTCTCTCTCTCTCCAAATAAAGAGGAAAGGGCAATCTATTGATTAAAGCAACAATAATTAACAAATCCAAATTTCAGTCGGAGAGCTCGAGTGAGCAAGCAAGCATGGCTACTCATTACAATTCTTTCCAACATTTGACCCACAAACCATGTTTGAGTAAACCCATGTTCCCATTTGCCACACCCCACTTCACCTCTCCTCAAGTGACTCAAACCCCAGTCAGTTCTACTACATTGAAGCTCTCAAACCCCAGGTTTGTCTACTTCATATGTGTGTGAGTTTACATGAGTTACAGTATTTGCAGAATTTTATGAGATTTGGATAAGTTGCAGGTTAAATAAGAGGGTTGCTGCTGTGGTATCAGGACAAGACATAGTGGGGTCCAATGATTCTGGGACTGATCATGTTTTCAGACTCAGTTATTTGGAGGTTTGATTTCATTATTCTAGTTAATTTCTTGATGTGGGTTCTTCCCTTTTTGTTGATTAATTGAGAATTATTGGTGGAATTTTAATTTGCTTTGTGGGTTTTCAATCAGGGGAATAGTTGGATATGGGAAGTGGGAGGGGCAAAAATATTGGTTGACCCAATCTTGGTTGGTAACCTAGATTTTGGGATTCCTTGGCTCTATGATGCTGCCAAAAAGTTCCTCAAGAATTTTAAGGTATCAATTACTGTCTGAAATCCAGCTACAAGGTTGAAAATGTTTGTGGATTTTAAGCAGTTTGCAAGTGAAATTTGTGATGTGGGGGGGTTTATAAATGATGCATTGTATGATCAGTGCAGCTTGATGATCTTCCGGAAATCGATTGCTTACTTATTACACAAAGCCTTGATGATCACTGCCACATGAAAACCTTAAATCCCCTGTCTGAAAAGTTGCCCAATCTCAGAGTTATTGCAACTCCTAATGCTAAACCACTTTTGGATCCCATATTCACCAATGTGAGTTGAGTTTTGTTCCTTTATACTTTGTAATTAAGTTAAAGTATTTATGCTAAATTTGAAGAGGGGCTGATATTCATAGAACAAGGTTTGGGTTACATAGTTTCATTACGCGTTAAATTCTGTTAAAACACTAATAAACAGGCTTCTTAGTGAGAGTTCTTGTATAAAACCTTAGGTCACATATTTAGAGCCTGGTGAGAGCTCAGAGATCCAAGGCACCAATGGTACTTCAATTAAAGTTCGAGCTATTGCAGGCCCCGTTTTAGGCCCTCCATGGCAGCGTCCTGAGAATGGGTAAAATCCCTTTCCATATTTTGATTCATAGCACTTATTTTTGCTAACCTAAACATGTAATGCAGCTATCTGGTCACCTCCCCCCAAGGCGAGCTGACACTGTACTATGAACCTCACTGTGTTTACAACGAGAACCTTGTGGAGAAGGAACGAGCCGACATAGTCATCTCGCCTGTTATAAAGCAACTTCTCCCAAATTTCACTTTGGTATCCGGCCAGGAGGATGCAGTTAGGCTTGCAAAGTTGTTACAGGCAAAGTAGGTCTCCTTTGTTAACCACTGATGTATATCTATATGTCATGATATGGGACATTAATCTTTGATCTGCCTCTCATTTGTAGGTACATTGTTCCAATGCAAAACGGCGACCTTGATAGCAAAGGCCTCCTTGCTAGTCTCGTTCGGTCTGAAGGGACTATGGAATCATTCAAGGTATATTTCAATACATTGTGGATAGAGGCACTATAAGAAGGTTCTCTTGTTATATTGCTAACAAATGGATCAATGACAAATGCATGACAACATTTCAAAATCTAGTTAAAATCGAGCTGATTTCAGGACATGTTGAAGCCAATATCGAAACCAAGAGATGATTAGTGTACTTAAATGTTATATACTGTTAATTAGATCTCATGCAATAAACTCCTGCATGCAAATTGATGCAGCTGGCTCCAACAGATTTGCCTATATTGAAGCAGATAGACACTTTAACTACGCATAAATTATTGATGTTATGGTAATAAAATGCAGGAAAGTTTGTCGAAAGAATTACCAGATGCAAAGGTACTGGAGCCTAAACCTGGGGTACCACTCGACATTGCAGCACCTACCAGCAACAGTACTTCGTAATGTATAAGCTTTTCAAATCAGCAATGTTGGTGAAAATCTTGTAGATATTAATTATTACATTTGATTTGAGTTTTGCAAAATGAACTAGTTAATAATTTGAGTGTATACTGTTTGATCTTAGTGTTACAGAGGAAATTAGCTACCATCTTTTTTCCTGGTAATGACGTTAATTGAATCATTCTAAAACTCCCTTTTCAAAACTCCAATTACTGTTTGATTAATTGGAACTTAAATTGATTTTGTTGTTATTAGTATATGTTAATGTTATCTTTATCTTTTAGGATTCTGGATAGATTGATCATTTATGAAATAAGAAAAATGTTTCTCTTAAATTGTTATTGTTTTTGGATCAACTTAGCATCAACGGATTGTAATTATCTTCTCTCACGCTTCTAATTAGGCAATTTGAAGCGTTCTCAGTTATCAGGTTTTGCTCAATGTCTAGAAAAAACAATTGATAACTATACTATAATTTACACATAAAATCACGGGTAATTTTATAGTACACCAGGTGTATTAATACACCAGATTCTCCACTCATTTTCACCATCAGATTTGAGATCATTAAAGTCAAGGCCAACTATGATCTCAAATCTAATGACTAAAAATGATGATTAGTGTATTAATACATCCTGTGTACTACAGAAGGACTCTAAAATCACTTACTAAAAAGAGAGTATTTTAATTTCACAAACAAATTTCCTTTCAAAGTTTGGAAATGAATAAAATATTTAATGAGAAACAAATGAGAGTTGCATAAATAAGTGCATGCTTCGTGGTGTTGGCATCTGATATTATTTGCTAAAATGGGGCAATTTAACTTCATGCACTGTCTGTACCTTAGGCCTAAATAAAAGCCATCTTTGGAAATGGAATCACATAATTCAAGATATGAATGTTTTTTTATTAATTATCTTCAATTTTTATTTTATTTTAAAGATTTTTGTCTCCCATTCAAAAGAAAAAAAACCAAAACATTAATCATATACTACTATAATATAAGAGTTGATTCAAAAAAGATAAAATATCATCCACGATGAGTTAATTGTCTCAATTGAAAAGGTAATTATGTTAAGAGTCATAAATTATGTAAGATTTTCTACGCAAAAACTCATATGAGACCGTCTCACGGATCCCGGTTCCGTGAGACGGATCTTTTTGACCCACTTTGACCCAACCCATACATCAAGCCCAGCCCATACCTAAAAGCCCAGCCCACACCTCATAGTCAAAGCCCAACCCACAGCTCATATGACAGATTTGTCAAAGCCCATAGCTGGAAGAAAACTGGGAAAACCGTCGCACAAGCAAGCTTAGAGAGAGCCGTCGCACAAGCAAGCTTAGAGAGAACCGTCGCACCATACACCTTCGCCACCTTAATCGTCTTCGTCGGCCATCATTTTTCTCTGCAAAATAACAGTAAGTAGTGCTATATTAGTTGGGGTTTTTCAGTTTGATTTTATTTATCTTAGATGCAATTTCATGGGTTTTTTTTATTAGTTAGGGTTTTTTCATGGTGTTTCCTGTTAAAATTATGGAATCATGCAAACATGGTTTTATTTGCTAAAAACAATGTAAGGATGCAAACATGGTTTCGAGTGCTGATTTTCATTGGATTTTACTTCAGTGTTGAGTTTCTTTCAAAGTAGTATTCAACATCTGTGCCTCCCAATTATAGCAATATGTCTTGTCTTGTAAGAATACTTGAAATTTCATATCCATGGTGGATTTTTTCCGAAACAGTTTAGTGGCCTTATTTATTAAGCCCAAATTAAAGTCCAGCCAGTTGAGTGGTGTTAATGGGTTTAAGGTTTCATCTCTTTTTCTGTGTTTTGAGAATGTGATTAGGTTTCTGAAACTCTTTTTTGTTGAAATTGTAATTTGCTTAGGTCGAAATTGTTTGTTGAAGTTATTATGGGGAAGAAAGCTATCATTGTTCATTCGAAAGAAGGAGGTCGGAGAGGAAGTTTTGAGAAAAAGGAGGTTGCAGAAACAAAGAGTATCAAGAGAAAAGAGTTGAAAGAAGAAAAAGGAGATATCCGTGATGAAAAAAAAAAAAAAGGAAGGTAAGCGTTGAAGATCAAAAAGAAAAAATTGAAAAGAGGGTGAAAAAAGGTGTTGAGAAGAAGACATGTGTGGAGAAAGCAGTTGAGAAGAAGAAATGTGTGGACAAAGCAGTTGAGAAGAAGAAATATGTGGAGAGAGCAGTTGAGAAGAAGAAATGTGCAGAGAAAGCAGTTGAGAGGTATGCTTTTTTAATATATAAGTATGTCTTTTTAATATATAAGTATATCTTTTAAAACATGTGAGCATGTGTTTTTAGTTTATGTATGTTGCCGAATATATTCTACAAATTGAATCTTACGGAATGCAAGTTATTACTTCCATGAATTGTGGTTTTAAATAGATCTGACATTTTTTATAGAGGCTGCTTGAATCAGAATGATTGCAGTTAATCCTCGTACTATGAAAATGCCTTGAATAAATGGCACCTCGAATAAATGGCAGGCATACTTGTTTTATAGCATTTGAATCACATGGCTATTATTGTTTGTATATATTTAACTATCATGTAGTTTGGACTTAATTGTTTTTTGCTGTTGTTTTGTCATATTTTTTGTTCAAGGATGACTTTCATGCACATAAGTATATCTTTTATGCACATAAGTGCTAAAATCTGACTTCTAGGATGACTGTTTTCAAGTCTTTTTGACATAAGTATGCTTTTTTCTGTACATAAGTATTTGAATTCTCACTTTACTGTTTTTGATTTGTTTGTAGAGAATTTATTATCCAAAAGAGGGTGAAAAAAGGTGTTGAGAAAGAAAAAGGTGTGGAGAAAGGAGTTGACAGGTATGCCTTTATAATATATAAGTATGTCTTTTTATTATATAAGTATGTCTTGTAAAACATATGAGCATGTGTCTTGTAAAACATATGAACAAGTATGCCTTTTTTTTGCCCACAAGTATCTATTCTGATTTCTAGCATTTGAATCACATGGCTATTATGCACATAAGTGCTGAAATCTGACTTTACTGTTTTCAAGTCTTTTTGATAAAGCCATATCTTTTTATTCTGATTCTGGAAATGAGTATTGATGAGTATGTTTTGGTCCAAGTATGCAATTTATTCACATAAGTATGCCTTTTTATTTTTGTTATCATTATACATTGCCTCATAAGTATGTCTTTGAGGCACATCAGTATGCCTTTTATTCTGATAAGTATTGATTCTGAAAATGAGTATTAATCAGTATGTTTTTGGTCCAAGTATGTAATTTATTCACACAAGTATGCCTTTTTTGCGCATAAATATGCATTTTATTCTGAAAAGTATTGATTCTTAAAATTAGTATTAATCAGTATGTTTTTGGTCCAAGTATGCAATTTATTCACACAAGTATGCCTTTTTTGCCCATAAGTATTTACTCTGATTTTTCTGTTTCAAATTTGTTTGTTCAAGTTTGCCTTTCAATTTGAGCAATCTTGTTTTATAACATTTGAGAAATGCTGAAATCTGACTTTACTATTACTGTATTCATTTATTTGTAGAGAATTTATTGTCCATTGTCGTCCACAAGGTGTTTATCAAGTTTTGCAAAGCCTGAATGAGAAGCAAAAAGATGATGTAAGGTCCATAGACTTTGGTGGATTACTAACATTGGAGCTGGGTAAGTATATTCCAGTTCATTTGATGAAATGGTTAACTTCCAACTTCAATGGGATTAGTAGGATGTTAACCATTGGTCCGCAAAAGAGCTTTGTTGTCACGGCTAATGATATATGTGACATATTTCTTTTACCGAGGACGAGTGAAATAATGGTGGAAGTAGGTAAAAATCAGAAGTCTATTGTTTTAGGGTCATTGAGTCGTTTGAACATTGATTTGAAAACCTCTGTAAGTAAGTTGGGTAGTTTGTTGGTTGATTCTTTGAAAGAGGGTGTGGCTGATTTTAAATGTGTTTTTACATTGTATAGTTTATCTACGTTCTTGACCCTAACAACAAATGGGTTAGTAGACTTTAATGCTTATAATTCTATTGTTGATGTAGATAGAATTTGTGAGTTTGATTGGTGTAGTTATATTTTGAAAAAGCTTTGTACAGCTGTTGATAGTTACAATAGAAATATGTCTCAAAAGAATGTGAGTGGGTGTGTTTTATGTCTGCAAATTCTCTACTTCCACCGGATGAAATGGCAATGTGAAGTAGAGCCATGTACACTGCCATTGCTTCAACATTGGACGACCGAGAAGCTTAGAAAAAGGATGAAGGAGGAAGCAATGGCAGAGAAATATGGCCAAGGAGAATGGGTTGATGGATACCCAATTTCAGATGGTAAAAATGTGGGTGAGAAAGAGCACTCTGCTCATGTTCATGAGGACAAGATGGCTGCTGAAAAGGAGGAAGAAATTGTGGAAGAAGTGGATGAGGAAATAAAGTTTAATGTTCCGAAGGGGGAGCTAATAACTTCTAAGATAAAAGAGAGGTGTAAAGATGTAAGTTATTTTTCTATTTTTACTACAAGTATTTCTTTTAGGCAGATAAGTATATGTTGTAAGCAGAAAAGTATTTAATTCTGAGTATACCTTTTGTTTATTCTGAGTAGGCAAATAAGTATTTTGTTTATACTGTTTTGAACTTTCTTTCATATTCTAATCAAGTGTGTCCTTTTTTCTAGGATGTTGTGCAAATGACTTTACTTCTTTTGAAAGGAGACATCTCCATTGTCTCAAATTTCCATATGAGCACATTGTTGAAGTTCATGGAGAAATCATCATCTAAAGAATCTGACTCAATTTGTTCAGATTCATCTGCTTCTGATAGCCAACAATTTTTTGAAGATCCGAAGGTGCAGAAATGCATTGATGAAATTGTTGACAACTTCTTGGCAATGAAGAAGAAGAAGGTGGTAGATGATATGCCTTCTTTTGAGTTATTAACTCCATCACCAATCAAAGATGATGATGATGATGAACATTTGAAGGATGAGGAAATTGAGAAGGTTATATCATCTAGCTCGAAAAAGAATCATGAAGACAAGGAGACAACTACTGAAGCAGATGATATGATCCTTTTAGGGGAGGATGTTGGTTTCTTTTGCATATTTCTAAAAAAGAACAAAACTTTATTTTCTACGGTGGAAAGAGAAAAAAAAAAGAAGTGATTGATTATTGCTTCTATCACATAGAAAAAAGTTTGAAAAGGCAAGTTAATCGTAATTTTTCATTTCTTTAAAATTACATGTTTATTTTTGTTTCTTCTATTCTTATGTTTTTTTTTTCTCCTTATTGTAGTGAGCTTCTGTTCAGAAATGGTAATACTACCATTTCATATGAAGAAGTACAGTCCTTAAATTCTTTTGAACAAATATATACGTGTGTTATCGATGCATGGGCGAAGATACTAAATGTTTCAGATCGCCTGGGAAATCAACAAAAGTGCTTCTTTTTTGATACTGGACATAGTGTAAGTGTTTCATAGTGTTTTTTGTTCCAAGTCTGAAAATCAGTATGTATCTCTCATATTTTTTGTCCAAATATGCCTTTTATACAAATAAGTATGTCTTTTATATGCATAAGTATTGGTTCTGATTTTATTATTTCTTATTTGTTTGTTCAAGTTTGTTTGTTCAAATTATGTCTTCTATGCACAAATGTTTTTCTGTTATACACATAAATATTTATTCTTGTTATCAGTATACATTGCCTCATTTTTTTGGTTCAAGTATGACTTTTAGGGATATAAGTATGTCTTTTATTCTGAAAAGTATTGATTCTGAAAATGAGTATTGATTTGTCACTACTGTTTTCTGTTTTTTTTTGTTCAAGTTTTATTTGAAGAGAATTCTTGATGATGTGAGGATTGAATCCAATGAAAAAAGTGTGAGAGATTGCTGGAAAAGGTGGTGCACCTTTAACAATGTCATTTTAGATAAATTTGATATGGTAAGAAAGATCACAATTATTTATTTCAATTATTATATGTAAATATTCTAACTTTGCTATTTTTGTATTTGCATTTGTTTTAGTTTTTTGTGCCAATTCAGATTCAGAATCATTACATTGGCGCAGTTCTGAATTTGTTGGATCTAAAAATACATTATCTTGACAATAGAAAAAATGTGGATCCAGAAATATACATTTTTGCTGTTGAAGAAGTGGTATGCAATTTTTAAATTTTATTCGTTTAAGTATATATGTATGTGTTATATCTTTTAGTGATATACTTTCGTTTGATATAGCAAAAACAATTGTCCGTATTTCTTGAAGAAATGAACCACCCAAAGGTTGATCTTGTTCTCAAATGTGTTCTTGAGAACATTGAATTTAGTTGGCAAAAGAAAAACAGCAAAGATCAAGATTGTGGTGTTTTTCTCATGAATCACATGGAATGTTTTGATGGAAAAGTATACACATGTCCGGACTTAGGGAAGGTATGAATTATTAGGCATTGATGTATAATTTTGCTGCAATTAAATTTCATTATTTATATTAATTGTTTAATTCTTTGAAGGCATTGATACGACGGTTGTTGAGAGGTGAATATTTGGTACGAATTCTGTTACATGATATTAATGAGTTGAAGGCTGATGTGATCAAAAAAGTAAGTGAATTCTCGTTGAAGAAACCGGAACTTGTGGAGATTTGTGGAAAGAAGAAAAAAGATTGAAGTGGTCCTTGAGAAGAAAAAGGGCTAAGAACTATACACAGGATTTTTAATGGATTGAGATTTGGTGTGGAGATTATATTAGCAGTTAGTTGAATTTTCTTAATGTATTCATGGATAATAGTTAGAGATGGAGTATTTTCTGAATGTTGATTGTTTACTTTGAATTTCTTATTGGTTTGAATCGTTTGGAATTAAATTCATTGTGGCTGATGAGCAATTGAAGAAGATGTTGGATGAGCTATGGAAGCTTGTTTTGTGAAAATGTATGGCTATGGAGCTAAGATTCTGTTGATGAAACTAATCTTGTTCATTTTGAAATATTTGATTCTGAAATGAGTACGAATTTGCCTCATATTTTGTCCAAGTATTTCTTTTATACGAATAAGTATGTCTTTTATCTGCATAAGTATTGGTTCTGAGGTTATATTTTATATGTTTTTTGGTCCAAGTATGCCTTTTAGGCACATAAGTATGACTTTTTGGATAATAAGTATTGATTTTTAATATACTTTTTCACATAAGTATTGATTTTAGGCACATAAGTATTGATTTTTTTCTTATGCATATAATATTTATTCTGGAATTAGTAACTCATTTAATTATATAAAAATGTGGATCGTTTATATTTCACAATTAGGTTTGGTGGAGAGTTTTAGTAGAAATGGGATCTGAAACGGTCAAACAGAACGCGGCACGGACGGATCCAAATGTCCCAGCCCATACCAAACCACAAAAACATAAATTTGGGGCATAAAACACATGACTCGGGCGGGTTACCGGCGACCCGGGTCGGGTCAGTGCTTCGAATTTCGTTGTTTTTACTGAGCTTGTGCATTGAGACCCAACTTCACTCGATTTATGACTTTCAGACTTTTTTTTAACCTTTTTTGTGCTCGAATTTAACTTTAATGTCTTTACGAAAGTTGTAGCCCTTGACATTAGCTATCCAATGACTCTACTTTCAGCCGAAGATCAGTTTTCTACACCAAGTTATGCCTAATTTACTGGAATCCTGTCAAGTCATCAGGACATTCTTGCACGACTTTCAGCTTAGTGTGATATTCTGTTTTCTTGGAGACCGAATTGAAGAAAACTTTCAACATAAAAGGTGTAGAACTCTCTCTTAGCTTTTCAACAAGACAATAATATTCGAATTTGGACTTCTAGAGATCAAGATATAATTTTTTTTCTATAACTGCTTGTTATCGACTCCCTATCTCATATTTTTTGTCCAAGTATGCCTTTCATACAAATAAGTATGTCTTTTATGTGCATAAGTATTGGTTCTGGTTTTATTATTTCTTATTTGTTTGTTTAAGTTTGTTTGTTCAAATTATGTCTTCTATGTAAAAATGTTTCTCTTATGCACATAAATATTTATTTTTGAAATCAGTATTCATTGTTTCATATTGTTTTGGTCCAGTATGCAATTTATTCACATAAGTATGTCTTTTATCAACAAAAGAATTGATTATGAAAATGAGTATATGAGTATATAAATCTGAAAAATAAATTGATATAAGTACTAAGTATGTCTTTTGAACAGAATTCAAAACACTAAAATAAGAAGAATTAACAAATCATTAAAATAAATGCAAGTTAGGAGTCTTGCTTCCAAACTCCTTTTATTGAATTGATGCATCGGTAGTCTTCTTTTTCTTTGAATGCCCTTTTATTCTTTGTCTTCTCCCCTTTGTACTAGATCGTGTAGGATCCAAATTAAACAATATTAGTTGCTGAACAACTTTAATCAGTAGAAGTATTGCATTGATTTATAGAATCTCTTGAACTCAATACTCCATGAATAACAGAACAATCTCTATCATATCCGTCTTCAAGAGTCTTTCTTGCTTCTTCACAGTGTTCACTTTTCAAAACAAGATTATAATACTTGCGTGTCATCTCATGACGCCAAAGTATGGACCCTGTTCTATTTTTAGACAATTGCTGTTCTTTGCTCAAATTCTCCCAAATCTCTGACTTTGCATATCTTGTCCATCTCTTTAGTATGTAAGAGTCAGATATCTTTTGTATAGAATGCATATGAAGCACTCTTAAACAGTGACAGCACAAGAACCCACATTCTTCAAATTTTTTGCAATCACAGGTGATCAACAAATTTTTACCATCGAATGTAACATGACAAGATCCTTCACCCTCACAAGAAATATCATAGACCATCATATTTTCATCAAGAAAGATAATAGTAGAACTGGTTGATATAGATTTCAGAAATTCAGCCTCAAATTTTTTGAAATGAGATGGTGTGTATACCTCAGAAGCGTGTTTCAACAATCCGGTTAATGGAAGTATAGATGTTGGCCTTGATTTTGAACATTGAAATTCATCTAGTTGTTCTCTTGTCCACCAACGTTTTATAGTGTCCTTGTAAATGCCAAAAATTCTGTCAAGCTTGTTGTTTTTCTCGCGTTGAAACCAATGACATTATTAGTGCTTTCACTTCGTTGAGAAGATAACAATCCGGCTGAAAACAAATCTTTACTCAGTCCAGTTGCCCACTTTTCCTTCAAAGAATACAACCGTGTGAACCATGTATGTTCTTCCAATCCATATTTTGAGACCATTGATTGCCAACATACTTCAAATTCATTTGGATCTGCACATCCTGTCAAGCATTTGTTAAATGCTTCTTTGAATGTCCTATCACGTTTAAATTTCCCAAATCAACTGATAGCATTTTGATAAAGGTGCCAAAGACATAGTCTATGTCTTGTTCCAGGGAACACCTGCAGAAGACATACTTAAATGGTTAAAAGACATACTTATATGTATAAAACATATACCTTTACTGTACAGAAAAATAATTTTGTAATACCTTTTCTATTTCATTTGATATTGCTTGATCTTGATCTGTAAAGATTGTAATTGGACATTTACCACCCATAGATTTCTTAAATACTTCAAAAAGCCACTCAAAACTTTCAATTTTCTCATCAGATAAAAATGCACACCCAAACATCGTGTTTTTCCAATGATTGTTGATGCCTACAAACGGTACACAAATCAAATTATATCGATTAGTTCGATACGTTGTGTCAAAAACCACAACATCTCCATAAATGTTGTAATCTTTCTTCATCATTGAGTCCCTCCATAAAACATTACTCAACCTGCTGTTTTCATCCAATTTGACTCTAAAATAGAAGTCATCCTCATCAGCAACTTGTTGATACAACATTTCAATCATTGTTTGAGCATCACCGCCTTCTATTGTCTTCACCTTGAATCTATTAACAAAGTTCAGATGATCTTTCAAAGTATGCCCAACATTTTCCTCTCCACCCGCATTATGTGACATATAACGGTATGAATCAGTTGGTCTTATTCTTGAAGAGATCATCTCTTCAATTGCTTTACCTTTTTCAGTACCCATTTTCCTTTCTGAGCGATGAAAGTGGCTCCACTCCTTTCGAGTTAATTCATGGTTGTGCAATAGTACATGATGTATAACTTCGTAAACTCCATCATCATTCATTTTTGCTCTTAATGAAGCTTGACATCCTGTTCGTAAAACAGGAACTCTCCTTTTCATTGTTGATGATATTGCAACATTCTCTTCCATGTTCTCTGAATAAGATTTGTCATTCCTTTTGAATCCAGCACAAGAACAAACATAATATTTCTCCAAAACAATATTGTCATTATCATTTGACATCCTACTAGTTGATTTACGTACGCTAAATCCAATTGCTCGAGCATGACTGCAATATAGCTCATACATTTCATTGATGGTGTTTGTTGTCATACCTAATAGATTTCCAGTTATATCAGGACCATCACTATTGCCTGAAAAACACATATATATTAATATATGAATTATACTTATGTATATATTTATAATACTTGAATTCAATAAAATAAAATAGCAAAATAGTTTTCTTATTGTATTGAGATGTGTTCAAGTATTCCTTTTAAGCATATTAGTAAGTTTTTTTAGCATATGAGTATTGATTCTACTTGTATACCTATTGTCTGCTTGTTTTTTTATTTGTTTGTTTGCACTCTATTTTGGTCCAGGTCCAGGTATGTCTTTTAAGCACATAAGTATCACTTTTAAGCGCATAAGTATCACATTGTAAGCACATGAGTTTCTATCTGGTTTTTACAGATTCGCTTATCTTCACCAAATAACTCATACACCCAATAATCACATAGCCTTATTGATAATTTAGCAAGCAAAGAATCACAGATATGTTGTAGTCTAATATGCCTATGGAAATTAATGACAATTAGCAAAATAAGAAGAAATTAGAAGTACCTCCCAAGTTTGATACAACTTCTTGAACAATTTCAGATTCTAATGCATCTCCTTCAAATATTTCACAATCGTTTTCCTCCATTCGATCTAAACAGTTAAAAAAAAAAGGATTAATAAAGGTTTTGACAGTTTGATGAGGCTGATGAAAAAGAGCAGAGAAACATACCTGGAAATTCTAACCGCGACAGTGCAATCTGAGAAGACGGCGGCGACGTTCTGAGTGTGGCGAGGTGCGACGACATCAACTCGTACGACGACAGTTTTCTTCTCCTTGCATGCGACGGTGGGTGCTTGTGCGACGATTTTCCCCCTTTTTGGACAATTTTCTTCCAGCTATGGGCTTTGACAAATCTGTCATATGAGCTGTGGGTTGGGCTTTAACTATGAGGTGTGGGCTGTGTTTTTAGGTATGGGCTGGGCTTGAGGTATGGGCTGGGTCAAAGCGGGTCAAAAAGATCCGTCTCACAGAAAGAGATCCGTGAGACGATCTCACAGGATTCCTACTCTTTTCAATTATAACATCAAATGATAGGATTATCATGATAAATTGTCAAGTCTTCCACTTTCATTCTATGGTGTGGTAATGATAGCAAAATGGGAAATTTTATTCTCATTTTAATGTACAAATGAAGAATCATAATATGGATATGCTGGACGTCAATTTCTTTCTCTTTAATATATATTAATTAAGATGAAGGTGTTGTGAGCTTGTGATTAATTAAACTTAACCTCGACTTTATGCTTTGTTGAATGATTGACGTAGACTTGATAAATATACATCTGCAGTTTCTATATATAACTTTAATCTGTTCACAGATTAATATCTTGTAACTCAATACAATAGGCACAAAAACTCGTATGCATATGCACGAAGGAAATAAATTTTCATAAACTCATATTTAACTTGTAAGTAAAGTCGCCTCATAAAATATAATATACACATTTCATGACACAGCCTCACAAGAATATCTCTACTTTAAAAATGAAATGTCAATTAATAGCTTAGATGCATCAAGAAAAATAATAGGATGAACGTACGTCCGCATAAACCCATGAAGTAGAATATTCCTTAAGAATAGAATTATCCACTATATTTATCTTAATCTTTTTATATATCTACCAATAACTATGAATTCAAAAGTGTCGACAAAATGGTGATATAATAAAATGAAAATGTGAATGGAATAAAAGATATACATAACGCAATAAGAATTTATTTTTTTGGGAAAATTCAATTTTGGTCCACTTAGGAGGCTACTGTCCATTTTACGTCCACTATGGAAGCTAATTTCAATTTTAGTCCACTTAGGCCAAAATTCGTCACTATTTAGTCTATTTTTCGTCGGAAAACCAATTTCACCGGCGAGTGTAATTCAACTGCCCCGGATTTTTAAAAATACCTATGTGGCGCGCCGGATCTCACGTGGACAATCTTTGACCAATCAGGATTATTCGAGTCAAATATATATATATATATAAATTAATAAAAAAAACAATCTTCTCCCCCAAGCCCCCTGCCTCCCCCCTCCCCTCTGCAACTCCACCATCGGCGCTAAGGGAGTAGACGGCAGATCTGCCGGTGGTGCCAGAGGAGAATAGCAGCGCCACCATGTCGAGCATATTCTCCTAACCCGGTTCGATAACTACCCCAAGGGACCCACCTGGCAGATCACCTTCCATGGCTTTCTAGTTTCTAGGGCAAGGGATCTTCAACAGCGACAGCGAGACATGGTTGATTCATAGGAAGACGGCTGCTCTACCCAGGGTTTCTGTGGAGGTTGAAGAAGATAGTGGACGTGGGGGCTGAGCGGTGGCTGAGGAAGAGCTTGCCGGTGGGGGAAGAAGATGGCGAGCGGCGGCGGTGGATGACTGGATCGGATTATGCTTCTTCTTCTTTTTTTAATTATTTTTTATTTTTGATTAATTTATATATATATAGTTGGCTCGGATAATTTTGATTGGTCGAGAATTGTCCACGTGGGATCCGGAGTGCCATATAGGCGTTTTAAAAAATCCGAGGGCGATTGAATTACACTAGTCGGTGAAACTGGTTTTCCGACGAAAAATGGACTAAATAGTGACGAATTTTGGCCTAAGTAGACTAAAATTGAAATTAGCTTTCATAGTGGACGTAAAATAGACAGTAACCTCCTAAGTGGACCAAAATTGAATTCTCCCCATTTTTTTACATATATAATATGTTGACTTGGAGAAACTAAATAAGCATTAATTTAAAAGTTAGGTCAAACTAAGTTAGTACAAGCTAAAGATATGATTAACTCATGGCTTTGAGATTTAAAAGCTACAATTGTTGTTTTTTATTGATGTCTTTTGAAATTATTTTTATACTTTAGATGACTGCAAAAGACATTTGGCCAAACTTTCACCCAAAGGCCATTTTTATGCCACCCCACCCCATCCCTATCCTACCCTACCCCTGTCCCTGGATTAAATTAATCAACATGCTAATCAAGTTAAATATATTATTGGATGAATATTCTTTGATTTTGAAATATTAATGTTTAATTTTTGGTTGAATAAAATGCATGCCAATTTAATTTTTTTTTTAAAAAAAGCCTGGATTTTGTTTTGTCCCCCAAGCATTAGGGTCATGTCAAACAAATTTGTAATCTTTAATGCAAAAAATATATATACACATATATTTGTGATCATAAAAAGAAATGTATTCCTTTCATTAATTAAACACAAAAACTTGTGTGAGATGGTCTCACGGATAGTTTCTGTGAGACGGATCCTTTTTACCCGTCAATCAAACTCATTTCCACAAATTTATATATCAATTGTAAAATGTGGATTGTGAGTTGATCCAACTTATAGAAATCGATCCGTAAAACGATTTCACAAGAAACATACTCTTAATTAAGAGTAGGTCTCTTGTGAATCAGGTGCATGGATTTTAGATCCATGCACCCAGGGTCGGATCCGGGTTGGGGGGACCGCTTTTTTTTTTTTTTTTTCGCACATGATTTTTGAAAAAAATCACATACCAATAGGTTATGTTAGACATACATTTACGTTATGTTAGACATACCTTTAAACTATGTTAAACATACCAGTTCTGCCCAAATTTCATGTCTTGTCTTTTTTTGGCTTGATTTTTGAATTTTGGCACATACCACTACGTTATGTTAGACATACTTTTACGTTGTGTTAGACATCCTTTATGTATACTTAGACATACTTTTGTATATGTTAGACATACCTTTCTATATAGTTAAACATACATTTGTATATGACATACCTTTATATATAGTTAGACCTACCTACACATGGTTGGTCTAACTATACACAAAGGTTAGTTTAACTATACACAAAGGTTGGTTTAACTATACACAAAGGTTGGTCTATTGAAGTGAATTTTGGATGAGCTTCAACACAAGTGTTCAGCGCGTGCAAGCGCATGGAAGGCGCGTGAAAGCACGTTTTGGACGTGTGAACGGGTCGACCCGATTGCACGGATTCCAGATCCATGCAACCGGTTCATAAAAGTTTTTGCACTTAATTAAATAGTCCCTAACATTATCTCATAAACCGACAAGGCAAGATTCTGGTGGTATGAGAATATCTACATGCTCTTATCAAGAAGATATTATAAAATAAAGAATATACTTAATTGACCTATATATCAAATCGGTGCTTACTAAATTGTCCCCATTAGGAATAATCATTAGAATTAATAATACCAATATTGATCCATATACAATGATGCATACTTGTATATATATAATTCTAATGGCAGAAAGGAATATTCTTCTTATATGGGGGGCCATTGATTCCTATAAAACGACACTCTTGAAAGTGCCATTACTTTTTCCACCATAAACGAAATAAAACAAAAGTCTCTCTTTTTTTGTTGCATTGTAGCTAGGTATCAAAAAAAATTGAATAGTTAGATGGTGTTTTATTTAAAAGATTTGAATGCAAATAAGTGAATTGAATAATTTATTAACCTAGCTCATTTATTATCCATTGCATAAAGATCGATCACTACAGAATATGATTGATGATTTCGATCATTTTCCAAAATCGATTAGTAACCTAACTTTCAAAAATTTAAATCAATAAAAATGAATTAATAATACAATTCAAAGATTCTGATCAGATTGCGTGTAGAAAGGGGGATATGCACCAAGAAAAAAGGGAAATGGGTTCGTTTCTTGTTTTGGAAATTTAGGACACATTTTCTCATCTCCACATATTATTTAATTACAAACTTCTACTGAAGGAATGGTTGATTCGACACGTTAGAATAAAATCAAAACTCTATTGACCAAATTTTACCTAACATTATCTCTCTATTTATTGGCCAATCGTTTCTTCTGCAAGTGGTTTGTTAGGTCAAATGTATGTACAATTCTCCTATTTAATTCCAAACATTGATAAAAAGAAAAAGAAAAAAAAGTGAGTTAATTTAATGAGAGATTATTTTCTGGGGCTAAAAAGAATTTTGGCTAATCAGAAAAATATTAAGGTGCAACTCTTTATTATAATGTCCAGCACACTGGGAAAGATTAAATCAAATTCACTGTCACTATCAAATGCATGCATCCAATCTATAACATACAAAAAACCAACTATTAATGAATTTATTATTAATTCCCTCTCTATATGTAACTACTTTTTTACTGGAATATTATTACATAACTTTTTACATAAAAAACAATTTCCGCCGGAAACATCAGCAAGCCGGTGAGATGGTGGTGGTGTGCGTGGAGGAGGAGGTGGCCGGAGAACACGATAGAGTGGCGCCTCTACTGTAACTGCCTCGCTCGTCGGATTGTGACGATGGTTTAATGAGCTGTCTTTGTGTAGGCGGCGGCGGTGGTGCGGCTGTAGGCGCGTAGATTTTATTAGAGGTGGCGGCGACGCTGGTCGCCTCCGTGGAGGTGGTGACTTTAGCCATTGTAGCATATTCCGGTGGCACCCAGATTCCTCCCACCACCACAAATTGGTGTTGCGATGTTTGTGTGGTGTTGTTGGTTGAGGTGCTTGGTCTTCTCGTGTGCAAACGATATTTCTGTAACAAGTTTACAAAACAATTAACAAGATAAAATTTAAATGTGACCAAAGTTTATTCAATATAGGGGAAAATTCAATTTTGGTTCACTTACGAGGCTACTGTCTATTTTACGTCCATTATTGAAGCTAAATTCAATTTTAGTCAACTTAAGCCAAAATTCGTCATTATTTAGTCAAATTTTCGCCGGAAAACCAGTTTCACCGGTGAGTGTAATTCAACCCACTATTAGAAAACAATCAAATTCCAACAGAAATTGTTGGAAAATAATAACCGTTGGAATTTCCAACATAATTTCCAACGGAATTCAACGCAGTTGGAAATTCCGTTGGAATTTTTATAATTTCCAATAGAATTTCCAACGGAATTTCCAACGGAATTCAACGCCGTTGGAAATTCCGTTGGAATAATGTTGGAATTTTTTTTTTTGATTATATATTCCAACGGAAAAGTACCGTTGGAATCGTTTTTCCGTTGGAATTTCCGTCGGAATTTAAATTCCAACGCCCCTTTTTCCGACGGTCCACTTCCGTTAGAATTTCCGTTGGAATGAAGAATTCCAACAGAATTTTGCAAAATTCCAACGATATTTCACAAAATTCCAACGGAATTGTTCCGTTGGAATTTGAGTGATTTCTAATAGTGACCGCCTCGGGATTTTTTTAAACGCCTATGTAGCACGCCGGATCCCACGTGGACAATTCTCGACCAATCAAAATTATTTGAGTCAACTATATATATATAAATTAATAAAATTGAAAAATAATTAAGAAATTTAAAAAAAAAAAGGAAAAAAACAGTCTTCTTCCCCAAGCCCCCCTCCCCTCTACAACTCAACTGCGGGAATTCCCCCACCGCCGGCGGTCGGTTGGTCTCCGGAAAGTTGTCATATTTGCCAAAATCACCTTCAAATCATCTCACTTTCATTCTAACATGTTATCTATCTTATCCCACCAAGAAATCCTTCAAAATGATACATAAAGTAGTCGAAAATAGTCCAAAACAGCTGCCTATTTCACCGGAAACACCATAGCCACACTTCAAGCTCAAAAAATTGATTTCTTCCAATTCTCCACCAAAATAGGTCAAATGATCGATATACCAAAATGATCATCTCCTAAAGCCCAAACATAATCTCATATCAATTTCATGTTTCTTGTTCAAATCGAAGCTCAATTTACCGAAATCGTTCGAAAATAAACTTCACAAACTCATTTCATTGTTCTCCAAATTCACACATGCATTTATGAAATTGAATGAGAGGTTTTGATCCGCACATATTGACTACTGTTTCATTCAATAATTGCAGGCGAAGAAGATGCACATGGCCAGCGGTGGAGTTGCAGAGGGGAGGGGGGACGGGGGACGGGGGGCTTGGGGTTGAAGGCATTTTTCCTTTTTTTTTTAAATTATTTTTAATTTTTGATTAATTTATATATATATATATATGTGGTTGACTCGGATAATTCTGATTGGTCGAGGATTGTCCACGTGGGATCCGGCGTTCCACATAGGCGTTTTAAAAAATCCAGGGGTGGTTGAGTTACACTCGCCGGTGAAATTGGTTTTCCAGCAAAAATTGGACTAAATAGTGACTAATTTTGGCCTAAGTGGACTAAAATTGAATTTAGCTTCTATAGTGGACGTAAAATGAAAAGTAACCTTCTAAGTGGACCAAAATTAAATTTTCCCCATTCAATATATATATATATATATATATATATATATATATATTTGGAAACTAAACATGGAATTAAGTGGTGAAAAAAGAAAAATAAAACATGTCGTGTGTGTGCTAAAAGAAAAGGATGTTATTTATTCCCTTTGAAAAGCAATGTAATGGAAAAACATCCAAGATTGTACTTTCAACTTTTCTCTAGCTACCAAATAAACAAGTTTAGAAAATGAAAAGGAAACTTCATATGAACACCAACCAACCTGTAAATGACTTTTAACCTCATCGTTTGAGAGCCCATCAACTTTCATCAATTCCCTAATTTGTTTTGGTGTTGCAACTGTAAATTCCAACAAAGAAAGAAGATTAATTAGTCCTTCAGATATTAATATGAACAAGAAGTGAGTGATTATGACACACACATACCATGTGAACCACCAAGTTGTTTAAGTGCTTGTAAGAATCTTCTATGTAACTCAGGCGACCAACATCTCCTTGACTTTCTTTTCTCATCCTTCTTTTTTCCACCGACGGTCTCCGCCGGAGTTACGACAATATCGCAAACCACACTTTTCTCTTCCTTGATGGAATCCTGCAAAGATCCAATTTTAATCTCAAAGATCAGATTTTTATCCAAATTTATCAAATCCCAGATAACAAAAAAACACATAATTAAAAGGAAGAAATTAAATCACCTCCTTAGAAGGTGGATCTGGATCTGGGGTTTGGTTCCAAAGCTGAACAGATCGAAGCCAATCCGATTTCTTGCAATATTTGTCATTAACTTTTTTATCACAAACACCAGTCTCCTCGTTCTGTTCTTCATTATCATCAAAATCAGATGAAGCTTTCTTCATCGGAATAAACTCCTCGAAAAAGGGGACGTTGGGAGATGTCTGTTCAGAACATGATTCAGATAATTGGCCATGTAAATTATGATCCGATGTTATTGTCCCTGATGATAACTGCTGTTTGCATGTCTCAATTGCTACAAAAGCGATGGAATTTCATCATTAAACAAATTATATATATATATATATCAATCTTGAAAATATGAAACAAACATATGAATGAGATTTAGCAAACCTTGTGTAACGAGCTCTAAAGAAAGAGGGAGTTCACGTCCAAAAACTTGAATCTTGCGACGTTCTACTTCCAACGCCTTGATATAATCGTGACATCTCTGCAAATTCTCCGAGAAATCACTGCCGTTTATCATTTTCATTTCCTTTTGATCAATTCTTGATCTTTTTCTTCCTCTTAAAAGCTGGAATGGAGGTAAAAGCTGCAGTTTGGAGGAATTCGAATGGAAATTTAGGAATAAAGGGATCTAGAAGAATCAACAAATGGAATAAACTTGGTTTACAAGAAAAAAACTTTTGAATATATTTAGAGTATATGGATAAAATTGTTTGTTTAGCTTGAAGAGAGAAGCAAGGAAGGATTCCACATAATTTATGGTATTTAAGCTAAGAAAAGATGATGGGTGCGTGAGGAAATCGAGGTCGGGCCGTCGCGTATGTACGAATCTTTGAAAGTGGTTTTTCTCGAGTTTTGAGAGAGAGAGAGATGAGAGAGAGAGAGAGAGAGAGATTGAATATTCGAGAGTGATTCTTGTTGTGCGGCCTGGATTTGACGTAGCTTCTATAGTTTAGATAAGACCGAGGATTTAAAACCCTACCCTTTATGTATTTTATACACTAACCCTATATGTGTTTATTATATTTCTTCTGTTAAATTATAACACGTGTACCGCTTTTGTTAGTTCATCATTTCAAAAATTTTTTTTTTAATTCTCTAAGCTCATTAAACATAGAAGGATTTTTTTATTTTTTTTTAAGGATTGATTCAAATGAACTAATTTTATTGAGGATTAATTAATGATTTATCTTCATTCGAATTTGTTACTCAATTCATATTTTGTAATTTTAATATTCTAACGATAAGGAAGAATCAATGAATTTTGTTGAGGATTAATATTAATAAAAGTACTGGTGTATGCTTAATCAAAAGTGTATGTTAATAATGTATTTACTATAAATGTATAATAATTTTATATATTTCTAAATAGTATAGTATAGCATATTAATTTGATATGATTTGAGTTAATGTGTTAGATTAGTTAAAGATAAAAAAAACACTGTTTACATTTCTGTGGTATGCTTGGGGGTTAGGTGAGGTCTGTATTTAATGGGTTGTTTTGAAAAATTGTTGTGACCTTTCATCCTCTCAAAAGCTATTCACAATATCAAAAGCTCTTTAATATTTTTGTGTTCTACAGACACAACACATAATATGACAGCTCAATGTATATTCTTATTCATTGTAAGATCAAAATCTTTAATATGCTGTTTAACATTTTTGAATTTCAAACAAGTAAAACATAATATGACAGCTAGATCATCGAAATTTAGAAAATTTATATTCATTGATGGACGATCAAGTCAATTATAATTCTATATTGATGAACAAAACATAATATCGCAACGTGCGGATCAAATTCGTAAAAATTTGTATAGAAGAACAGAATATAGTATGACAATTCGGCGATCGAAATATGAGGTTAATATGGTGGTATAAAGTTACATTAATAATGGTAAAAAGTGCACTAGCTAGGGTAGTACGAAATGATATGAGTGTTTTAGGATAATACAATTGTTCCAAGATAAATTATGATGATGGTACAGGCTGATACGTACAGATTAATATATTCAATCATATAATAATCCAAAAAATATTCGTAAAGGAAAAAAATATATTTCTATAATCACCTACTCATAATTTCATTAATTTAAATATACACCAACATCAAGCTACTCACAAATAACCAAGGGTGATGAAAAAGAATCTGAACAAATAAAATAAAGTATAATACTTAATAGGAAAAATGTAAAATTGGTTCAACAATTTGAGGGTATATTTGGGCTAAAAAATATATTGACAACCTATTTGCTCATCAACAACAACAACAACAACAACAACAACAACGTAGGTGTATTTTTCACCTCTACCTTTTTAAATTATTGCATTTTTGCACCAAAATCCCTATTTTAGAATTGGGCTTTTCATGTTCTTAAAAATACCTTTTAGAATTTGAATTTATTATATGTTTGAATCATGAATTTATATATTTTTCAACAAATAAAGTTTATTAAAATGTTAGTTATATTTTCTTTAAATAAATAAATTACACCTAAATAATATAAGTCACAATCCAGCTCTTACAAGTTACTAGTTTGGGCTAGACTGAAAAAAAAGGATGCATAAGAAGAAGCCCATCTATCTCAAGACTACCCAATTGGGCCGGACCGGGCCTTTTCAGCAGTCAAATAAATCGTGATATCCAATAGTGACAAAGCTATATATATATATATATATATATGTATGTATGTGTACACACACAACAATTTAATTATTTAAATATCGTATGAACTTCTTTTTTTCTTTTGCAATATAGTAGTAACTTATTCCATAATTTTGAATAAACTAATCGATTATAAGATTTGGAAAGATTGTGGTATCCGATTCATCATGGATTTAGGGTTGAATGAGAATACATTGAAACTTTCATGTACATATTCCACATTCCCAACACTTGCCTTTCCCAACCAATTTCATTTCTACAATCTTCTTAGGTTTTGCAATCTAAGTGTTTTTCATCACTAAATAGTTTTACACATCTTTCCAAATCTGCCATTAATGGAATATATAGGTTCATTCATGGGATAATATATATCAGACACCGAACCGAATAAAACAGAACAAACCATGCACTTAATTTTTCGACCTTCTTTGATATCTTTTAATTGAATTTGTTTTGTTGTTAATTGATTAATTAAGCTTCAATAGATTCAAGTTTCAAACATATTGTATAGTTAATAGTTTCATTTCGTGTGAAGTAGTTCATGATAACTGGAGATTTTAATTTCGGAATTGATTATTTTATTACTAATGAAGTCAAAATTTCTTCTAATTAATTTGGTAATATTAGTAAATTGCATTACAGCTCAGTTAATATCTTAAATTCTAACAAGGGTCAAATCAATGAATCAATGGGTCAAAATGTTGACTACATGTAATGATGAAAATGAAGTACGTATCACATCAAATATGTTGAATATTTACTTTGATATACTCAATTAGATTTGCATTATATTATTATCGTATCTCGTGCTACAAATATAAGTAATTTAATATGTATGCTATAACCTTATAAAATAACATTTCGGTCTGTATTTTTTAATCATTAATTAAAGGTATATTTATGATATAATTATGTAAAAAGGATAATCTCATCTGGAACGAAGACGTTAATTCTTTACTTAGCTCCAAATTAGGATTAATTAATATTTAAGACACAAATGAATATAAGTAACACACATGTGTATATATATATATATATATGAGATTGTATCATGGATACAATATTTGTTAAGACTATTGCTATATATCTACAGGTTTAAGCAATCCATATTTCAATAAAGTAAATAATTTCAGACTCCAATAAAAAAATTCATTACGAAATTGTGTATGTTTATTTTATCAAATGATTACCCACATATTATGAAGAGATCAATACGAAGCCATTCGTTTTAGGGATCGATTCTTATATACATTTATGGGTGTATGATATTCTTTTAAAATCAACCAAAACAATTTGACAAATATGATTATTTATTTAATTTCCACCCACTTATAATAAATACTAAAAGTACGAAGAGAGTTAATCTCTCTTCAATTAAAGGAAAGGAAAAATTAAGGAAAACAAAATTCTTTAGCTTGAGAATTAGTGCTTGCTTAGTGACAAGATTGTTATATCATAGTCAGGAACTGTGACAAGTCCTTTATTGAAATGGAAGTTTGAATTTACCTTAATTATCTCCAGCTTTTTCTCTTAAATTTTAGTGTTTGTAATTTGTGTAGATTTGATTCCTCGAGGTATAATTGACCTGTCAGCTAAAGAACCAAAGAGAACAGCTGCAATTATTCAATCTTTTATTTAGTTATATATTTTGAAATAATATTTTATTTCAGATAAATTGTGTAAGTTATATATATTGGATATGTATTGATTGTGAACGTCGATCACTTAAACATATATATAACAAGGAGATGACAACATCCAATTGTATGAAAGTTAATTAATTCTCTTATCAGAATAATCGATCGGGATTGGACACATTATATAGGTTATACATAATCTTGGGAGTTTGAGACTAAAATATTAAGTTTATTTTGGTCGAACATGTGGCACATGCATATATACTTAACTTTTATGTTACTAATTAAATGACTTGTGACAGTATTTATTTTGCAAATAAAGTTTACATATATGTTTCTCATTACTTTACAGATAGACAATAATGTATACACACTTTAATTCACCGAAAAATATGTTTCAAAAACTAGTTATATCCCAAAAAATAATCATGTTCAAACACTAGAAGTAGTACATTTTAACTATTTCTATACATTTTACACACAATTGATCAATTGAATTAAACAGGCCAAATAACTCAAAAGGTCCATCACATAAAAAAAAAAAAAATTGAGAGGCATGGTAGGAAATTGACGACGAGTTTTAAAGATTAATACACTTGAATTCCTTCGATCATTAAAAAAAGAGATTAATTAAATTAATTAATATAATCAATCGATTAATCTTGTTGCACATGGACTATTTGATGGTAGTGACACTATAGGTAATGTGTATAGCCTTTATAAGGAAAGAAAAATGAAAGGGGTTCAACTTTCATGTGATGGAGATGACTTCATGTATTGAATTAATTAAGCAGAATATCTATGTATGTATATAACATCCTCCAACATCACATCCCCATCATCACCACCTCCTTTTTAAACAAAAGTAGAAAAAAGAGAGAAATTAGGGCATTCTCTTCTACAGTTTACATTGCTCCCTGTCCACGTTCATCACCCACTCTTCTTGAGAGAGAGAGAGAGAGAGAGATGTAAGAATATGATGATCATGTATAGGGTTGGAGAGAAAGGGAGACAGAGAGAGAGATCAGAATTTGAAATGACAAGGCTAGAAAAAGTTAAGTTTGGGAAAATGAGAATTTGTGATTTATGAGGCAAACATTGTTGTGTTGGTACACTATTCTATGTATATTTTCTTCTCCCTTGTCTCCTCCTCCTCATCCTAAACAATCCAAATTTCCCAACATCTCCAATCCCTACTTCTCCTCTATATATAACTTCTGTCCCTCTTTCTCTCTCCTCACCTCCCTCTCTCTCTCTCTCTCTCTCTCTACACCTCAAAACCTAAACCAATTTCCCATCCCAAAAACTCACCATGCAAGCTCACTACTCTTTCCCATACATATCTTCCAGTGATACTAGTTTCTACAATTTGGAAGGTGATGAAGAAGACAATGACACGTGTTCCACTCTCCTCTCTCTTGGCCCTCCCGGCCAGCGCCACCGCCAGAAGTACCACTCCAGCTTCGCGGCGTACAAGCAGCGCCAGCTGCCCTTCCAAAACCCTAATGCTGAAAGTGGTCGTGTCACGGTGGCTCTTCATATTGGCCCACCCACTGCCTCTGCACCCTCCGTAGCCGATCAAAACCCTAATGCCGAAACCGCACAAGCTGGACAGTATTGGATTCCCACTCCTGCTCAAATTCTTGTTGGCCCCACACAGTTTTCTTGTTCTGTTTGCAGCAAAACATTCAATAGATACAACAATATGCAGGTTAATTCTTGATTATTAATTTTGCCTCTTTTTAGGGTTCTTTTCTTCACCACAACATAAAACAATAGAAACTCACCATCTTTCTTCTTTTCTTGCCGATTCACCTGATTCAATATCAAGAAACAAAAACAATAAATTCCCATTCTTAGCCAAACTGTACATGATTCCCCTTTCTTGCTCATCTAATTGTGTGTGTTTGATCAGATGCATATGTGGGGTCATGGATCCGAGTACAGAAAGGGGCCAGAATCACTAAGAGGCTCAAAACCAGCATCCTCAATTCTGAGACTCCCATGTTACTGCTGCGCGGAGGGCTGCAAGAACAACATAGATCATCCTAGATCGAAGCCATTGAAGGACTTCAGGACACTCCAAACACACTACAAACGTAAGCACGGATCGAAGCCCTTTGGGTGTCGCAAATGTGGCAAGGCATTCGCAGTTCGAGGCGATTGGCGGACCCATGAGAAGAACTGTGGGAAGCTCTGGTTCTGCATTTGTGGATCGGATTTCAAGCATAAGAGATCTCTCAAGGATCATGTGAGGGCCTTTGGACAAGGCCATGCCCCACATAGTGAGAATCTCTATTCCTATGATCATGTCGAGGAGTTGGAAGAAGAGGATGATGAGGATGTGGAAGAGGGTTGATTAGGTTATTAGGAATTGTTATGTGTTTAGTTAATTAGAAATCATTTGACACAGATCATCATCATCTTCATCAAACATGCATGTGATCAATCTTTATTACCAGTGTCATTTTCTTCTTACCTATTAACTGAGATTGATTAGTGACTCCTTGGCAGTTTGTGTGTGTGTGTGTGTGGGAATTGAGAGAGTGATAGTGAGAGATAGTGAGAGAAGACAAATAGTATAGTGAAAGCCATGCTTCTAAGCATTAATGTTGGAAGTGGGAGTTCAATTTCAATCTCTCTCTGATTAATTCTAATTCAATTACACATGAGAGAGAGAGAGAGAGAGAGAGAGAGAGAGAGAGAGAGAGAGGAGAGTAGATAGTTTTTGGTCAAGTGAATTCATCCCACTCAGAAAAATTTGCAGAAGCTTCAGATATAATGTCTGCAGTTGTGGTACAGTTTCAGAATCTACTATTCATTAGCTTTACATTATGCCATAGATTTCTTTCACACACTCACTCACTCACTCTTTCTCTCTCTCTCTCCCTCTCCCTCCTCTATCTCTCTCACATGATACACACGCTAAAAGACACAGAGAGAGGGTGGGTGGTGTCTTGATGAGGGGGCTGGGCTGAGTCTTCTTTCTTCCTTTATCTCTGATCATCGACTACAACTACTAACACTTTGATGGAACCCTTTGTCAGTGGGTAACAATGGACCACTGGAAGTTTCTGTTTTTGGGGTTTCACCCAAAGGATTAACTTTTACCTTTTCAGACCAACAACAAACAGATACTACTTAACATGTTTCAGAACCACTGTTCTTACCTTCTTTAACCCTAATTTATACACTTTTATTTCATTTTTTATATCTAGCTAGCCTTTTCAATTTCTCTCTTTTATAAATTTTTACAATGAACCAGTAGAACCCACCTTCAAATAATTCTCATCATGTAATAACACTCTTAATACTGCATTTTGAAATCTATGTATTTAATATCCATGTCCTACTCATTATATATACAGTGTCAAGGCCTTTTTGGCTGCCTTTTTCATCTTCCCTTTTTCTTTTCCTTTTCCTCTCATCTTTCAATTTTTTTCTGTCTCTATATTTAAGTGTCTCTTTTTGTGTATATGTAATTGATTGATTTGGGCATGCATGCATGCATGCATCAATCTTTTTGCTCCCTTTTTTTTCCATTTTCTTTGTCTAATCTACGCAATTCTGATTTTATCACTCACATCAACCAATTTTTTGTCTTCCAGATTTTCTTGATTTATGATCCAAAATAGGGGTGAAAATATCCTCAGATATCTGGCTTTATCAGATGCCTAGAAATAGCCATGTTATGTTGATAGTTATTTTATAAGTATATATAGGTAAGTATTAGCCAGTCAAATGAAGATTTTAATTGGAGATATTAGGGTTTTGCAGTGTTTAAATTGGTCCTTACACTATTAATTTGGACTCACTTTGATTTTTTGAACTTCAAAGCTACCGTTTCCCAAGTAATCATAGTTGAAAAAGAAATTATATATGGATGTTAGAATTATGTTAATGCATATTTTTGAAAATGCCTTAACATTTAAATATATGCTCTTTAGGTAAGGGCATCTTTATTATTTACACACATATATATAGTGTATATATACACAATATAATAATAGATGAATAGTTGAAGATTATTACAGAAATGTCATTTTCCCCCAAAAAAGTGTCCCATCAATAAAAAAAATTCCATTTTCTTATTTTGTATTTGTTATTATTTAATCCATTTAATACATATTTTAAATATTTTTTAAATACTACAAATATATTAGTTTAATATTTTTTTTCTTTTTTTATTTTGCATTTTTATTAGTTTTTATTGTATTTAATATTATATATAGATTTGATTTTAATATAAATATTCTATTAGTTTATGCTTATTTTTTGATCTTAATTTAATTAATTTTATTGAATAATTTCTTAAATACCAACAATAGATATTGTCCAAACAATAATTAGAATAATAAATATCAATTTGTTTAGGGATAATTGATATCATATTTAATACAAGTTAATAAATAAATGTAACACCATTAAAGATGTGTGTACATACATATATGTGTATATATATATAATATGTATATAGTGTGAAATTATATATCATTCTAAGTATTTTTTAAATTAATATTTGTATTTTATATATGTAATTTCATTCAATAATTTATCATTTATCGATATATTTTAATGATGAATTGAAAATATTGTTAAATATACAAATATAAAAGGCTAATATATTGTTAATATCATTCAATTTATTTTAAAATAAAATGTTGAAAATATATAATTGATTGTGATTGCATCAAGTTCATACGTAAAATTTCTATCTTTATTGTGTATTGTTTCTATATATACATACTCACACACATATATTTAATTTAAGTAATTGACTTTGATTTTTAATTCATAATTTATTTTTATTATTTTTAATATATCTAATTTAAGTGATTGATGATATTAGTTTGTAACACAGGTGACAAAAAATGTCTCAATTAGAAATGTAGTACATAAAGAAGTTTTTCATCAAGTAAAATTTCTAATTTTTATTTTAAGATCATGATTATACTAATTTTATTTTTAGTATTAATCATGAATTAGTGAACTGAATATGTATAATATCGATATGTTGTTGTGAATTGCATTATTTTAAGCAAATTTTAGATTTTCTTAGTTATTAAATATTATATTGTCTTATATATACTAAAAATTATTTATATTATATTATTAGATAATTAATATGTAACGACATTATATCACAGTCCGCGCATCGCGCGGGTGCGAATACTAGTATATATATAGTATATATATATATATAGACACACACTTAAAAGTGAATAATTAGTTGTAACACCCCTTTCTAGTGGGGTTATTACCTCTACTAAAACATGCATAACCTTTACGATATAATTTTTTTTTAATATTAAAAAATTCTTTTCTTTGAACAGCGGAAACAAATTTTCTTAAGAAACATGTGAGACATTTTAGTTTGTTTAAAACATTTGGGAATAAAAAATTAGCATCTAATCATAACGAATTAAACTCATGAAAAATCTTAAACCAATTCCAAGGTTCCGCCGTCACCACCCATCACACTTCAGCGCTGCTACCTCCTTGCATCACATAATTACCCTTGCCTTGATCTGCAATATGAGGTAATACTATAAGAGAAACGCTTAGCAAGTACATCACCTAATATCACAAAACATTTTTCGTTCATCGCATCTTTTGGAAAAACAATGGAAAGTTCAATCAATAAAATAAATAAAACTCTTATACTCGAAAATAATATATTGTGGGTCCAAACATGGTACCAATGCACGCAACTCCGGGTAGCTAGCCACCGAATCCAAACGGAGCAACTCAAAACTCATAGGGCGGTCTCGGTGCCCTTAAACTCATCTTGTGGCCTTAAACTCATCTCGTGGGCGATCTCGGTGCCCGGTACCAGTCTTAAAACATATAAAATAAAACTATATGTATATATATTTATATACTTTCTCAAAAATATATTTTTCTCACTTTACATAAAACATGATTAACTCGCATCTCGTACTTAATCAAAACTCATGGAAGCTCATCAATTTGCCAATCATTCAAGCATACTCACAGAAAACACATACTCATCACAAAGCCAATCACTCAGGCATACTCATAGAAAATATACGTTTATCACTTAGCAAATCATTCACGATACTCATAGAAAATATACGTTCCACATAACTTTAGCATCAATAGTTCAATAAAAATAGAACTACTCATACTGCAGGTGAGAGATGTACTTACCTCGAGTTCTCCAAAAATTCACTCTACCTCTAGATCCTTAAACACCTTCTAAGCTTTCTCAACCAAATCTAAACGTGAAGCGTTTAATTGGAAACTATTAGATATTAATCGTTACTTATGCTGAAACTAAAGGCTAGTTTATTTATGTATCAAAATCAATGCCCATAATATATCTACATGCCCTATCGTATTTATACTGATTGCTGATCTGTTGCTAAATTACTACAACTGTAATCATCAACCTAACTTAATAAGTTGGTCTTATGAACCTAACTCACGTCTAACACACCATAATCAAATAAGTTGTAAATTAGAGGAATATTATATAAATCTTAACACCTCATCATTATTGAATCATTGTAAAACTGTAATGCCCATACTTTCACCTTAATTAACCATATAACCCAAATTTCCAAATATTAAGTTAAAATACATTTTGTAATAATTACGCAAGAAAAACAATAAAGCTATTCTAGATTAACCATAAGCAAAATTAATCAATTAATCAAACTATGATTTAAGTTCTAAAATTTATACTAACAGATTTTAATTTTGTTAACTATAAAATTATGTAAAACTGGATAATTGATCCTAAATTTTCACATGTATGTGCGTCATCAGATTCTTAGAAATCAGATTAATTAAATTATTCCTAAAATAAAACAAAATTCTAATATCAATCATCCATCTGCTACTACGCTTCTTATATAAAATCTAATTCTAAAGTTATCAAAATTGAAGGTTATAGAGAGCACTTATCTCGATCATAAGTAATACAAGGTCATCAATTAATTGATTCACAAGTTCAATACCTGATTATGCTTGATATCGTCGGATGGAAAGGAAATTGCTTCCACTATTTTGCATTTCAAAAGTTGCGTATTTTCTAATCTCTCTCTTTCTCTTATTTTTCTTTTATAGGTTTAACCAATTATTTATAAGTCTAGGTTTTTAATTTCCAATCACTTAGGAGTTTCAAAGCAACGTGAACTCCACAAAATCCTCAACAACATATCTCAACTCTCTCCTTATCTAAACTGGTTAGTTTGGATCCTACAATCATATATTTAATCTAATATTGTTATAGGTCCATTAATTATTTAGGAGTCCTAATCATATATGATATAGTATATAAATCACATAATCAATCTAAAAACAAATCATTATGAAATCATGATAAATATATAAATAACTTATTATCCGCATAAGAAATCTTTAATTAGGAATTTGGGGTATTAAATGTTTTATGGTATATGAAGAAGAGTTTGGAGGGCATATAAGATAAATTGAAAATGCACGACTTTATGAACTAACGAACATTTCTATGATTAATTAGTTTGAAGGAAATAATCTACAGAGTATGAACCGAATGTCATTGGTTGTGCAATATGCAATGCAATAGATTATCTGCATGAGTATTAGTTGAGTAGTCCGTTTTGTTAGACATTCTAATCAGTTAATTCTTTAATCTTTCTCTTGACAAGAGTTTAAATTCTAGATATTAAACAAAGGAAAGCTTAGCCCTCGATATGTTGGGCCTTATGTGATAACAAAGAGAGTTGGTAAAGTAGCTTACAAGTTAGATCACCTGAAGAGATGTCGGCTATTCATAATGTTTTCAAAGTCTCAATGTGGAAAATGTATATTCCTGATCCATGTCTGGGCCCACAATATATTATTTTCGAGTATAAGAGTTTTATTTATTTTATTAATTGAACTTTCCATTGTTTTTCCAAAAGATGCGATGAACGAAAAATGTTTTGTGAGATTAGGTGATGTACTTGCTAAGCGTTTCGCTTATAGTATTACCTCATACTGTAGATCAAGGCAAGGGTAATTATGTGATGCAAGGAGGTAGCAGCGCTGAAGTGTGATGGGTGGTGACGGCGGAACGTCGGAATTGGTTTAAGATTTTTCATGAGTTTAATTCGTTATGATTAGATGGTAATTTTTGATTCCCAAATGTTTTAAACAATCTAAAATGTCTCACATGTTTCTTAAGAAAATTTGTTTCCGCTGTTCAAAGAAAAGAATTTTATAATATTTAAAAAAAATTATATCGTAAAGGTTATGCATGTTTTAGTAGAGGTAATAACCCCACTAGAAGGGGGTGTTACATTAGTATAGGAAATGAATTAATAGGAAATGAATTAATACCATTTGCGTGTTATAAAAAAATCACATTAATTTGAATAAGGTTTTTTTTTTTTAAATTTGAATAAGGTTACACGTTGATCTGACATTTTTTGATCTTTTTGACATGACCTAAGAGTTAATTATCTTGTCCTAGTATCGATCATGACATGTGATCACTTATAATAGTTTATGGTTTCATTAATTATTTCAAGTGTTAATTTATATATAAGGGAACAAAAAAAAGGGAACTTGTGAGATTAAAATTAAAACAAGGTACGTATCTTATAACTATACATAAATACTATAGATAGAGTAAGAGTATATTTTCCATGCATTTCCTTATAAATTCAATATAAACTGAAGATTTTAATTTCATTTGTAATTCAAAATAATTATATCAAATTTCTTTATTTTCAAGAATATAAGATATATAACTCAATAATGAAAAAGGAAAAAAAAAAAAAAAAGCTCTAAAGACAAGTAGCTGTCTGAGCTGAATCATAGGAGTACCTGACCTTAGTAATAGCAAAATACATTATCATGGTCCCCCTTTTCTCTGGGTGTGACTTGTTGTCAATTTCGAAAGAGATGAAATTTAACATTAATTTTTCAGTCAGAAAAAAAAAAAAAGTAAAGATATGAATTGATGAACACGTAATAATTCTGCACAGAAAACTGTAGGTGATAACTCTCTCTCTCTCGATTTCATTAGGCATAACATATCGAATATCTACTGTCTTGATTTTATTTTATTTTTGAAGAAAATTACTTGAGAGTGAAATCTGGAAATTATTGGATTAATCGCCAAAACAATGTATCTCATACTAGAGAATTTTTTTCATCGAACACTGTAGAAGAATTAAAGTTGAGAATTAATTTCCTCTCTCTTCTTTTTTTCGTGAAGAAAAAGGAAATTCAAAAGATAACTACACATTAATTAGAATATTCCAATTCAAATTATTGTAGATGAGATTTTGATAGTACTCTCTCAGGTTCATGTCTCCTCGAAATAGGCCAAATAAAATAGTCCCATCAGATCAGAAGGGAATTGAATACTATAAATTAACAGAAGGTGACATAATGCAATCCGTATTTTTTACTTATATAAATAAATTAACAGAAGGTGACATGATGCAATCCGTATATTATAACTTATATATATGGGAGAAGAAGACAAGATAAATATAACTATATATGCATGATTTAAATGCAATAAAATATTAATCGAAATCTCAAGAAAATTCATTTTTGTCAGTTCTTGAAAATGAGCAGCATGACGTCTCTGATTTTCTCTGAGTATTTTCTGAGTTATGAAGTCATGCCCTTTTTTATATGAGATTTTATGTAGGCACAAAATCTAACTTTTATTAGTAATTACACACAATTATTCAAATCGGTAATTTTTTATTTTTTTGGAGTCTCTTCGTAAAACCTATGAAATGAAAAGCTCGTTTAAAAATTCAAATGTAAATAGTCATTAATAATATTTAATAATGAGGTGAATTAAATTTGATAGTCACCTAACTTTTGTTTTCTATTTTACTCGTTAAAACAAATACAAGAAAAAATAAATATTCATTAACATATATAAAATGTGGACCCATTTAAATTATTTATATCCGTCACGACCCATTAGATTTTATTGGGCCAACATTACTGAGCCCAATCGTATAATTTCATTAGGGCCTAAAGAATATACAAGTAGTCTACTACTGAAAGGTTTTTGGGCGTGAGGAAAACCATTTACTATGATTTTAATTATTTAAACCTTGCAATTAGTTATTTAAATTGTTTTTATTTCTCTCCTTTTTTTGCTTAATTAAATAGAAAATTTTTAGAAAAATATTAACTTTGTCGATTCAAATTTTGTGCATCATATTTAGAATATATCGTGAATTAATACATAAATACGAAGAATCAATGTGGATCGTGAATTTGATTCTATTTATTATAATTCTCCACACCCAAATCAAAACCATACCTAATGGATAGTGATTTGTGTGTTTGAGTACGAAACAGGAACGGAATCGATCGGAGGTCGGCTCGACCCCCATCCACTTGCACACCATATAAAATGCTACGATGTAGCTTATGGAGTTCGGGTGCAACTGGTTGGGGCAGACTCCGAATGCCGAACCGATCTCGAGAAGGAAAGGGTGGATAGGAGGAACTAAACCTACAGTCACATGTCTCAGAAACCATGTGTGGCAGCCAGCGGGAGCCTGATGAGGACGCTCATCAGGGCTAGGAATAACTATAGAATAGCCCGCCGCTGCCATGAGCGAACTAAGGAGAACGGTGTGGGTTTGAGTGGTTTTAGTAGCGGAGAAAACGTTATCTATTGTTTTCTTGCGAGATCGTTTAGGGGAAGAAGAAGCCATTTCAGAAATATAATCGAAGAAGAAAGAAAGAAGCGAAAAGGTACCTGGTTTTGTTTCTGAAAACTTGGGAAATCACAGGAGTTTCTTGCTAAAGAAGAGTGAAGGGTAGTTTTTCGCAGAAGAAGTTTATGAAGGAGGAAAGGGGGTATATATAGAGAACGATTGGGGGGAAAAAGTCGAAAAATCGTGAAATCTCGGCCGTTGGATGCAGTTCGATCCAACGGCGAAGTCGGAGAGTCGTGAATCTCGACCGTCAGATGTAGCTCAATCCGACGACGAATACGAAATGGCGCCTCGAAGCAGCAGCAATAATCTCGGCCGTTGGATGCAGTTCGATCCAACGGCCAAGACGAAAAGACGCCTAGGGATTGGCGAAACTGACAATTTAGATCTCAGCCGTTGGATGCAGTTCGATCCAACGGCGAAGACGAAAAGGCGCCTTGGGAAGGAGAAAGATGTTGCAGGCGGATGATTGATGGGACGCAATGCTTCTCGAAGAAGCGTCGTAATTGGCAACAGCGCGAACTGCGCCAGTGCGTGAACACACGCACTCTGAAAGGGGGGAGTACTGATGTGGTCGAACTGACCACATTCGAACTACTTTAGAAAATTAATGCGAACAGGGACAATTAATGCGAACAGGGACCATTAATGCGAACAGGACAAAGAAGCAGGAAGCACATTTCGGCCGAACAAAGCAAGTCAAGCGAACTGATGAGCTTCACAGGCTAGAATACCGAACTGTGGGGCGTAAGGTCGAACTAGATACAGACGAACTAATTCAAATCCAAAATAACTGCCACGATCGCAGGAATATCGCCCACTTCCCACCTTTTTAGGAAGAATCCTAACTGCCACGTTTTCAGGGAGTATTTATAGAACTTAATCTTTCTATTTCACACACAATCACAATTTTTTACAACAATTACTAAGCAAAAGAGCGAGAGCAACATTTTTCCAGATTACTGACTTGAGCGTCGGAGTCCCTTCACCGGGAAAAACCCCCGGTGTTCTTTGTTTTGCAGACCTTTTCGGTCGGAAAATCCCAATCGACGTCGGAGAATTCTAATCGGTATCGGAAAAGCAGAAGATTGAAGTTAGGACAAATCAGATAGATATTTCATAACTTTATTTTTATTTGCCTTAAATTATTTATTGCATGTGGGCACATAATTTCTTGATTGTTTAGCTGAAAGATCTGAACTAAGGTTTGTTTGATTGGACCACAATTAAGTTAATGTGGGTACAATTAGGTCAAGAGAATCACAAGAAAAATGTGAAGATGAATAGAACTATCTATCTAGTACAATTAATTATGGGGTAGTTCTATAGTACACCAGGTGTATTAATATACCATACTCTCTACTCATTTTCAGCCATCAGATTTGAGATCATTAAAGTCAAAGTCAACTATGATCTTAGATCTAATGACTAAAAATGATGGAGAGTTTAGTGTATTAATACACCCGATGTACTACAGAAGGACCCTTAATTATGATTAGGATCAAACGATTAATTATCACTAGATCAAAAGCTATAGCTAAAGATTGAGATATTATAATTTAATTTCCTTAAATTCATAAACTTTGAAACAACATGGGCTCATTTCTTTTACTTTTATCAAAACGCTATACAAATGTGAAATGATTAAACAAAATATATAAAAAAATTCCATAATGTACATACACTTTGAATGAATCTTTTATATAATAATTGATCTTATAGATCATGAAGATACACATCAATAATATTAAATGCTATATATATATATATCTTAGTTTCCCATTAGGATGAAAATTAAAGTGTCCAAAAATTAAGTATTAAAATACAGTTTGGTGCAACTTCTCCAACATGCATGCATATGGGCAAATATGAGAAATAGGATAAATAGTACAGCATATTCATTTGAGCAAAGCAGAAAATTATTCCAAAAGCAACATGGCAGCAAAAAGAGACCAATACTAATTAGTCATAACTTGTTGATAGATAACAGTTGAAAACTTTGAAAACTACACTTAATCTTTTTTTTAAATATATTTCAAAATTTCTCCAACTATGACTACTGTACAATTTTTATTCCATTTTTTTTTTTTTTCCTGCAACTTGCAACAATGCCATCCCACCCCAACATAAAATATCATCTACAGTGGTGATCACAAGTTGTATACAAGAAACAAGAACAATTAGAGGTAGAAAATTAGAATCAAAATTTAAGAAAAAAAAAAATGTCACAAGGCATCAATAACCCTTTGTTTTTTGTTAGAGTTGAATCCAAGAATCTCCATTTCTATCATCCTTTTCCCACTGCAACTCTCATCGCCGCCATTTCTTGGAACCTCGAATATGTTGACTCCGAAGAGCCTCACCATCTGGGCCTGGGCGGGCCCGGGCTGGATCCATTGCCGTTCCTGGCCTTCCAGTCTATGTACAGCTGCTTATCCGGGCCGGTTGATCGCTGGAAAGAGACAATGTCCCCGGCCCGCAAGCTCTTCTCCTTCACGAATCTGCTCCACCCTTTTGTGAGGACATAGCTCTGGCTACTATTCCAGTATGAATACCTGAATCTCCATACTTTTCCTTGTGAATCTTCCAGGTTCAGCAAAACCCCTTTCGAAGTGCTTTCACTCTGCAAGGGGAAGTGTTTTTCAGCGTGCTGTTTTGGAATAACGAGCCTGTTGAGCTTTCCGACGTCGCTGGGGGTGACGGCCTTCTCGAAGAGGTGTTCCCGGGCCTTCGCCGCCCTGTCGCCACCGCCGGGGCGGCCTCCATTGGCGGCCCTGGTTCCGCCGTAGTTCCTCCTGCTTTGCTCCAGCTCGTCACTGTAGGTGTGCTTTCTGAGCATGTCGACGATCTCGGCCTTGGAGTGGGAGGTGAGGAAGGCGGCCTCCACCTCGTCCTCGTTTTCCGACAATGGCTTGAAATTGGTGACGGCGTCGCGGCCGCGGAAGCGCTGCGCGGCTGTGTCGTAGGCCCTCGCCGCCTCTTCTTCCTCGTTGAAAGTGCCTAACCACACCCTCTGATGCTTCTCATAGATTTGTGCACCCCACCTTCCATTGGGCTGAGGAACCACGCCTTTGAACCTCGACGATGGGAGCTTCCTCGACTCGGCTTCGACGCCGCTCTCGGCGTCGATGACCACGCTGGCCCCGCTGCCCACACGGCAGAGGCTCTCCGGCGGCGACTTGGTGGCCGGCGTGATTGATAAGTCACTGGTTGCACTGCTTTCATCTATGCTGCTTGCGTCCATTTTATGTTCTCAGAAAACGAATGAATGATTCAATTGCAAAATATATGTGGAATAAAAGAGGAGGAGAGAAATTGGAACGAGTGTGAATAATGAAATGAGTTATTGAGATATATATAGGAGGATATATAGTAGTAGAAATTTAAATAAATAAAGAGATTATGGAGATGTGGGTCAACCCTAGAGATATATAGTAAGGAACTGGGAAGATTCATGAGGGGGAGGTGGGTGACTTAAAAGGAAACCCCTTCTTCTTCTTCTTTTTTTTTTTTTGAGTTATATCATGAATCATTCGATTATTACATTTCTATACTATATATAAAAAGAAAGAAGTTGGCAAATTTTACACATATGTCACTCAATTGCAAAATTGAAGATAATTACTGATTTGTCATTGACCAATAGAAAAATTGTGGAAAAAAAAAACAAAAAAACTTTGAGAATTTTATAGAACAAACTTCATATATATATTAAATATAATAAGTAATCTTTGAATTTAATATAGGGGTAAAATGAAATAGAGGAAATTATTTTGGATGGTATTATTATATGATTATGTCTTAATGATATAATTAAAAAATCTGAAAATAATGAAATTTAAATATTGTCAAAAATTTAAAAATTTGAAAATTCTGTAATTTTAATATATAAATGTGAAAAATAGGTCTAAAAGCTAAAGTTCATTTTATGAAGGGTTGTAAAATGTTTAAAAGTTTAAAAACTATTATAAAATTATTAAAAATAATAATTAAATTTGAAAGTAAAACTAATAATAATCTAATAATATTGTGAGGTTAATCTAAAAAAATGCAAAAATAATATTTAAAAATAAATTCAAACATATATGCAATAGATATAACTATAAGAAAAAAAAATTTAAAATGGTTTCAAAATTCTAAAAAAAATATTGTTTTAATTGTAAAATGAATTTGAAACCTAAATTTTTTAAATATAAATTAAGTTTTTGAATAAATACAGTGTTTGTAAAATAAATCCATCTTAAAAAAATGTAGAAAATTATTTACAAATTATTAAATATAATTCTAAGATATAAATGAACAAAAACTATGAATAGAATATATAAATTAACAAATATAATTAATCACTTATAATTAAAGCACACAAAATACAAAACTATTATTATTATTATTGTTTTTGTTATTGTCGTCGTTGTTGTTGTCATTGTCATCATCATCATTATTAAAAAAATACGGATTTTTTACAAATCTCAAAGTAATAAGATCTCATGAGTAATATTTTAATATAATAAATTTATTATATTATTAATAATCATATTTGTCATAATAAATAATAAACCGCGCATCGTGCGAGTATACTGCTAGTCACATATGTATATTTTGTAAGTCCCTTATTTTTTGTTAAATAAGATGTTAATTAATTAAATTGGGATTTTCGAGCTACATATGGTTATAATCTTTACTAATAAAGTAAAATAGAAACTAAAAAATAGGTGTATATATATATATATATATATATAGTTATAGAACAACACACACATATATATAAGATGGATCTAGCTAGTCCGTACAAGAAGTAGTAGAAAGTATGTGTTTGTTGTGGCGGGTGGGGTAAAGATGAGATAAATAGATAATGAGAGCAAGTTGATGGGATTCACATGACTGTGGACCTTCTTTTCCTAAGTTCATCCCCCCTGTTTTTGCTCTCTCTCTCTCTCCATACACCTACAATTTCAGGAAATATTATCTAGTTTCGATTATATTACGAGACGTTGTGTGACAACTCTTAATATGTCACCATTGACGTATAATGACCCTTGCCTCTTCTTGATTATATATGTTTAATGATTAAACACGTACGTAATGTGTTCACGGCAGGTAGGACAAAGGGATTCTACCGACGTATATGTATTGGGAATTAGGAAAGGAAGGTATTATTTATATTTGTAGTAAAATATATAATGAAGATGAATATTGATGATGAGATGTAGATGAGATGATGAGTGGGGTGTGGGTCTGGGGGGGATGTACATCTGGAACAGCATTGGCTGTAGTAAAAGCAGACAAGAAATAATAGAGGAGATAGATTTTGATGAAGTAGTATCTGTGCATCAGATAAGATAGAAAAGCACATATAATTAAATATATGTATAGCGACCAAAGGGGGAGATTGAAGTAACAATGTTCCACTAGGATGGGGGAATGTATGGGCCATAACTCTCTCATCCTATTTTACTATTTTACCCTCCCTTCACTTTTATTCATTTAATTTCTCTCATTAACCCTAATATTTAAACTACACATATCATATGTGCTCTATACTCAATTATATATAAGATGTAACAAATGATTGTCCACAAATTCAACCTATGATTGAACAGCAATAAACCTTATCTCTTGCAGCTAAAGTTAATGGAGGTATAACTAACATAAAATAATACAAGAAACGTCCTTTATCCCAGTGGGGTCATGTATCTCTCTCAATAATTGTGAATTGACATGTAATTTATGTATTAATTAATACAGTAATATGGGTATTTCTGTACGGACAGTAGTCCTCCTCTCATGTCCCCACCCAAATGCTAGCTTAACTAAGAATATTACTATTTGAGGTAATTGATATATAATTTCAATTCAATAACAACAGAGTTGGAATAAAACTGTGATGTCTTGCAATTAACTTTCTAATTGGACCAAATCGCAATGACTCCATGATTTGTGGGAATTGTTTTTACAATTTTCTCTATTTTTTTAGAGACAGAAATAGTTTTAGCCCCATAGAATTAATTAACACGATGATAAAAGGGAATTATAAAAATGATGTACATATATTGATTTAGCTTGATACGTATATGGTTGAGGGGTTTTTGAGGCTGAATTAATAGAACATTAATTCTTTTAACGAAATATTTGATTGTTAAAGTCGTCAAATGTTATACTGATTTAATATATATATATATATATATAATATCATAATAAACAATGCTTTTATTTAATCCGTACACAAAAAACAATACAAGTATATATAGCTTTTGATAATTAAAACTGGAATAATTCAAACGAGCAAAAATCTCGGGGAATAAAAGGGACATTATTAACATTAGAGAGTCACATTTTAGCCAACAAATTAGATGTCAAAATAATATAGAAGCTTCCTCAGATTATCCAAAAACAATAAATTATGACGTTGATTCTTTGATGTTATACACAAGGTCCAATCTTTTGATGTGAATTAGTTGGTACAAGTCTTTCTTTTAATTAAATAATTTGACAAAATTGGCCACTAAAAAAAAGAAGCGAAAAATAAAATTAGAAAAAAATAATAATAATAATGGTACGGTAAATGAAATAGTGATACGGATAGTTAAGGTAGTGGATGTCCTAACAGGTGGGAACGCGTGAAATATGTTGGGCTGTCACGTGATCCCAACTATACCCCTTTATTATCTGACTGTCGGTACCATTTTTGCTCTTTTTATTTACTTTTTCAAATATTACGTTTCTAATTTTGTGCAATTATTTAATTTATGTACAATAGTGTCTTTTAATCCTAATATTATTAATATTCTTGCAAATTATGATTCCTTTTGTTTTATCCTGAACTTATTTTAATCTAATCTATCTCTCTGTGTGAAGCAAGGTCAAATTAGTAATTTCCTTGATGAATTTAAATTAGTAGTATTTGATTTATCTACCACGAGATTTTGTTGTGAGAAGTAAATAAATGTAAGACATTATAAGTACTTACATTAAAAAATATGTACATGAATATTTTAGATTGCTGCGGTTTTTATTGAAGTCCTACTCCACCTAAAACTGAAAGTGAAACAACCAATATTATTAAATTAAACTGAAACTATCAATCAATTTCTTGAGGAAGTAAAATGGGATATATATATATATATATATATATATGGTGCATATAATTCATTTGCTTTCTTATTCTAATAAAAGTAATAATTATTGATTCAAATAATACTACAAAATACTGATAAAACAAGAAAAGAGAATGATCCAATAATTTATATTCGATATTCAATAACCATTACACCTGTTTATACTAACACCGTTAAATACTAAATGATGAAATAAACTCAAACATAACCACACTTATAGAATCAATATAAATCTCTATTAAAATATCTACTCTTTATTCTTCATCATCATACGTTTCTCTCTTTAACAAATTGTGCAGAGAGGATAAGAAAGGTAATAATTATTTAAGTTATCTTATAGCTAGGTATCATCATAGCTTGCTAATCTAATCTCAAACTTAATTTTCTGTTAATATGGTTGGTAGAGTGGTCGTTAAGAATCATCTAATTACATGATTGCATCAGGATAATTCCTTTAATTATTGTTTCGGAGTTATCAAAATTATTAGTGGATGTGTGTTTGATTTTGCAGGCCTATTTTTGTGCTTGTCTTAGTCATCAATCATGCTTATCGTTATCACTACCTGTTTATTTATGCTAATCTCCCAAGTTAAGTGTTACTAATTGGAAGGCTCGAATCACTAATTCTCATTCCTACTTCTTAATTATAATATTACTATTCATTTTTTAGTGTCGTATCTGAATATAAATTAAAATAAGGCACTTAGGATATATATCAGTAGATTATACTGTCATCATCAAATTATCCCAACTGATCATAAGATAAAAAGCACATGTTTATCCACATCTGTTGCTTTCCATATAATTATTACACACGCATAATCTGTGACATTTAATTTAGTCCTAAATCAAATTATGAATTAATAGTATATATAAACATCATATAATGAATTTATTTTTAATTATAAAAATTAGTTTAGGTATGTCAGATAAATGTTACGCAATTTTGATTAAAAAACTACTGTTCTCAATTTATTAAAAAAACATTTTCCAGTGTTAAAATTAATTTTTAACTTGAAATTTGTAATTTACTTGTTATAATTAATTAGTTAATAATCTTTGATAAGCGAAAAGGTGCAGTTGCCAACTCTACAGTTATTACTTTACAGTATTATATTTTTTGAGTTAATATATGAGCAGAGATGGGAATGCCACCTCAATCTCACCGACTAATGCGACTTTACCATCACCTCACCAATTAAATATCATCTTGTTGCACGTTTTTTTGGGAATCTTTGATTTTTTGGTTTTAAATAATATTATCTAAAACAATTAAAAATCGTGTTCTCATGACTCACTGAATGACGACATTGGAGTTTTGGACACTTATTATATGTTGCTTTTCATCTTATCATCATTATTTGCTAAGTTAATGATGAAAGTGTGTGTCTTTCTTGCAACTGGATTTTCTTCATCATCATAATTACCGATAATAAAACGGATAACATGACCAATTAAATAACCCTTTTGTTTATAATATGGGTTCAAAATAGCTACAACTATATTGAAATCTCACATTTAACTCAATCACTATAATTTATACCCAAAGTAGCCATTTTTCAATTAAATGACCAAATTGTCTTTGTTGACTATCCAAATTTACAATATTTCAAAACTTTTTCATAGCAATTTAATTTATTCCACTCCATATATCTAGATCCAAATTTAGTTTTAATATTAGACCCAACATGCTTCCATAAAATTAATAAATCATTTGGAATTCATACATTTCTTTGACCAAAACAGCACCGGGTGAGATGGTTTGCAACACTACCAGTTGGAAAATTATTGCCCCCAAACCGTTTTACGAACATCTACTCACTGTTCAACTTCAACCATCAGGGAAGATGGTCTGCAAGTTATCCAGCTCCTTCAGCAACTGTCTAGCACAACCTTGGTTCGTTTCCTACACCAGGTGTACAAGGTAATCCTTCCAAGGAATAAATTAAAAATACGTGAACACACGTTGGAGCGAAAGCCCTCTTTTTATTAAGAACTTAAAATATATATATTACATCTGTAATCTCCTTTTGGGAGGAGAATACTAGATCAGTATCTCATAGAGAAGACTGTCACTTGTATACACATAAACTAAAAACTAAGAAAACTTAGAATTATACAAATATGTTTTTATTCTGAAGAAAACTACGGAGAATGGTCCAGATGTTCTTTAAGTATCTTCTGCATATCCTTACGATCTTCTTGGTTCATAAGGATTGGCTTGTATCTCACGAACTCGTGTTCCTTTTCGGATCTAACCTTCAAGGATGCTTTGAGCTCGTTCTTGTTCCATCATGCCAAAGGATTTTTCATTGTAATTCATTTGGATCTTTTTCTTGACATCTTCGAGTGAAATCTGTTTATCAATGGAAATCTCACTCGATGAAATCTCCAATAGGCTTTTCATTAATTCTACAATTACCTCTGAAGGTACTCGTTCTTCTCCTTGTATCCTGAATGAATACAAGTTATTATCCCATCTTTTGGTATCCTTCTATTTTGAACCATATTGCCGATAAGATAATAATGCATCACCAAATCTTCTTCTATCCGCCATTTTTGGATTTCGAAGTTTGGCTTCATCACCACGCTTGCTGCAAATATTAATGAGCATTTTTTCTATAGAATGCCTCTAACAGTCTTTGGACAATAATCTTGTGATCACATAAGGTTGTGAAAATAAGTCTTCTTGTCTCATTTTCTTGTGTAAAACACTTGAATGTTTGTAGGAAGTTATTACCTAACAAAACATCTACTCCTGTATCATGGAAATAGATTGGTAGCGTCTTTACTTTGTACCATGGGGTACCGCCTGCTCCTCCGATCATGATTTTCGCTTGCTTGATTCCTCGATTAAGGATAAGAATCCTTTTAGAGAAATCTCTCCCTGCGATAGCTGGTAGATCTTCTCTAATTTCTTTAGAGAAAACCTCCTGCTTTGCAGTACATATTCCAGCGCCTGAGTCTGCGGCGAAATATTCGGGCTTGTATTCATCACATATCATTCCGATAAAAATGTATATGGAGAATGGGCTCGTGGTCATCTGATTCTGTATCTTTCATCTGTCTCTGAGAACTCCATTCCATCTTGTAATTTTTCCCAAGGTTTATGATCCTCGAGAAATTCGATCTCAAGTATCATCTGATCTGGGATTCTTCCGGCAACTCCCCTGATAGTCAACTCAATTTCACCAATTTTTAGGTTTCCTTGAAATTTTCCGGCTATCGGTTGTTGGAGGTAATATAGGACATTACAAGGGAATATATTATCCCGTTGAGTAATGTCGAATATCACTTCAACTCCTCTTCATCCTTACAGGCACTTCTGCTCTCCTTGTATTTCAAAAATATCTGGGATTCATTGTATTGTACTCAGTCTTTTCTCTTCCCAACAGCTACTGCTCATTAGTCTATCTTGTTCGATAAGGATTCACGATTCTTGAAATCTGGGATATCCAAATTTAGCATCAACCCATACGGATGTATCGGTCTAGCTGTGACTTTCCATAAGGCGTATTGTAAAGATTCGGTCTTTTGGAACGTGGTCGAGTTCCTGTGACAATAATAGGATCTCTTCCTGTAGTGAAATCTCCCACATGTGGCATTGGTTCGTCCACATGATGTGATCTAGAACTTTCTGCTACGTTGGGATTAACTGACGGTCTCTGCTGTTGATCACGAGTAACCAAGGCAGATCCATCTCCTGCGTTCATCTTTAGATCCACAATTCCTAATCCCGCGAAGGATTCGGCAAGGTCATGTAGATCCTTTAGATTTATCTTTTCAAAATCCATCACTTGTTTATGACGGATTTTCCTTTGATGATGGCAATGAGTTTTTCATCATGAGTCATGCGTCGTACAACTTCGGTCGGTTGTCTATCTAGGTGTAAATAGGGAACTGTTCCGAAATTTATATGTCTCCTTTCTCCGGCTGAACTTGATATGTTCTCCAGATTCTTGACTCGTTCTTGAATATCATAAATGATTTCAAGAGTCTCCTTCTGGTTTTTAATCATCGTCTCCATTTGGCTTTGGATTTGATGAACTTGTGTCGGTAGATGATTATGGCGGTTGCCATAACTCTGCACCATCTTCTAAATTTCTCTAAGAACTTCGGAAATCTTAGAGGTATCTTGAAGTATCTCCTTCCACTCGGGCACTCCATCAGACATGGTTTTGATGGGCTGCTTCCTGGTGATTTATCAGATCGCAATATAACATCTGGTTTACCACAAGGAAACCCATGTAATATGATGCTCGTCTATCGCACTGCCTCAAAGTTTCAGTCATTGGCACCTGCTTCCTCTTTATCGGCATATTGGTTATTCCAATATGTCACCTTGTCTTGATGTTCTTGAGCATATATCTTCAAAATTTGATGATATCTCCTGTAGAATATACATCTTGGACATTCGTCCAGATCCATTCTTTTCTTGAATGATTCTCCTCACCAATTTGTTAATTACAGATTATATATATAATTTTAAGTTCTTAATTAACCTAGACTCTGATACCATTTTCTCGCGAAACCATTTTTTGTGATTTTTCCGAACGATACGTGGCGTTGTGACACAGTCAGTTTACCCTTATCTCAAGGAGATAATTAAGGGGTAGGTTGACAGTATCCAGCCTATATACTGTTTTCGGATCGCCGGATCTACTTGATATATGAAGAGAATATGAAGAAAAATATTGAAATATGAAATAGTTTGAAATAACAATTTTGGATTGGAAATAGCATTTTGCAATAATTGGTTGACTTTGTAGTGGCTATTTTTGAGATAAATTTTAACAAAATGATTAGATTGGTTCTTTTGATATAATTGGGGTTATTTTTGATCCATATTTTATCAAAAAGGATATTTTGGGGTATCTTTATATATATAAAATACAAACATTGCTAAAAAAGTAATGTAAGATTTTCCTGTCTAAAGTTGCATTCCATTTCTGGAAAGAAATATTTATATATCAAAATTAATGTAAATGAATTTTTTATTGGTGTAAATCATGAAATCTTTTTTTGGAAAGAAGTTATTCTTTATACAAAAATGGAAAATAAATTAATGTGATTATATAATTAGCATTACCATATAACTTAATTAATATATTTCTAGCCAATATATTAGAGGATTACATTTTTGTTTATGGTATGATTGTCTACATTAATAATATCATTAACTATAATTCAATATTTTTGGAATCATTGACAATTATAAATTAGGAAATATCATTTTTTGAGTTGCACCAAAAATTAGTCAATCAATTTCTCTCCTTACTAACAAAATATATAAATTACAAGATGTTTCCTTAATATAATATTTCATATGAAATATTTATTATTATTATTATTATTATTATTATTATTATTATTATTATTATTATTATTATTATTATTATTATTATTATTATTATTATTATTATTATTATTATTATTATTATTATCTATATCTATATCTATATATATATATAAAGCAGAATATTCTGCCAAAAATAGCTACAATAAATGTCTCATTTATTAAATATTTCCATTTTAAGAAATCATTAATAACTTTTATTTTAAATTTATTAATAACAGATACATAAATATTAATATTTAATACATTTAATTTTATATTTATTGTATAGAAACTCAAAAGAAAAAGTGAATAGGAATAAAAATTGTATATGGGAGTGCACATTTAATTCATATGAAATATTATATTAAGGAAACCTCTTGTAATTTATATATTTTGTTAGTAATGAGAGAAATTGATTGACTAATTTTTGGTGCAACTCAAAAAATGATATTTCCTAATTTATAATTGTCAATGATTCCAAAAATATTGAATTATAGTTAATGATATTATTAATGTATACAATCATACCATAAAAAAAAACGTAATCCTCTAATATATTGGCTAGAAATATATTAATTAAGTTATATGGTAATGCTAATTATATAATCACATTAATTTATTTTCCATTTTTGTATAAAGAATAACTTCTTTCCAAAAAAAGATTTCATGATTTACACCAATAAAAAATTCATTTACATTAATTTTGATATATAAATATTTCTTTCCAGAAGTGGAATGCAACTTTAGGCGGGAAAATCTTACATTACTTTTTTAGCAATGTTTGTGTTTTTATATATATAAAGATAAAGATGTCAAAATGTTAATTATGATAGTCAATTATTATGACACATTTTGGGTATGAAATATTTATAAACTTTTAAGTTGATATAAAGTGTATTATTTTATTCAGCTAAATATATGTATATTGAGAGTTTCCAAAAAGAAAAAACTCAAAATTATACAATCATAATAACAATCAATTATGTTCATACCATATATAGTACACTAATTTCATATCTAACATATATATACATATCATCCACAATAAATATGAGAGGATAAACTCATAATTCACTCACACATTTTCCATTTAGAATTTCTCAAATTTTATCTTCCAAACATTATGTTTTCATGGATCCATGGATTAATCCATCATTTTTTTATTTGTATATTTATTTCGCTATGAATTAATTTATTTGTTAGACCTTTGCGTTCACTTTTGAATGATTTACATGTATGTTGTTATTCATGTTTTCAAGATGACTTCTTTTGAATATGTATTATTTATTGGTACTGTATATTGAGTATTCTTATTGCTAACAATTCTAATTATTTATGTAGGAATTCGATGAAGACACTTGAATCTTGATTAAGAAATGAGAGCTTCAGATTTTGGATTAGAGATTTCAAAGATTTAAGATTTATACACTAAGTTATAAATTTATTTTTATATAAAATTCTACAAATGAATCTCAATATTTGTTTTTGTGTTTTGAGAACATTACCAAAAAGTAGATACGGTTAGTCAACTTTAATTATAAATTTCAATTCATATATTTATGACATATATATATATATATGAGATTTAATATGCATGTAAATATATACAAAAAAATATATTATATACTTCTTACCATTGCAAAATAATAAAATATATAAAAGGATAACCAAAATTTAGATTCGATTTTATGTAATTTTGTTGATGTATAAAATAAAATTGTTATATAAAGGAGTAGATATATACAAATTAATTCACCACTTAATAAATCTATATAAAACATATTCAACAATTAAATAATTTAGATATGAAAATTAAAAGATATATGGTAATAATATATCATATAGAAAGAAATTAAAGGGCTCCATTTGATTTGATAATATATATATATATATATATCATATGTAATAATGAAATGAATATCTTATTTAATTAATAATGAAATTAATATAATTTTTTATAATGTGATTTTATCTATATATATATATATATATATATATATATAAAAGCTTTATATGTTTATCTTTAACCTACTATTTCATTAAAGTGATATTATATCTTTTCTTTTTAATGTCAATCTAATGGATTTGACAATATACATATTTATCTTTATATATTAGTAAAAATAGATTGAACCATCTTTATGAGATGACTATTGATAAATTTTAGTATTTATTAAATGATGGATTTCCATACTCAATGTTATTGTTAGTGAATGTGTCGAGATAAAACAAGAAAAGTGTAATTTTACATGTATTATATGTTTTTCTTAATTTAATTTCTTTATTCAATTTGTACAATATTTTTCGAATGTAAAAATATAACTAAAATAAAATAAAATGAAAATTGTCAAACAATTATCATGCAATCAAACAAAATATATAATTGGACTTATCAAAATTTGTATATTTTAACTTTCAGTTCACGTATTTTAAGTAAACTATATGAATTATATCTTTGAGTATATTATAATTTCACCATTTAAATAAACTTAAGCCCGTGCATCGCATGGGTGAAACACTAGTTAACCCTAATAATAAAATTGTCGTTTTTATTAAAATTTAATTAATTGAGGAATAGTGTGAATTAATGTTGTATAAAATATGATTTTATACACGCATATTTTATTTGAAAGTAAGTATTATACCATATGTGAGATCACGAGTCAACCCTGATCCACAAATCATATATGAATTTATGGAATTTGATTCGAAAGATCTGTCCAACGAAAATTATCCATAAGACCGTTTCTTGTACTGTTTTATCTGCAACACGCTTTCTTCCCCACCAATTCTCATAACCTTTGTTGCAACTTGTTTCTTCATCACACACACGCAATCAACACTATTTCCCTTCATTTATTTCTCCATATACTACCTCCGTCCCAAAATAAATGATGTTTTAGCAACTAAAATTTATCCCAAAATAATTGTCGTTTTCGTATTCCAAAACATATTTACATGCAATATACCAAATATACCCCTATTTACTCATCTCAAATTAAATGTGTTAAAGAGATAAAAGTTCATCATTAATTAAATTTAAATAGGGGTAGATTGGACTTTTTATCATATTTTTTAATATGTGTGCAGAAGGCTAAAACGTCATTTATTTTGGGACGGAGGTAGTATAATAATTCTCTTGAATTACTGATTGGAAATTATAAATAGTGAATTTCGAAGCAGCATTGAAATTTGTCAAAGCTGGCAATGTCCCTTTCTCAAAGAATTTTGGACGCGGGTTTCTTGTCTCAAATGGAAGACTTAGATATATAATTCCTAATTTTAAGATCAAAGTCTTTCACGTTAGAAAATGCAAGAAATGTTTGACTCCATTTCTACCATTCCTTAATTTGGTTTCTTTTAAGATTCTAGTAGCCCATATCGACATAACTGAAACTCCTCATTTTATAATCGCAATTTTATACATATAATCTATATCGACCATAAATTTATAACCATATATATATATGTGTGTGTGTGTGTGTGTGAAATTGAGAAGCTGGGAAAGAAAACAAAATTATGGAATTTGTATAAGATATATAGAGCAAGTGGTGATAATTATGTAATACGGCCAAGGTTTTGTTGACTAGGAATTGATGTTGCACAGTTGTAATAATTGGGACCATGTAAAGTACCATACTAATTATATAAGGATTTATTTAAATTTTACCTTGTGTGACACATATATTATTCTTCCCAATTCTAATAATTAATTACTATTCCTCTCTCAATTATCTCTGCAAATGAAATTATGAACAAACCAACCAGTGTGTAGATCTGCCCCCATTTTCCATGGTCATACAATTATTTTAAAATAAATTAGTATGTTTGAAATAAAATTAAAAATTATTAAGTAGATTCTCGAAAATTTAATGGTCCCTAGAGGCTAATATTCAACTAGGTGTAGATATAATAATTGAGTGTACAAAAGCCAACAAATTTGTAGTTATAAAAGTCAACATCGATTTGGGCAACTTGGCTATGTTGTATATATTTAATAATAATAATAATAATAATTGGTTGCCACTTTGATTTCTTCCTTTTCGTTTTCTTGTGTTGCTGATAAGAATTAATTCAACCTCAAGTCTCAATCCCATCCACTATGTAATAATATTATTATTATTCTTACTCAACTAATAACTAAATAAACGTCATCAATATCATCATTATGTTGACCACAAATTGTGGGTTTGAAAAGGGTAGATTTATTTAAATAAAAAGTATGATGCATATATCAGAATGAAGCAATAATATTTACATTGTTGTTATTCATTATAATGATTCAAGATTTTGCACGAATTTAATCAAATAAAATGTTGTTACAAATTTTGCAATAATTAAATTGGACAAGTCGTCTATGGCATTTTTGGAGGAGACTTTATTGCGTGTGACGAGGTCCACCAAGTCAAGTTGGTAGAGTTGTTTATTGGCTTTAGAGGAGTAGACTGGGTTACTACTCTATCTCATCACGGGTTCTTAATAATTATTTTCAATATTTTCTGCAAGTTGCTCCTATATTAAATAAATATTATTTGTCATTGCAAGTTTTTAATTATATTTAACAATGTTATTATCAAAAATATTGAATATTTTGTGTATTGACAAATCGGCCTAATTTCACGGTCAAATAAATACATCAAAAATTAGTTAAGTAAGTTGGTCATGACAAGTCTAGCAATATAGGTAATATCTTTCATCAAAATCCTAAATAATTTTAAGGTATAAAAATCCCACGAGATTGTACTTGAATGTGTAGCTAGGTATAGAAATTATAAATAAATATCTCGTTTGGTATTTACTTAATTATATCCAATTAAAGAGGTGTCTGTATACTTTTATTGATTTGATTGCATATTAACGACGATAAATGGAACCTGAAGAAGCAAAATAAAATATTTACTAATGAAATTAGACACCTAAACTTTAAATTAATACTGTTCAACGGACGGTCTTTATGAAAATGACCGTTACATATATGCAATCAGTATCAAAATAAAAGGCTGGCGTAGTTAGGCCAAATGCCCCATTAAGTTTATCATAACATATATATATATATATATATATATATATATAATATTATTAATTAGTCATGTGATGGGATATTAGACAAATATTAGTTTTTATGTGGTAATGTGAAGGTCGACGTGGCTCACCTGAACTCACGTCATTGGTAATAATCAAGCAACTAATTAAATACAATTATTTGCATGCTTAACCAACACAGCACAAACATGTCCAAATTATAAATAAATTCTTGAAAATTAGAAGCCCCACATGCAAAATTGCTTCACATTTTAAAATATTGGATTTGAATTCTGATTAGTTGAGTCAAAGAGGCAAGATGTATATATATTTATTTGAGAGTTGCACCCTGGAATTTATTTAAATATATCATCAACAGGCCGGGATATTTATTCATCATTTTAAAGTCTTTGTTTTCTTATAATTTATTCTTCATAAATTATTTCTGCATCTGCCTAATTTCTGGAGTTAAAAGTCAAAACCCGTTTGGTGTTATTTAAATAACAAAATTCATGCCAAAAATTATATATATTCATTAATTACTATTTTAATAGAATTTTATTATAGTTGGATGCCAAACACTGTATAACAGAAATGGACCATATATGAATGAGATTTAATTTCCTACCAATTCATAAAACTGTGATCAAGTGATGAAGAGCTATTATTTATGAATCAGTTTTCAGTATATAAATTTATGAGCTAATCACTTAAAATACCCGAATTTATATAACTTTAAACTATTTTACCCTTTAATATAGTTGATTATCTCAATCTACCCAAAAATATAAATCAATGTCCCCAAATACCCAAATTTTTTGGGCAAACCCAATTTTGCTACTTCCAAACTATACATATTTTCTAAGAATTTCCATAAATCCTATCCATACAATTTTGATACTATCCGAAATACGGTTGGAAACCTTGCTAGTCGTATGCTGGAACTATTTACAGATTCAAGACAGTCTTGATCTCGAACTATTTATAAAATTCCAGACAGACTTGGTAGGTGTAACAACGCCACGTATCGCCTCGGAAAAGATTCTTGAAAATGGTATCAGAGCCTGATTTTATTAAGAACTAAATATATATTTATTATATTATTTATCTGTAATTCACAATTGGTGAGGAGAATTACCCAAGAAAAGAATGGATCTGGACGAATGTCCAAGATGTATATTCTACAGGAGATATCGTCGAATTTTGACGATGTATGTTCAAGAGCATCGAGACAAGGTGACATATTGGCACAACCAATATGCCAAAAAAGAGGAAGCAGGTGCCGACGAGGAAACCTTGAGGCAATGCGACCGACAAGCAGCCTATCATATGGGTTACCTTGTGGTAAACGAGATGTTATATTACGATCTGATGAATCATCAGGAAGCGGCCCATCAAACCCATGTTTGATGGAGTACCCGAGTGGAAGGAGATACTTCCAGATACCTCTAAGATTTCTACAGATCTTAGAGAAATCCAAAAGACGGTGCAGAGTTATGACAACCGCCATAATCACCTACCGACACAAGTTCATCAGATCCAGAGCCAAATGGAGACGATGATAAAACACCAAAAGGAGACTCTTGAAATCATTCATGATATTCAAAAAGGAGTCAAGAATCTGGAGAACTGACCAAGTTCATCTGGAGAAATGAGACGTATAAATTTCGGAACAGTTCCCTACTTACACTTAGATGGGAAACCAACTGAAGTTGTACGACCCATGACCGATGATGAAAAGCTCATTGCCATCATCAAAGGAAAATCCGTTACAAACAAGTAATGGATTTTGAGAGGATAAATCTGCAGGATTTACATGACCTAACCGAATCTTTTGCAGGATTAGGAATTGTGGATCTAAAGATGAACGCAGGAGATAAATCTTCCTTGGTCACTCATGATCAACAGCAGAGACCACCAGTCAATCCCAACGTAGTAGAAAGTTCCGGATCACATCATGTGGATGAACAGATGCCACACGCAGGGGATTTCATCAGAGGAATAGATCTTATCGCTGTTATAGGAACTCGACCACGTTCCAAAAGGCCGAATCTTTTCAACACGCCTTGGAAAATCACAGCTAGACCCAATACATCCGTATGGGTTGATGTTAAATCTGGACATCCCAGATTTCAAGAATCGTGAAATCCTTATCGATGATTGGGCATCTGCTATGAGGATTGCAGCAGGAACCCTCGATCTCATGAAAGAATGATTCATCTTACTACTCGAGATGAGTCTGGAAGGATCTGTGAAGATCGCATGGGATATGACAGCACCAAAGATGAAAAACAACGTTACAACTGGTGAGTCATTAAAAGGAATTGTCGATAATATGGCCAAATTATTCAAAATTCATTTTATCGGCATAGGCTACTTTGAGGAGATTGAAGAAAAAAAAAGAAAAAGATATAAACAAGCCCTCTATAGCCTCGAATTACATGATATTTGTCATATTGACGAATACATCAAGTTATTCACCGAGTACCGATGGAAGTCCAAGGTGGATGATAGAGAAGCTTCGCAATTATTCTTTGCGAAGATACCAAGTCCTTGAAGAGAAATGCTGATCAGGGAATACAAGAGTACTGATGACCTAGATACGGTGGCTAGAAGGATGTCTTTCCTAAAAGTCAAGTTATCAGAATGGTGTCATCAAGCGACACTCTACAAGAACTACAAGAGACTAAGAGGAATCAATAAAATGGTTCTTTTATGTTGTGAAGAAAATGACATTCCAACAGTCGTTGAAGGTCAACTACGGAGGCATAAGAAGCAGAAACAATGAAGCCATCCATACCACCGTGGAAGCAACACCAAGAGAGGCAATTGTTGGCCTTCTTGAAGACCAAGAAGAGTTTAGTCAAAACAAAAGGCCCGAAGCTATAAATTTGGGCAAAGACCAACGCCAAACAGGAGAAGAGTTTTTACAAGCTCTGATCAAGGAAGTTCCAGCAGAACCCCAGGAAGGAGAACTTTTAGACGAGCTCACACCAGAGCTAATGAAAGTTTTAAAGATTGTAATTGCTGGACATGCGGAGCAAGAGGGCATATCTCAACAGACTGCCCAGAAAACCAGAAACGAGGTATTAGACAGTTCGAGGCAACACCCGAACTCGAACAAGCTGTCTACTATCAAGATCTCATACAGGTGTATCAATTTGAGGATCTACCTTAAGATGAAAGCATCTATGAAGAAGAGATCTATTCTGAGGATGGAAGTGAATCCAGCTCAAAATCAGAGTGAAGAAGAAATTCTTCAATCAATGGTGAGAGAGGATATGTCAGGATACCTCTCCCATACTACGGTGTCTCATAAGACTCTAATGAGGATTATGAAAGAAGATCCAAAGCTCCAGATGTACGATGGTTTCACCATTGGAGCTATGGAAAAGACATTGGATAAAATTGGTTTTCGTAGCAGAAAACACCAGATTATCCACAAAGTAACTACCGGAGAATTTGCCATCCCGATAGAATTCACTGGTAACTTGATCGAGATGCAATTGATCCCATACCAAGAGATACAGAAGATCAAAAACGGAGTCAAAAGAGAAGTTGCAAATACACTCTCATGGTTTCACATCGGAGCCATAAGAGTTGTTATTAAAGCAACCTTTAAAGAAGGAGTCGATTCACCGCTCAACCTTACTATTTGTGACAAGCGAATCTCAAATCTCAAGGATTCATACCTTGGGGTGTGTGCAGGAAAATTGGCATTTGATGTCTATCTAAGGATTGCATACAATTTAGGAGATCGAGATTTCAACCGAGTCTTAACCCTTCATCAAGATTTCAAACGAAATGATTTGATGAAAGAAGGGAACAAACCCTACTTGATCACATACAAGATTTCCTACGCTCTTTCGAATACACATCATTCAGATGTATTCTTAAGAAATGAATTCATCGAAGTTCCAAGAATTTTTTAGGACTTCGCCAGGGTGGTTCTACCAAAACTCATGCAATCTCCAAACATAAAGGAGATCGACATGACGATCCAAGATCAACCCGTCTTCAACAAGAGCGAAAGTCTCAGAATTGAGCCTAGGCGGATGTCTTTCCAACAAGATAGGCTGATGAGTAGCAGCCGTTGGGAAGAATAGAGACCAAGTACAATTCAGCAAATCCCAGATGTTTTCAAAACACAAGGAGAGCTGAAGTGCCCGGAAGGATGGAGAGGAGTTGAAATAATATTTGACATTACTCAAGGGGAAAATACACTCCCATGTAATGCCCTATATTACCTCCAACAACCAATAGTCGGAAGATTTCAAGGAACCCTAAAAATGGGTGAAATGGAATTGACCATCAGAAGAGTTGCAGGAAGAATCTCAGATCAGTTGATACTTGAGATTGAGTTTCTCGAGGAACACAAACCTTGGAAAAGATTACAAGATGGAATGGAGTTCACAGTGGCCAATAAGAGATACAGAATCAGATGACCACTAGTCCATTCTCAGACAGTGAAGCAAAATGGCATATTAACGAGAAGGAATTCTTTGCAGTCAAGAAGGCATTCAAAAAATGGCCTTTATTCTTATTGGCCAAGAAGTTCATCTTGAAGATTGATAATTCGAGTGTCAAAGCTTTTCTGAAAAAACAAAATTGAATCTAAACCAAAAAAAGCTAGGATACTTAGATGGCAAGCTGGATGTCAATATTATGATTACAATATTGTCATTGTGAAATCTCATAAAAATATTCTTGCAGATTTCCTAACACGAGATGGAAGAACACGTCGCTGACGAGGTCCTCAAACGAGTCAGGCATCTCAGGGATAACCTGGAGAGCCTACAACGAGGTTTTGATGCTTTATGTATCAAGGCAGAAGTCGCTGGACGACTTCAACAAGCTGATCAGAGATCCGTCTCTAATCAAATACGAGCATGCCAGTACACACATGAACATTTGTTCATAGTGCTACAGGGGCCTATCCTTCAGGCTGCATCTCCAACGGTGCAAAAGAAGGAAACAAGAGAGCGGGCCTCTAACCCGATTGTTATGGATTCAAATACCATAACCAAGAGTTCTACAGATGATGCATTCCTTGAGGATGCACCAACTGGAACAAATATTGAAGCTCCGGTGTCAAAACCCGAGTCTTCAAGTCAACCCAACACCTCTGGGGTTAAAGAAGGAGAATTGAATCTTAGGCCACAGACTGGCAAAACTAAGGTTCAAACTGACGAGAATTTAGTTTCCCCTATGCAGGTTTACCAGAAGCAATGGGAGAAGCTGATTACCAGGAGGGGTATCCATCGAGAGATAACAATCATTGATATCTCTGGAAAGTACCCAAGAGTTTGGATGAAACCAGGAAGTCATCCAAATGAAGTACAAGAATGGTCTAACTTTGGAGCTCTTGTTTCAATCTATACCGTCTCACCAGGGTTCCCAGAAATTTCGAAACTTCCGAAATGGATTGGGACAGCGGTACACGAGACTTGGGCCAATAATCCACATTTGGCCAGAGGTGATATTCTGGAATTGTATTTCTTCAGTGCAGCTCCAGAACCAGCCAAGAAAGGTTTCCATGCAGCCTTTTATTTCATCAAGCTGAGGAGACCTGATTGAAACGCCCTGAAAACCATCAAGACGGCGGCTTCGGAGGATACTCCAATTCTGGTAAAAGCATTCTCAGAAGACGAAGCTTCTACCCGACGAGCATGGGACTATGGGTTTGTCTAGCTGAAATGGACAAGGTCAAGTACCCATTCAAGTTCTTTCATAATTCGGCAAATGGATCTTTCCTGCTGAATTCCATGACAGGAACAACGACGAGCTTTGCAGAGGATCTTTTTTGAAACAAAAAGAAGGATCCTTTGGGAAAACAAGCTTCCGGCAAGCAAAGAGACTTACCGGAAATTCTGCAACATGGTGCATATTGGCCGATGGACAGATCATGTCTGCCAAGCATGCCCAGAGCAGAAAGAACCCGAGTTTGGGAAAGGGTTTCGACCCGAACCCGACCGACGAGTGAGAGGGGCAGACAAAGACAAAGGGCCTGCCCAAAAGAAAAGTTATCCGCGGGGACCACGAAGGCCAAATTTCTAAGATTCCCCGACAGAGATAAGATGGGCTGAGTCACGCCCCACAAACATCGCATGCGAAAAAGTCACGGGAGAAAAAAACAGATTCCCCAACAATTTCACATGAGATGAGTCACGAGAAGAAAAACTGGCAATCACGCACTCAGTGGTTGATCCACTCAGAAAAGGTGGACAGCTGGCTTAAGCAGATTTGGAATCCGCACTTCAAGTCCGAATTTACATCTATAAATAAGGCGAGCAGAATGAAGCTAAGGACATCAACAATTCTCCATAGTTTTCTTCAAATAAAATCTTCTTTGTAATAGTTTGAGTTTTCTGAGTTTTAGTTTTTAGTTTATGTATAAACGAGTTACAATCATCTCAATGAGAGGCTGATCTAGTATTCTCCTCCCAAAAGGAGTTTACAGATTATGTAATAAATATATTTAGTTCTTAATAAAAAAAGAGATTTTTGCTTCAACGTGTTTCCGTTCGATCTGTTTATCCATTGGAAGGATCACTTTGTACACCTGGTGTAGGAAACGAACCAAGGTTGTGCTGGGCAGTTGCTGAAGGAGCTGGATAACTTACAGACCAACTTTCCTGAGGGTGAAGTTGAACTGTAAGGAGTTGTTCGTAAAACGGTTTGAGGGCAGTAATTTTCCAACTGGTGGTGTTGCAAACCACCTCACCCGGTGCTGTTCTGGTAAAAGAAAGGTATGAATTCCAACGGGTTAATTTATTTTACGGAAGCACGTTGGGCCTGATTGTTAATCAAATTAATGAGGATTTTGGTATTATAAATCAAATGGAGTGGAAAATGGAAAATTTTGGTTGCAAATATATTTTGAAAGATAGTAAAATTTTGGATGTTTGTGAAAAAGTCAAAAGGAATAGTTGAAAATTGGTATTTAGAGATAATAAGTTATAATTGTGGGTATATAGAGATAATAGATTATAATGGTGGGTATAAAAGTTCTACTTTATATGAAAGTGGATAAATAGTGATTCCCAACCCTAAATTTATAGTTTCTCCATTTAATGTTGGATACATTTAGGTTGTGTTTGGTTGAAGGATTTGAGGAAGAACTTCTAATTAATTCTAATATTAAAATCCATTTGAAGTAATATTTTATCCATCCAAATTCTTAAGTCCTTATCCACATCTACTAGTTACCGTCAGAATTTTACTTTCCTCAACTAGCTGACAAGATAGTGATTTTTATTTTTTTGCCTAAAAAATGTAGTGATCATTTAGCATAATTCTTTCTCCATATTCCCTTTCCACTTCAAGAACATTTAGTTAATTATTTGCTCCCAAGTTCATGTATACTTATAGAAAAGCATCAATATAAATTTATCAGAATCATAGGTTTTATGCTTCCCACTTTACACACACACACATAAGACAACATGTATACATCAATGATATTGATCTGCAATGAGAATATATAGTATTACATTGTACAATGTTTAGTTAGTAATAATTGGCAAAACTAGTTATACTACAGTATGGGGGCATTTGCCTTTTCTTTTTTCCTTTTGATCCATTGCAAACAATGCGGGTTTCTGCAACACCCTAATCTAATCTTGGTCTGAATTTTCTTGAAGCAGTGGTGCTACTCGTTGTATCGACACGGTCAAAAACCTTAACTACATCGTCATCCTGGCAAGCAAAACCCGTAAAAATTTGTGCTCATCGTCTCCATAGAACACGACAAATCAGCTTACGTTGTATGTCGGTATAAACCCTTTGGCATGTTGGCTCTCCATTTCAAGAGCCATCAACGATTTCTGCCTGTGATACCGATTTCTTTTTGCTGCAAGAGCTGTCATCACAATATGTACTTTTAGGGATATTCGATATTGTAATGAAGTAATATGAATCAATATGTTATTTGGTAATGAACTTACACATCAGCTCAGAAGGTAGACCGAAGTCATAGTCGTTGCGCCGCCTTACAACCACGCAATAGTATATCCCGAAGAGGGTTGCAGAAAATATTACCAGACACGATACGCCGATACCAACCTTACCCGCAGTGGATAAGCCGTGTTTTCCCCAGAACATCGGGCAATTGGGCAGTGAAGGGACACCACACAGCCCTTTATTACCAGAAAGACTGCAAATGAAAATCTGGTCTGTTAAATCACACTATAAGTAGGTATAACTGAGTAAATGATGGTGAAGATGAAAAAGAAGATCAAGAAACGTACTCTATAGCTCCACCATGAACCCCAACCGAATAAAGTTCTTCAGAGACTTGGCCTTCCAATAAGTTATTGTTCAGTAGCCTGAGTTAAAAGTGACACGACTCAGTAGAATTACGCGAAAAATGTCAGTTACACTATGTTCAATTGTTCATTCTATATAAGGGACAAAATGTTTAAAGAAAAATATGGAAACCACATATCTATTTGGGCTAGCGGTGACTCGTAATTCGTCAATTGGTCTCTTTATAGGCAAGATTAGAACTAATCTTAAAGAACAATACAAAGCTCAAAACTTACACAAGTTGCAAGCTGGATGAAGTTAGACTATCTGGTAGATATCCAGTAAACTTGTTATTCGATAAATCCCTGCATCAATAAAGCAGGAAAGAGATAAAAAATTCAGCATAATAGGTCTCCAGATACTTTAGTCATCTCAAATACAACCATAATTTGCTCTAAATTTAAGCTATTAATTAGTGGATGAGAAGTTCATTTTTGAGCTAAAACTATATATACTATGAATGAGTGTAGAAATGTTTGCTTTAGGTCTAACTGATATTCGAGAAATGAAATGACTCCACCGATTCTTAGAATGAAATAACAAGAATATCCCAACAAGAGCAAAAGGTAATATGAATATGTGATCTTACAGCTTCACAAGAGACTTTTGACCCAACCCTGAGGGTAGCTCACCTCCCAAAGAATTAGAACTCAAGTTCCTGCACAAAAATAAATAATTTTATATATTCAATGCAGATGAACTGAAATTAAGCAATGAAATAATCATGAAACGAGAATCTAATCAATATGGTAAGGATTTTAAACAGTGTAGTTCATTTAGCAGATTGATCTAATAATTAAAATACCCCAGCTCAACAGATTCAAAAGGTCAGCAAAATTATTGTCTTAAAGTTTATCGATTGATCATATTTTGTATCCTAGCAGCAGTTCATCCACCCATCAGTGGAAAAGCTTTAAAAATAGATAAAAAGAATAGAAAAATAGTAGATACTTACAGGCTTACCAAATTCGTCAAATGGATAATTTGATCACTGATGTAACCTTTCAAGCCTTGGCTCCCAAGATCTCTAAAAACAAGACAAGTGAAAAGTCTCAACAGGCTGATTTGCTTTAAATTCGAGTTCATAATAGTAGAAAAGTTAAGACTGCCAAGTTTGCTCCATTTGAGTTACAAAACCAGAAAACGAGTTCTTAAAATGCCAATAAGAACTTCTGCCTGAATAAGTTCTAAGACATGATGATATCTTGGAAGCTAAATAAAACTGAGGAATAACCAAATCTCATAGAGCTATCCCACTATGAATAACACAGGGATATCAGAAACCAATCATTCTAAACACATACATAATCAAGTGACAGAATATAAACTTAATCAATTTGCCAGACATATCAGATTCAGAAGCAAAAAAAAGTCGAGCTTCTAAGGTAAACTCTTGCATTGTTCTACTTGTTGAAACCATGACAAGCACGACGAGGCACTTACATTTGCGATACCACAAGGGCAGAATCGTTTTTAGCAGAATGACATGTGACACCCTCCCAAGCATCCCAAGATGTAGGGGCACATGGATCTCCATTCCAACCCATTCTATCCGGCACACGAAGTGATTCCTTCAGTGCTTTCATCGCAACAACTGCAGAATCGTTCGCTCACATTATCAACAACAAACTATAAGATTATGTACTTGAAAATTAACACATGTATTCAATTCCACATAATCCTCAAATGCATTTCCCAAAACAACTAAGCAAGTACCATGATCTCATTAATTATCCATCTCTCTTCCAAATCAGAAAACTAACATGAACAAAAATTGAATCTTTGAATCACAGCCATACCCTGCATAGGGCTAGTTTTGAGATCAACAGGTACGATGGCATAATTCTCGAGCCCACAAATGATGGGCGCGCCCACAACCGATTCAAGCCTCACATTCAAAGTAGTGCTACTCAAATTCTTGACCACATAGCTCCAATCATAAGCAGCAAAAGCACCAACCTCCTTGAACACATCCACAGTGCTCACATTCTCCCCATTCACCATCACAGTGAAGATCCTTTGCCCAGCCTTGGTTACACTGTCATCAATTTCAGCAAAATGAAACCACAGCAAGTAATCCAGCTTCGCATCAACAGGCAATTCATACTCCAAAACCCCACCCCCATTCCCCTCCGCCATTGTTGCATTGCGGTAAAGCTTTTCAGGGAAGTAATTTGGGCTCACTTCCACATTAGCTATGGGTTTAGCAGCAGAAATCGATTTGATCGTGGCTCCATTGGATATGGAGACAGCTGGTAGCCGGAATTCGGCGTCCGACTGCCACGACCGGCCGAAGAAATCGGTGTCGTTGCTGAATCCGGGGCCCCACTGATCCGACCCGGATGAGAACCTACCATAATTGACCAGGATGTAATTGCTGGAATTCTTGGTATACACAAAGCTGTAAGCTTGAGGGTCAATCTGGGTCAATTCCAAGGACCCGATCACGGGCGGATCGGTGGCGATGCTGTAGAAGCAAACGTCGACGGCGGAGTCGTTGTGGAAGAAGAAGAGATCCGAATAGGCGCCGGAGCGAGAGACGGCTTCGGGCCAAGGGGATCTCCAGGAAAAGACCAAAGTGCCCTCGACGGAGACGTCGAATGAGGGGGAGTGGGACTTGCCGTCGAAGTTGTCGTAGACGGTGAATGTGCGGAGGAAGTAACGGCCAACGGGATTGTCGGTGGGGATGGAGTAGCAGTTCTTCTTGCCGGCGGAGACCGGGAAGTAGCGGAGGGTCTTCTCCTGCTGGTGGAGGAAGCGGAGGGGCTCGGAGACGACGGAGGTGGCGCCGCCGGAGTAGAAGCGGTCGGAGAGCCAGGTGGTGCGGAAGGCGTCGGTGGAATTCACGGCGCCGCCGCAGTCAATGCGGGAACTGTAATCTGCCAAGGAAAGCGAAAAAGGTCAAGTCAAGGGGGGTAAAAGAGCAAGAAACAAGGTTGTGTTAGTTTAGTTAGTTATGTTAGAACTAAGAGTGGATTTGTTTGGTAGTAAGATAGCAAACAGAAATAGAATGTATGGTTGGAAGTGATGCACTTACTGAAGGGGTAGGAGAGAGAGAGGGAGATGGGGAGGAGAGAGAAGAAGAAGAGGAGAGGGAAGAAAGACATGGTAACTTCTGCTGCTGTCTGATAATGCCTGTCGTTAATTTGGACATAAGGAAGCTACTGTGTGTGTAGTGTGTGCGCTTAGAGAGAGAGAGAGAGAGAGATGAGAGAGAGAGAGAGAGAGAGCGGCGCAATTAGCGGGGAGCAGATGCAAGGGAAGGAACACAATGGAATGTGAACTCATCGATCCTTTTTCTTCTTTTCTGCACTTAAGTGAACTTATTTTTATTTTTAAATAAAATATTTCGTGTATTTTGAATTAATATTGTTTTAAAAGACAGATTAATTGTATTCTTATCTCATCTTTGTATAATGTCATGATATAGTTTTAGTAGATTTTTATAGCCTACAACGGAAGCTTATAATCAATCATATATATTACGGTATCAAATTGATAGTATTATAGTCATTGTATTAGTAATTAAATGTGTAATTTAAGTTGAATATCTTTAATATTTTAATCATTAAGAATTAATTTGTAAATAAGTTTGAGAAGATAATGTGATTGAGAGAAATGATGAATGAGTCTTGAAGTTTTGTTGGTAACTGTGGGATGTGTGCAGTAATTAATGGCTTTTAATAATAATAATAAAGATTTGAGTAAATTGGGATCTTATTAATTTGATGAATCACATCACATTCACATCTACCACTATTTAGTGCTACAATAATAGTTGACTTGGTTAGTTGGATACATGAATTTTATATGAAGAGGAAATATTAATCTCAACAAATTCCATGTTTTCTTTTTCTAGATTTAAAAGCCATATAAACTTGTACACATTTTACTAAATCTAATTAACTACTCCTTTTTTTAATTAGAAAACACTAGAAAAGTGGTGTGTCCAGGTTCGAATTCGAGTCATCACAATCTGCACAATAAGATGATTTACCACTTGAATACAAAAATGTGTTTTGAATGTTCATTAATTTGCTAATTCGAAAATACATTATGGTGTATAAACTAGTTGGTATGAAATGGTTCAGGATTCTGAAGCTGAATCATGACCTGATTTATCTTGGATGTACTCATCGTAATATATATATATATATATGTTGTTATTTAGATGTATATATTTTGTTGGTGTATAATTAAATACATGCAGATGTAAAAAGTTGTTGCATGTAATTACATAGTCCTACAATGTAAGAGAAGTATCCAAACTTTAAGGAGTTTGATGAGATAACAAATTGTCAGGAGAAAGAGAGGGTGGGTCCTGGGCGGGGGGGGGGGGGTCCGTCCAATGTCCTAATTTTTGGTGAGTCTCACCACATTATTACTCCATTTATTTCCCCCCAATTAAATAGAATAAATACAGAAAATGGGACCAAACAAGTTTTATGGGTTTGGGTGGAAACCCGCTTTCGACCCGGTTGGGTCTAAATTGCTAACTATTTCTTTTACTAAATCACATATTTAAAAATATTCATTATGCATACCAAATAATAAATAATATTTTATATATCGAAATTAAAATTAATGAAATGACAAATAAAACAAAATAAAATAAACTTTTGGGAGTTCACTAAACGTTTAAACAATGCTGGTTGCCAAGTTCAAAGACGTGAGATTAAATAGAAAGGTCAACTTCTTGATTTATTCACACACCTTCCTAAGTAGTATTTATTGGATCCACACAAACTCATACTACTATGTAAATATAACTATAAATAAATAAGAAAAAAACTTTTATGCATCAGGTGCATGGATCCTAAATCCATGCACCTGACCCGGCCCGCACGTGTACGCGCTTCCACGTGCGTCCCACGCGCCTGGGCGGATGTGCTCAAATTCGCTACATTTTAGTTATGTTAAGGATATCTTTTAGTTATGTTAAGGATACCTTTTAGTTATGTTACCTTTGAAATCATGATTTCAGGTTACATACCACGTTATGTTAAGAATAGTTTTTAGTTATGTTAAGCATACATTTAGGTTATGTTAAGGATACTTTTAGCTATGTTAAGAATACATTTTGATTATATTAAGCATATCTTTAGGTTATGTTAAGAATACCTTTAGGTGATGTTAAGAATACCTTTAGGTGATGTTAAAGATACCTTTGAAATCCTGATTCCAGGTTACATACCACGTTATGTTAAGAATACCTTTTAGTTATGTTAAGCATACCTTTAGGTTATGTTAAGAATACCTTTAATTATGTTAAGAATACATTTTGATTATATTAAGCATACCTTTAGGTTATGTTAAGAATACCTTTAGGTGATGTTAAGAATACCTTTAGGTGATGTTAAGGATACCTTTGAAATCCTGATTCTTAAGAATACCTCTAGGTGATGTTAAAAATACCTTTGAAATCGTGATTCTAGGTTTCTTTGAAATCCTGATTTGATACCCTTAGAATTTGCTCCAGGTCACATACATGTACGTTATATTAAGGATACATTTAGGTTATGTTAAGGATACTTTTATGTTATGTTAGAGATACCTTTGTGTACAAAATGTGTAACACAACTACCTTATGGATAAGGTATCTCTAACATAACATAAAAGTATCCTTAACATAACCTAAAGGTATGCCTGACGTAAAGTAAATGTATGAAATTTAGGCATAAAGGTATCCTTAACATAACCTAAAGGTATGCTTGACGTAAAGTAAATGTATGAAATTTGGGCATAAAGGTATCCTTAACCTAACCTAAAGGTATCCCTAAACATTACCTAAAGGTATTCTTAACATAACCTAAAGGTATGCCTGATGTAAAGTAAATGTATGAAATTTGGGCATAAAGGTATCCTTAATATAACCTAAAGGTATACTTAACATAACTTAAAGGTATGTCTAACTTAACGTAAATGTATGAAATCTGGGCATAAAGGTATCCTTAACGTAACCTAAAGGTATTCTTACACATTATATAAAGGTATTCTTAACATAATTAAAAGTCACGACAAAAATTGAAAAAAAGTTAGCGTGAAAAAAAAAAAAAAAAAAAGCGAGTCGGATTACCCGGGTCCGACCCGATTGCATGAATCTAAGATTCATGCACCTGATACACAAGAGACTTAATCAATAAATAAAATTAATAGTTACTAATTATTTTTGTGGCATTTTAATAATAAGAAGAAATAGTTGGAAGAAAAGAAACCTCGAGAAAATGAAGTGTGCGTGGAAGCCACATGTGATTTCAAAAAATAATAAAATCAGTGATTAATTATTCTACTTTATTTTATGTGCTATCCCTGGTTGTACCCCTCAATTGTGTTAAAGTAGTTTGTACCTTTCCTGAAAAAGATGAAGATTTGCATAAAGCATTAGATGCATTATGGAAAAGATGTGCACATGATCTTGATTTTTGTTTGCCTATATTTTAGAGGATATGAATAATAATTCTATTTTCTTGTAGCTTCAAACTATTTCTAAGAATTCAGCAGAGAAAAAATGGGCCTGAATGGGACAATTGGGCTAGGTCAAAGGCCCAAAACTTCTTCAACAACATGAAGCACCCTTAGCCCAATCATAAATTCCAAGTACCCAATCATTAAAAGCTAATTACAATTTACACGTGTAAATGCAGAACTTATTCAGTCTATTGTAAGATTATAATAAATAATTGAACCTTGAATAAAAATAAGAAGACTTAATTTTATTTATACTTGAATTTGAGAAGTAATTGTGAATTTGGGAGCTTTGGAAAATTACAAGAGAAATAGTAAGTATTTTCCAAGATTGGTTATTCCATGTTTTAATAATACTAAGATTTCCATGATGTAAATATTTAATGAGAGCAAGTAATGAAAGAAGATTCCTTGTCCGTTGGAATCTTTGTGAATATGAAATGGTTGACCACTGCACATCAATATTCCCTCCTATGTTTATGGGTACAATTAACTGACTTTTTAGCAATTAGAATGTGTGATTTTATGAATCTGATTGAACGATAATAAACATTCATCCTCTAAAAGCACATTTTTCATTTTGGATCTAAAATTCCTTTGTTCGTTATTTTCATGTTCGAAAACAAGCTCGTTTGTTAAATGAGTTTGTTCACAAACATTAAACAGACTTCATCCACACACAAGTTTAAGTATAACTAAAATATGCCCACAAACACTATAAAATTTGTTCACAAACAAGCTCAAAAATTAAATGGACTTGTTTGTGACACTAAACAAATTTTGTTCATATACAAACTCGAAAATTCAAATGAGCTTGTCCAAGAACACTAGTGTTTGCAAACATTTTTCACAAACAAATTTTTTTTTTAACTCTATCTTTATTTATTTTCTATATAGTTATTAAAAGCCAGTTAAAAATATAAAGATCATATGAGCGAGTGTATAAGCGATCATGTTCGTGAATATAAACGAGTCGAGCACAATCCTATCATATTCGATTCACTTAATAAACATACACAAAAGTCAACTCATTTATTATTTGTTTAACAAACGATCAAATAGAAACAAGTCCTTATCGAGCTCGTTCACAAGCAATTCGCGAACAAGGTGTCGATTTGCCCGCTGATCCCTCCTTGCCTGATGAAGAGAAATTAGAGTAAATGATTTATAATTGTTATGAGCTGCTAAGTGTCCACAATTATCGGCTTTAGAGAGTAGATTGGGCGCCGTTGGGATTAGCAAACTACCTAGGATTAGTGGTTAGTCAACCCACTTTTAACACAATCTAGTGCTGATTTTGTAATTAACAACTGCTAATTAGCTACACAACTAGATTTTGGGATGTTATGAAATCTACAACTTTAATCAATCAGCCTTTAGATGGTACACCTAATCTACAACTTTATTCACAGTGAATTCTACACATACATATATAGAACAAATGTCCCTGATTACCCATATTCTTAAAAAATAGGTTAAAAATAATCTTCATTATATATTACACCCAAATATACCCACTTTTGAAAAAAAATGGCCAAAAGTACCCACTTTTGTAAAGTCAAAGATGGACACTCTGACATGTCATCATCCACGCCTTAATTCCTTTTTCTTTTTCCTCTATTACACATGGGCACAAACACATGGGATTATGTCACATGTATATATGGCCACAAATCACACGAAAAGTTGTATGCACAAACACATGGGGTTATGCCACGTGTATATATGCCCACAAATCACACGAAAAGTTTTCGTGTAAGCTTGATTTTCAAAAGTTTTCTTGTAACCTTGATTTCAAGAGTTTTCGTGTAAGCTTGATTTTCAAGAGTTTTCGTGTAAGCTTGATTTCAAGAGTTTTTGTGTAAGCTTGATTTCAAGAGTTTTCGTGTAAGCTTGATTTTCAAGAGTTTTCGTGTAACCTTGATTTCAAGAGTTTTCGTGTAAGCTTGATTTTCAAAAGTTTTCGTGTAAGCTTGATTTCAAGAGTTTTCGTGTAAGTTTGATTTCAAGAGTTTTCGTGTAACCCTATTTTTAGGTGTTACACGAAAACTATTATATAAATCTTATTTGTCTCAGTGGAACTATAGTTTAATTTGCTTATTATGGTCTTGAGTTCGATTTCCACTGACAGTAGTGTGCCCTTTTTTTTTTTTTGTGGGTCAATTCTGAAAATGTGTCAATGTCACACAAGTCAAAAGTGGGTATTTTTAGGCTAAAATTTAATTTGGGGTTAGATTTATCCTTCCATTATAATAAGTGTTATTTTTATCTATATATATAATAAATAGGGTAGAAATGACTTATGTCTTATATATATATCTATATAGGATGGGTAATAGTACTATCTATTACATCATGGATTATATAGTATACCTAAGATTTGACCACATTAACTTGTCCATGTATGGGCCCACATGTAAAGGTGTTCCTGCAACCACCACCACAGTATTTTTGCCCTCTCTATTAAGCATTAAACTAAATCACAGAAACTCGCTGCCTTTCCAGCCTGGATTTCATAATCTTTGGTCCCACTCACTAAATACGCCTTGTTAATTGTCATAAATGCCCCCAACTTATTTTCTTTTGATTTTTGGACTTCTCTACTAATGTTTTGCCAATAATACGAATTTAATAAACGAATCACTGTATATTTTTGATATCAATGCAGTTGATATTGGAGATCTATAGATTTATTTTGTTGGGAATTTGGAAATCATTATTGGGCCTGAATTGGTAATTAATGAATGCAGTCGATTCATTTTATTCATATACTTAAAAGAAAATCAGGAAAGAATATCAATGCAATATTTAATTTTCAATCTCTTGCATTCTGAAATATTTAGGGAATCCTAGTCTATAATTAGAAGGATTAAGTGAATTAAATATGGTTGACCCTACGTTTATTATTTAATCATAAATCTGAATTTACTTTTCTAAAATTAAATGGGTCAAAAAAATAAAATCAAGTTTTTAAATACATTCTACGGGGGTATAAAAGTCATTCAGTCCATACTGTCTTTCTCAGTTCTCACATTTAGTCTATCAATGAGTCCCTTGGTCTCCTCCTCCTTCTCTCCTTATCTGAATATCCGCCACTCACTCATGAAGCCTCGCCACAAATAAACCGCTACCGCCACCGCCACCGCCACCGTCGCAATGCCGTCCAATACCCGCCTCACGACCACCGCAATCGCCGCCGTCATCCTCCTCCACCTCCTCGTCCCGTCTCATTCCGCGGCGGAGAACCGCCCCCAATTCCATGAAGCACCCGCATTTCGCAACGGGAATTCCTGCTCACCGCCGCGTAACAACTCTTCCGACGTCCATATCGCCATGACCCTCGATTACTCCACCCCATACCTCCGGGGATCCATCGCCGCCGTCCTCTCCGTCCTCCAACACTCCACCTGCCCGGAAAACACCGTCTTCCACTTCCTCGCCATCCCCCAGCACCACCCCCACCTCCGCAAAACCATCGGCGCCACCTTCCCTTACCTTCGCTTCCACCTCTACACCTTCAACCCCACCACCGTTAACCACCTCATCTCCACCTCCGTCCGCCGCGCCCTCGACCAGCCCCTCAACTACGCCCGCATCTACCTCGCCGACCTCCTCTCCGCCTCCGTCACCCGCATTATCTACCTCGACTCCGACCTCATCGTCGTGGACGACATTTCCAAGCTCTGGAGAATCGACCTCAACTCCCACGTCCTCGGAGCGCCGGAGTACTGTCACGCAAACTTCAGCCACTACTTCACCGAGAAGTTCTGGTCCAACCCATTCTTCTCAGGCACGTTCAGAAGCCGGAAGCCCTGTTACTTCAACACCGGAGTAATGGTGATCGATCTCACCAGGTGGCGGAGCCAGGGTTTCACCCAGAAACTCGAGCACTGGATGCGAATTCAGAAAAGATACAGAATCTACGAGCTGGGTTCTCTGCCGCCGTTTCTGCTGGTCTTCGCCGGAAACGTGGAAGGGGTGGAGCACCGGTGGAACCAGCACGGGCTGGGCGGAGACAATCTAGAAGGACTGTGTAGAGACTTGCACCCTGGTCCAGTGAGCCTGCTGCACTGGAGTGGGAAAGGGAAGCCATGGTTAAGGCTGGACGCTAAGAGGGCTTGTACCTTGGACAATCTATGGTCGCCTTACGATTTGTTCAGACACGAGTCTCTTCTTTCAGACAGCTGATGCAGCCAACCGTAGCGGATCACACCCCATCATTCATTCAATAATTCACCTCTGAGTTGGATACAGTGAGGAAGTGAAGTGAAATGACAGAGAATATTGGCCCAGGGGTAATTTCGGAATGCGTGATTTTTGAGGCTAATAAATACATATAAAATTGAACCCCACTTTTTTTCTGGCCAGTTGCCTGTCAAGAATTTACAGCGGTGGCGCTCCGCCGTGGGTGGCGGCGGTGCGGTGGCGTAAATTCTAGTATCTTTGGATGTGTGTTTGGATATGTTAAGATTCCCATGTTGCTGTCAAATATTGTCCCGACGTTAGTGCGGTGGTGGTACATATTTATATACGATAGTTTTAAAAATATATTGATATTGATGAAAAGTCATTTTGAACTACTACTACTTTTTTGTTCTTTATTATTTCAGCTGAGCCATAAAAAACAGAAAATAATTGGTTTATTATATTTTAATGTCTGTAATTTTGTCACATTCTTTGTTAGATATGTTGAATTTCTCTTTTGTATGATTCATTTGTTTCTATTATTATGTCGGTAGAGGTTTATTGTGGAATCAAATAGCACTTCTGGTTTAATTCATATTCATGTGTGACATTTTCTTTTCCATTATTTTTGTGTGCCTTTATTGTCTTTATGCTTTTTAGTTTTATTTCACTAAACTTTATATATATATATATATATATATATATGCTGCTAATAAATCTAGTTTTTTTTTTTTGTTAATATTCATTATATATGTACTTTGCACCAATTAGGTCATATTCTGCTACTATATATGATCCTTTGATGCAAAAGATATTTTGTTTATAACTTTATTTATATGTTAATTAAATAAGATGCAATATGAGATGGTGTACCCAAATGGTTATACTATTATGCTTGATGAATTAAAGAAATAATTAATTTGTTTTTTAATCAAATAAAACATGAAAATCGAAATAAAATGATTGAGATCATATTATATCCTAAAATATTTTTTTAAAAACAGAGCAAATGATATCTAAGATGGCTAAAAGATTGTGGATTGATAGCAAATTAAAGAAATTTCAACAAAATTTGAGAATTATTCTGACTGAATTAGAATATGGGAAAATATAATTTACCTAAAATAAAAATACAACAATAAATGAGGATTCTGCAAAGTGGAAGCCAGTGTATGCCTTAGTGTGGTCAACTAATGAGTCGTGGGCCATTAAATGGGCCCAGTACACTCCTTTAATTGGGCCATGTTAATCCTTGCAGATTACAAAGTGGCTTCTTTGGTATCTGGTTCTCATTTCAAAATTCCTAATTCCTAAAAGTTGAATTCATGCATTTAATGCACTAACTTTTGAATCAATTCAAATACTATTCAAAAAGTCAATGTCGATTTTTTTTTTTTTTTGGGGTACTAATACTGTTATATAGAGAAAGATTTTTATTAACATTTTATATGTAATTTCTTCAATTAACACTTCATTTCCTTGCTAATAATTGAACCAATTTAAGAAGTTACTCAAACTTCTATGTTTATTTATGTTTAAGAGGTTCATGTATTCAAAAAGCATTTAAAACTAGATCAGATTATGTAGAAAATTGGGTTTAGTGGTCCATTAACTTATTAAACTTGGGCCCATCCATACCAACTCCCTTCTTAGTGTAGACTCTATAGCTATAGTTATGGGCTTCAGACAAGAAGAAGCCCATTTAAAATGACAGCTACGCCGGCCCAACCACTTATCCAGTATAGTAACTTTGGCCCATAATTTTTTTCCCATCACACTAAAGCCCTCAAATAACTGTCACTCAAAAGCCAAAAATCTCAAAAGTATCAAAAGAAAATTTAGAATCAGAGAAATCCAAGAATGAATTTGAGGTGAAACAGCAAAGACAAGAAATCTAAAAAGAAATATAAATGTTTGAGATGAATTACATTAATTTTCATATGAAGCTGGTTAGGTTTTTTGGTTTATCATATGATTGATAACAACAATGATTGAAGTTGCTGGTCTTGTAGGAGATTAATTAAAGCAAAATTTGAAGATTAATAGAATAATTAATAATGGTAGAGACTTAACAATCTGTCATTAAGACATAAACAAATAAACAGCTCTATTTCAATTCACATGAGATGAGGTTTCTCTCTGAAGTAAAGTGTGTCGGAATTCGATACCAACGTTAGATTACAACTGTATAACCTCATTTTTAAGTACAATTAACTGACACATCTATTTAAATACAACATATATAATCAGTTTAGCATTAATTAATTAAGATTTCAGTTTATCAAAGTAGGACTGATCATGTGGATCGTTCCACTTGTCGGATTTGTAAGACAGGTCAATCCATAGTCGGTGCTCATAAAATGCAAGATAATCTGTGAAAATGGATTTAAATTGTGTGAATTATTTTTCAAATAATTTAAAAACACTAATAATACAATTGATCATAAATAAACGATGCTTCTTGGAAATGGCTAAAATCATGGAATGACTTTTTGAACTGTACGTAGCTGATCATACTCATAATGCAAGTTATTGGCACACTTAAATATACTTAAATAAAATCAAGAAACCCACTTAAGTCATTATAAAATGAAAAAGTAGTATTGATTAATTATATAAAAAGAAACAAAATTATGTAGAAGATGATCATGTCCAAGAATGGCTGAAACAATAGCCGTGTGAGCCACGTGACCATCACGTGCGGCCTCACTTTCTTGTTCAGTACAACCCACATGAATTTTAAATATAGGAAAAAGGTACAACAAATTCCAGCATGGGACACTTCAAACTGCCGTTCAAATTATATATAGTGGTTTACTCAATTGGAAAATAATCAAAGTCCCACAAAAATATATAAAAAAAAAAAAATCATCTCAGATAAGAATTAATATCATAAGTAATATTAATATTAACACTTATCATATTTTTAGTGGGTCGACTTGAATATGTAGCATATGCAGATCAATAAAACCAATTATATATATATATATATATATATATATATTGCACATTTCTATGTCTAAATTAAAATAGTTAATCACCACTGCCCTTCCATGATCTATTTGAATTTCCAACATTTTGGGGGATAATCCTTCTGTACTCTCATTATTTGTCCTCCCATAATTATGCACGTCACTATGTGTTTGTCTACACATTATTATTGCTTTAATAATTAGTTTTCAACCATAAGAAATTTAAAATTTGCATTTATGGATCATTAAATCTTTAATGGTATGTGTGATCGATGAAGTAATAAGTTCATCAATTATTTTACCGGGGAAAAAAAATCATCACTTTTTTAAAGAATTACAAATTTATCTTCACTTTTCAATAATTGCAAAAAAAAAAAAAATCACAACATTTGGTCACTGTTGCAATTTAGACCAATTTTGAATTTTTCGGCAACCGGAGTCCACTTGTCCGACACACATGCCACATTGGATGCCACATCATTTCCAACCAAAAAAGATTTAAAAATCAAATTGCAAAATAAAATCATCACATTTCCTAAAGTTGCAATTTAATCCCAACTTTTCAAAAATTAGCAAAAAAAACCACATACTTCATTTTGCAATTCAAATTTATTCTTTGATGTTTAAATTCATCATGGATACGTCACATAAACTACACAACCATGAAATTGTTTATCTATATCAAAATAATGTCGTCTCTAGTATATTAATTTAAATATTTTTTCTTTAATGTGAAGATAATTAAATCACAACTCACATTTACTGATTTACAACATTTTAGTACAATAATACAATTTTCCAAATCAACATAAATATCTTATTTTCATTAATTTTTTGAAATGGATCGAGCCATATTGATAATGTCCTTTTCTTTTAATTAGCTAGATCAAATACGAATATAATGATTCAACTCTAAATCAAATATACGCATGCATTTGGAAATCTGTATTATTATTATGCATTTTTTAAAAGTGTGGAAAATTAATTATACGTTAAATAGATAATAGAAATTCAATTTGGACAATTGACATATATGTGTTTATAGATAGTTCTTCTATTGTTTTATTCATCATGTTGATACAACATTTCTCAAACTCTAAATCATGATTTAATCAAAGTTGCTTCAAAACTTTTTCATATTTCATCGATTTGATTATTAAACTCTAAGGTCATGATCGATAACGATTTGATACATTATTGTTGATCAATGTGCTTAATATAATGAAGATTTATAATTTATTTCATGAAATTATGTTTTACTATCTTTTTTAGAACAAGAACACAATTTCTAAAATGTTGTAAATGAGAGTTGTGATTTAATCATTTTCAAATTAAAGAAAAAATATTTAAATTAAATATATTAGAGACAACATTATTTTGAAATAGACAAACAATTTTATAATTGCGTAGTTTATGTAACGTCTCCATGATGAATTTAAACAAGAATGAATAAATTCGAATTGCAAAATGAAGTATGTGTTTTTCTTTGCTAATTTTTGAAATGTTTGGATTAAATTGCAACTTTAGGAAATGTGATAATTTTATTTTGCAATTTGCTTTATAAATATTTTTTTGTTGGAAATGACGTGACATCCAATATGGCATATGACGTGATATGTTTGCCGGACATGTGGATTCCGGTTGCTGAAAAATTCAAAAATGATCTAAATTGCAACAATGAACAAATGTTGTGATTTTTTTTGCAATTATTGAAAAATTGGGTAAATTCGCAATTTTTTAAAAAGTGGTGATTTATTTTACAATTACGCCTTATTTTACCATAAAATAAATTCATTGGACGTTATATGATAGCAATTTAAAGGGACTGAATTATTGAAATTGAGATATGAAAAATTGCATCAAACAATGAAACAAGTTGGCCCTCTCGTTGCTTCAAGTAGTCTCAGTTTAAAAACAACCCAAAAGCCATGATCCCAATTTCCAAGATTGACCTTTTTAGAGGTTTCGAAATTTGGTTTAAGAACACAATACAAAATTAAGTGGGCCATAAATTAATAATCATTGATTAGAGGGCTTCGAGCTATTTGTACTTGAGAAATTCTTAATCCAAGCTAGAAATTAATAAAATGTCACAGCCTTGAAATTTGTGCTTCTTGGGTTTTCAATAAAATAGTCGTACAAATAAATAATTAACAACATTTTTTTTTGAAATAAATAAACAAATACAAAGTGTACATTTAAAGTGTACAAAGTAGTATAGAAGAGAATATGGCTCGGCAATTTGTAATTCACGTGGGGGCATTGACTGTTATTTTGATACCATCGACAAAGCCTGTGGTTTTTATCCGATCACTTTTGAACTCTATTTACACATTCTAATTTACAGAATCTTTGACTCTATTTACATTCACTTCAACTTACCCAATTTATATTAAAATATTTCTAACAAATTCGGTTACTGAATTGATATTAATTAGTTCATGATAATTAGATGATTTACATGTTATGACATGATTGTTAGTACGATATTTCTATAAAGTGAATGTGATGTTTAGTCAAAAGCTAAATTAATGGATGAATCATCAACCTTGACAAAAGTGGTGAAAATGTGCAGTTTAATTATAGAACAAATAGGTCTCTGATTACCCATATTTTTAAAAAATAGGTTAAAATAATCTCCATTATATATCACACCTCAATATATCTACTTTTGAAAAAAAGTGGCCAAAAGTACCCACTTTTGCAAAGTCAAAGATGGACACTCTGACATGCCATCATCACGCCTTAATTCATTTTTCTCTTTTCTCTATTACACATGGGCACAAACACATGGGGTTATGCCACGTGTATATATATGACCACAAATCACACGAAAAGTTGTATGCACAAACACATGGGGTTATGCCACGTGTATATATGCCCACAAATCACATGAAAAGTTTTCGTGTAAGCTTGATTTTGCAAAAGTTTTCGTGTAACCTTGATTTCAAGAGTTTTCGTGTAAGCTTGATTTTCAAGAGTTTTCGTATAAGCTTGATTTCAAGAGTTTTCGTGTAAGCTTGATTTTCAAGAGTTTTCGTGTAACCTTGATTTCAAGAGTTTTCGTGTAAGCTTGATTTCAAGAGTTTTCGTGTAAGCTTGATTTTAAGAGTTTTCGTGTAAGCTTGATTTCAAGAATTTTCGTGTAACCCTATTTTTAGGTGTTACACGAAAACTATTATATAAATCTTATTTGTCCCAGTGGAACTATAGCTTAATTTGCTCATTGTGGTCCTGGGTTCAAAAGCTGAAAATGTGGATCAATTCTGAAAATGTGTCAATGTCACACAAGTCAAAAGTGGGTATTTTTGGGCTAAAATTTAGTTTTGGATTAGATTTATCCTTCCATTATAATGAGTGTTATTTTTGTCCATATATATAACAAATAGGGTAGAAATGGCTAATGTCCCTTTAATTATATTTGTAGGATTCAACTGAATTAATTCCTTCTTAAAATTGAGTAAAATACGTACAGATTAATACGAAACTCATGTAGAATAGTCTCGTATATATATTTACCAAATAATAAACTTCACCATCTATGTATCAAATATTTTATATTCACAGATACATAATCAGAGGATTATGAGTCTTGTATTAACTCGTCCGACGAAAAAAGCCTATCCATTAATTAATGGGTCCAAAGCCATGAATCATCATCCTATCATGATCAACATTTTGGAAGGTAGATCATAAATTATGGAAATATGTTATCTAATTGAATCAATAGCCGACCCATTATGTTGGTTGGTAAACCCTACACATATATGAGGATATATATATATATATATATATATAGAGGCCTATAAGCATATAAAATACATATATATCCATGCCCTGAGGCTTTAACAGCAGACAATTATGCAATTTTTAACGGACAAACTGCAAATGTTAACGACTAAATTTGAAGATATATAGTTTTGTAATAATTTGTGAAGTATAACGAATAGTAATACGTGATATATATATAAATATATATATATATACATATTCATACGTAGATAGATAGATAGATACAAAAAAGTGAAGGCTTATTATTATAAACATGTATTAGACTATTAGTATGGAAAAATTATTGAACAAAAGCCTAAATCCAATTGATTTAAGATGGTAGGCTTAATTCTAGAAAAAGATGAGTAGCCTTTTCCAAATGGATTATCCAAGTAAAATTCAAATACAGTCAACATACACTAAAACATTCTAACTCCAACCACTATATGATTAATGTAGTATACATCTTCTAGAAATATCCACTACAAAATAGATTTATCTTCTATTCGTTATACTTCACAAATTATTACAAAACTATAATTTTTCATCAAATTATCTTTGACTTTAATTAATTACCATCGAGTCATAGTAAAATATATTTGAGAATTATTTAGTACAAGGAAAAAAAAAACATTTTAGGTCAATTCTAGAAAAAAAAAAAACATTTTGTTCAACTTTTATGTTAGAAAAATTAATGTAGTACTAGTCCGTTAGTATATACTACCTCCGTCTCAAAATAAATATCGTCCTAGTCTTTTACACATAAATTAAGGAATATGATTAAAAGTCTGATCTACCCCTATTTAAGTTTAATTAATGAGGAGTTTTTTTCTCTTTCCTTTCTTAACAACATTTAATTTGAGATAAGTAAATAGGGGTATTTTTGGTACATTGCATATAAACATGCATTGAAATCCAAAAATGACAATTATTTTGAGACAAATTTTGCTTGCTAAAACGATATTTATTTTGGAACGGAAGTATTACTATTCAGGTAAAACCTGATCATGTATGAAGATCCAAAAGATGAATTGATTTGGAAGGTGGAGATGAGTGTATGATAGGTGGATGCTCATATATCCACCTCAAGATTAGTGATTAACAAAATATTGAATCAAAGATATTTTCTCATAAATTAAAAATAGTAAAAGAATTAATGTGAGAAAAAAAAAAGAGGAAAAAGAATCCCAAATGAAAGTGGGACCCAGAGAGGAGAAGTGTGGTGAGGTGGGAGGCAATGCACGCTCTTTGATGCCCCACAGTTGGCTCTTTACTCGACCAATAGTAATTACCACCACTTTCTCTCTCTATATAACACCACCTTCTCCCACTATCCTCTCTCTCTCTCCTCCTCATCAACACACTTTCTCTCTCTATCTATCTCTCTCCCTGTGAAAATGATGAAGATGAACATGAGCAACAGCAGTAGAAACAGCAGTAGCAAGAGAAAGATCTGCAGCAGAGGAATCGCAGGAGTGCTGAGAGAACAAAGGGCTAAGCTTTACATCATCAGAAGATGTGTTGTCATGCTTCTTTGCTACCATGACTAGAAGCTGCTTCAATGGCGGATTCATATATCAAGGAGATCAACACCATCTTCTTAGAGTACTGTAAATATAGCAGCTTTAGCCTAATTAGAATATATATATATATATATATTCATCTTAATTCGTCCATCCATCCACAGTTTTGTAGAAGTACTTAGTTTTAGCCTCTCATCAATACTTCTTGTACACATGATTCTCGGAATCAACTTGATATATAAATGATCGTTTCTTCTTATTCATTTCAAGATTTCATCACCATCTCTCTCCTCTCTCTCTCTCTCTCTACATGTGATATTTTCATGGGGAAGACTGCAAATTTGTGGTTTGATCCATCCATTTCCAATGATTGTGTATTGAAAAAGATCTTGGTTATAATGATCAGTACAGTACAAAAGTTGATCATGTGGATCAGATTCAAGATTCATGACCCAGCACTTATCTTCATAATTCACACCACTTAATTACGAGAGATATCACACGGAAAAACCCTCTTTTGTTTCTATTTATTTATTTTAAGAACAAGAGGAAGAAAATCTAATTTTATTTAATTTCCTTTTTCTTTGATGCAATATAAAGTGTAGTAGAATATAAATTTGCCTTCTTTTTCTAGTGAATAACTTCTATATAAATTATTAAGTTTGTGTTTGTATTGAAATTTTTTGAGGCAAATTAAAATGTAATTAAAGAAGCATTTCTTTAATGGTTGTTTGAACTAACATTGATTTTAAATCGGTTAATTTCATTCTGAACTATATTTATATTGTTCTAAAGATTTGACTAACACTATAACTTAAATAAACTTGAAATCATTCAGAAATTAAGTCTTATATTTCAAATTAATTCTTTTATTCAGATATTGTTTAAGAGAATATCATATTTATTACTCATTTTTATGATTACTGTAGAATCTACAAATACTTACGTGGGACGGTAATAATAGTTTTCGTGACTCATGAATCAAATCTTTTTACATTAATAATTTATATGTGAATAAGTATGGATTATGAGTACTTGTTAAAAAAATTGTTTGCAAACACACACTTAGCCAAGATCCCTAATTATAATTGGAACCCATGAACTTTTTTCAAACTCAAAGCTTAGTGATTAGTCTCAGTGATTAGCTTTCTCATAATTCCAATGATTAATCAGATAAGTAACAATCCAAAAAGCAAGATTTTGCTAACAATTTCTCAAGATTATAAAGTATCCAAATCCTATGAATCATTAAAGCGGCTAATATTATGATGGTGATTTTCAGTTAGTCAAAACGACTTTGCTAACCCTTTTGGCGTTGTCGTATTGTTCGACCAGTGGGCTTGCCTCTAGAATATTGTGACTATTCAAAGATTTTTTTATTATGAAACTAATTGTGATTATCGTCTTGTTTTGTCTGCCTATAGCAACAATGGCATGCTAAAGAACCTTCTTCTCATAAAATTACTATCGAGTCCTTTGTCACATTTTGGGATTATATTTATAATATTCTATGTGTCACATATCGTTGAATAACATTTATTTTTGGGTGTGACATGCAATGCATATTTTTAAAATATTAGATGAAATATAAATTGAAATGGAGAATTTTTATTTGTCTTTTTTTATTATTGGAGGTTGTTAGAACAAAAAACGGGTTTAACTAGAAATAAGTCCACTAATCACATGAGGCAAGATATGTTTATGTTTCTCTTCTCCTATTTTTGTCACACATTGTAGGTATTAATTGTCATTATTAATATAAACATAACTTTAACTAAAATTATCAAATATAAGACCGAATGTCATTTATAACCAAACATTTGCAATTAAGGAAATTAGTGTTTTTACTATTTCATCATCTATCACATCCTTGTTTTATACATTTATAAAATATGAAAGTGAATAATTTTGTTTCATCTGTTTGTCTTCAACCAAACAGCATCCACACTGCTCTCCAACTAAGCAAAATCCAACTAACACAACTGCTAAATAATTTGGCATGAAATTTTTTAATTTTTTTTGCCATCTATGTTTTTTATTTTAGTTTTATAAAGAAGAATTAATTTAAAATACTAAAAGTTGGCCTCATATGGAGTATATACATTTTTAGGTAAAGTTAAACTCGTTTTGTGGGCCTTGTCAGTTTGGTGCTCAACCCATATTCAGAAGTAATTAAAGTTTTAAGGTAAAATATTAAACTAGACTGTTACAAATATTTTTATTTCTTAAACATTATATCTCAATGTTGAAATGTGACACTACTCTTCCCAAGTTGGTATTTTCCCATTACTAATTGGCAAAAAAAACCTGGAAACATAGAATACAGATTTAGGTGTTGTATAAATGTTCTTCACGTGTTATATATATATTCTACAGGTGTTACGTTTCTTGGTGTTATATACATACTCTACAGATATTATATGTATATAACAACATACATGTGATATCTGAATAGTATACACATGATATCGATAGAGTATATATGTAACACCATATTGTGATTAATTTGGGGGCACCGTGCCTCATAGCACACAAGTGTCACTTTTACTAATTAATCTAATACTTATTGTTCAAGATATTTTCAAATTAATAAAAATAATTGATAACTATGTTGGACCTTTAAAACAAATTATTAATTTTATAAAAATTGGCTTCCATTTATATTCATAGAGCTAACCCAGCTTCAAATACATCTCTCATCTTTAGCAATGTCTCAAATTCGATTTCCATGACCCGAACTATAACATAAAAAAAAAAGCTTCAATCTTTTTATTTCTTTCTAGAAACAAGTAGTAGGTTTGGAACAAGGATGAAAATATCCCGACGATATATCCCCGATATTTCCGTTTTTCACGTGACCAAACAAAAATGGGCTGTCATGGTATATCTCCGATATTTTCATTTTTTGATAAAAAATAAATGAAAAATCAATAATTATTAGCTAAATGTTGGTAAAAATTGGTATCGATTTCAATATCAGTGGATTCAGATAAAAATTATAAGAAAATTCATGAATATCAAGGAAATATCGGTAAATATCAATAAATATCGGGAAAATATCGGTAAATATTGAGAAAATATCGGTAAATATCGATAAATATCGGGAAATATCGGAAAAATATATGTACCGATATTTCCACCGAAATCGATATATCCATCGATATTTCCATAAAATTAAAATATTGATATTTCTGTAAAATCAAGATATCAATATATCTATCGAAACCGATATTTTCATCCTTGGTTTGGAAATAAAAACATAATAATATCTTTAAAGAATTTTAGAATATTGCTAAAAAAAGCAAATAAAATGGAGAGAGAGAGAGAGAGAGAGGGAGGTGTCGGCCAATTGAAGAGAGAGAAAGGGGGAGAGTGGCGCCCGACATATTGCATGAGTCAAAATGGCAGCCTTATCTTACCCCACGTGCGCTTTCTTATCTTCTCAACCCCACCATCCCTCTCCCTTTTTTAATCATTTTCTTTATTTTATTTTTATAATTTCATAACATTAAAAAAAAAAAAAGAACAATAAAAGAAAGTATCATTATATGATGATGAGAATTACTCATTCAATAAAAATCAGGTTAAATAAAATTATTGATTAAACTTATAACCTAAGCTTACTTGTCAGTGTCACTACATAGTTTTTGAGAACAGTGTCTATATAATTTTTAAAATAAAATATTATAAGCGTAATGGGTTTCTTAAATAAGAAAACCAAGGAATCTTAATCTACATTTGAAACAAAATATTATTTCAATTTCAAAAATATCATTTTATCTCAAACTTTATAGTTCACACTACCTTAATTCCTAGCATGATATCAAACATTTAATTCTATACGTCACGTCAGAAGACTCAGAACCAAGATCAGTCCTTCACTATAAATGGCTTGCCTAATACATCAATTATTGTTATTTTCAAGAGTGAATTAAATCATCATGTGATCTTTTGGTACATGAATAAAATAATATTTAAAAAAAATTTAAATCGAAGTATTAAAATCATTAAAGTATTAGTTTACCCATTTCCCACGCCCATGTAGAGGACCGCAAGTACCATGCATTTAAATTTTGGAAGCTTTCACAAACTTTCCACTTGAGAATTTCATGGGCTCAAATCATTGTCACATTTTACCATATTTTAATTATTTATGGTCTATCATATAATACAATATTCCAACTTATCTTCACTTGAAAACACTCTGATTTTCTCAATATTTTCTATATATATATATATATATCCATAGAATAAATCTCAATAAACACAAGAGTGCATCCAATTTGAGTTGTGCCAAAATGGGTCAAGTAGTTGCAATAGCAAAAGAGGTTGACATTGCCACGTCAAGATGAGTATAACTTCTAGAAGCATTGGTTACCAACCATACCATGATTAAGAAGAATGAGTTTAACATGATGATGTAATAATTGTGGTGGTGATTGAGATCATGATTGACAGTTAACTAAGAAGATATGGGATTGACAACGTAATCCCTTGCTTGATTTGTTGTCTTTTGGCTCTTGATTACTTCTACAAGTCCTTCATCTGGGGAATATGTTGTTGAATTTTTTAGTTTTTATTTTATTTGGATGCCCCTTGTTGAATTTTATTTGCAAATGGGCCCCTCTAACACCACACTTCAATTTGGGTTGTTCTTCCTAAACTTGTTAGTATTATGTAGAGGCTGCTGAGTATAGGATTGGATTGTTCTCTTTTGGGCCCAAATGAGTCAGACTCCCCTTTCATGGACCTTTTTGCAAAAAGGGTCACCATGTTTTCATTAATTACAAGTAGTGCACACAATAAATCTGGACTTTGATTAGTGTACGTCCTTAACTCCTTATCATTGGCCATGCTATTGGAGTGTTGTTGCACATTTCACCTATGATGATACAAATAATATGACAAGAAACAAGTTGAAGTTCATTGCATCCCAAGTTGTAGTGTTGTTATGGCCCCTTCATGTCCTGCTTTCACCAATCCAGCACATGAACAAAGTGCTTGAATTCTCCTCATCTCATTCCAACTCCTTTCCGACACAACTACCCCACTTCTCATCTTCTTCAATCGTCGTTTCTCCAGCTTATACGTTGTTCGACTATCTGATATCTAGGTTGCTAGGCCAGGTCTGTGTGTTTCAGACACAACTGGCAAAATGGGCAACGAAGATGCAGAAAATCTTTTGTTTGGTTTTAAGACAACCATAATGACCTGTAACTCACTTGTGCACTTCATCAAAGATGTGTAATCACCATATCCTTTGAAATTATGGAGCTATGTTAGATACTAATCTGTTTTCTGTAGTTTTGTTGTGTTAGTTATTAACATGCAAACCAAACACACCACAACATAATAAGAAAACAAAGCAACAATCATGATGGGGTAACTTGAATTGAAAACAACATCCAAATTCAATCATGTATTGAACTAGTATTCACAGAGCAAATTCTTGGAGGTGTTAATGATGGTGAAATGACTGGATAAAAACTGCAATCACCGTGTTAAGCACTGTAGATACACACTTTACCAGGACTCTATTATGTGTAGCTATACATCATCGTACACGTGCAATCGCTCTTCAACGTACACGCGACAGATGGGGCACCTCTTGCACTTTTCACAACAAGTGCTGCCAGTATACACACATCCATTAGTAAATACAAAGGACATTGGAATGGATAATTTCAGCTTTGAGTACATGTATATATGTGATACCTGCAAAGGACGTAATGCCTACAAGGGAGCAGAACTACGTTTATCTGCTCATCGAAGCAAACTCGGCACAGGATCTTTTCCTGACAAATGCGGACAATTGTTTGTTATAAACACTGTTTGATTGAAATCAAAGATGTATCAGAGATCAAATAGTAGTTTTTTGAGTTTTACGTTTAGAAGTCGTTCAAACTCCTCCTGGCTGATATTTGTGATCTCTGTTTGCGAAATGAGTGCTGATTGAAGCCTCCATATCTGGGAAAAATAGCATTATCATGGCAAAATCAGTCTTGGAGTAACTTAATCAATCTAATATATGGCTAAAATGTGGGAATTACAATCACCTCATTAGCAAGCTCAGACTTTGGCATTTTCTTCACAGTATCAGGTGAAAAGGTATTGTACCTGTTGGGAAATAAGCATATTGATGAGCTATCGTGTGTGAATTGAAATATTAGAAGAATTCAATGCAAAATAATGCATGAATGGATTGAAACTTTAGCTTTACCCGGATTCCCATGCAGAGTATAGTCGAGCTTGCTCCTCGCGACTTCCTTCATCAATTGACCACCAGCCCAGTAACCTGAGTTTTCGAGAATTATCCACTAAAATTCACAAAGAAAATGATTTTCTGAAGAAAATTTAGATTCCTCTTATTATATATACCATACCTTGATCCACGACGTAGAAATCCCATGTAGTCATAAGCAGTTGCGGGTAGTCTAAAAGCACTTCCCGTCTCAGCTTCACCGCTTAGTAAAAGGGTGATTTTCTCGAAAAATCTATATATGGCAAATAAGAATCCAGCTCCTTGCAGCAAAAAAATGGGAGAAAACAGAACCGGAATTGGAATAGATTTAGCAGCAGGAGGAGTTCCCTGGAACCAAAATGACAGGATTAACTACAAAAAACATGATTATTAGCAGTCAGATCAGAAGTTATCTTCACTCGACATACCTCCAAGTACATGAAGAGCATGATTTGAAAACCAATTAAGGGAATTTTCATCACATGACCACCAATGTCATGCAAACTGCACATCCTGTTTTCTTGATTGTCTTCCTCTGAAGTCACCAAAGTACCATTGTTCCACTGAAGACATCTAATGTTCGATGAAGATGAAGATGCTGCTGTTAGACGTAAACGTCTATGAATCGCGGGATTATACCACTTCGTGCAAATAAGAAAAGCAAAGCACTCTGCCACACTGAGATCAAAAAACATGAGTATCATAGCAAGCAATAGACAGGATAGCTAGTGATTACTTAAAGGAAATGGGATTGGTTTATGTACCCATAGTTTATGAATAGATCCCACCAACCAAGAGCAGCTACGTCGCCTGGGTATAATACCAGAAGAAACATGTCGTTAATACAGGAGACGGATACATCTTATTTAGATTCCAACTTTAAAGAAATGTGAAACCCTAGGTCTCTAAAGCAAGAAAAGCCAGCAATGAATTTTTTTCTAATAAAATAATCGGTTGAATTTACCACATAGCTTCAGCAGCGTAAATGTTGTCGCAGCAATGAAGAAGACCATTGAGATTGAAACCCAAAAGTGCTGAGGAAAAAAAAAATGGAACCTTCAGTTGATCAATTGTGAGGATGGAACGATATATTTTAATGAACTACTTATACTCACTGAACAATAAAGGAATAGGCTTCTTTTTTTTTTTTTTTGGGGGGGGGGGGGGGGGAGGCACAAAATATCATTGGTAGTGGCAATCAGTACACCATTTTTCAGTAAAGACCAAATTCTAGGCATGCTAATAAATCTCCCTTGGAGACACTCGCCTTTTCAGTTTTCCCTTTACTGTTTCCATTTTTTTTCCTTCTCTACTGTATTTCGGATGTGCTATCTTTCACAGAGAAAAAGGAAAAATATGTAGCCTTGATTTCAAAAAGCTTTTCAGGTTACTTGAATTCAAATATAGATAAACACATTGGCTATTTGATGAGTAAATTCAATCAAAGTTTCAATTAAAAAGGACTTAAAATACTTGAAATTGATTGAATTATAGATACTATTCAAAAAATGCTGTACTTCAAACTTACGGGAAGAGTCTCCCAAATTGCTTCATCACTGATATGCTCATCATCTCCAGGCATAAGGGCCCTGCACATCCTGAGAAGAAGAATAACATAAAGAAAGAATTAACACAATCACATCTAAAGCCTCATACTAAAATCTTCTTTACAAGATGGGAAGTATTACCTAATGTTATCAACCAAAATTGCACATTCTAGTGCTAACAGAGGCAGAAATACAATCTTCAAATTTACAGCTGTCATTTATCGCATCATAGAAACTTGATAAGTAAACAAAGAACTTGAGGGTGTTTTCTTAAGAAAAAACATGGAGACAAACATTAATATGAGGGATAAGGAAGTTTACCGTATCTTCTCTCAAGATATACACAAAGGAGAAGTTCAAAAGCAATGAGCAATGGAGTAGCTACAATGGCATGAAAAGGGGCCCACTGTCCATGGAAGTGTTCAAGCGATAATAAGATACAGGCATTAATCAAGTAAAGTATAAAATAGTTTATTTTAGTGAAGAAATTTAGTAAAATAATATTCATCATACATAGCGACCATGAGGCATAGATGGTGCAGGTAAGGAGAATCTGCCTCTTGCCACAACCGCATGGAACAACCAGAGAGGAGTAAATATCAACCTAAAAAGATTGCAGAAAGGTATAATTAACTGCACGTATGAAAAGCACACAAGGCTAGGTTAATTGATTTCTCATCCTCGTAGTTTCCTTTCAATCAATGTATTGATTCTTTTTCCATATATCTATAATGTCGACATGATATCCTAGCTTACAATATATATACAGAACTCACGTTTTAAGGTCTGTGTAAAAAGCTATCATTAGAGTGTTTTGAGCTTTCAGGAAATCGAATCTCTCATAAGGCGAGAGAACATTTTACTCATATGGATCTTCTATTGCAACTTGATTTGCTTCTTGTATTAAATTCAAAAAGAATGCATGCCAAATGTACAAAACGATATCATCAATACACACAAGGTGTGCGTTGTTCAAATACAAAAACAAGATGCAACCACAACACACTATATCAAGTCTTAATCTCCTATATTATATATAGTTCGATTTCTTTTATGTTTTCACACCCCGCATCCAAGTCGCCAGCTTTTTGAATTCACAGGGAAGATAACAATTAGAAAAATCATTCCATCACAGGCTAGTCAGATATAGGATTCCAGTGAAGGATACATGGAAAGCTAAAAAGAACTAATGGAACATAAAGATCATTTCACAGTTTCACATCATGAAGTTCATAAATTTAAGGTCATAGCTTTCAGCTATATGCTCTAAACCACAAAAATAACACACAATTTAAGGTTGGTTTAAGTTCACAAATTTAAGTGTCTTTTCAACAGAGAGAATTGTCATAGCCAACACATGGTGAAAACATATTCATCAAAGCATTCAAAGACAAGAATTGTTCAGGACTGAAGTGTACACAGTGCTTGACCCAGTAATGCACCTCCTATCCACCTATCGTTTCATTGTAGAATAAAAAGTCAAATATATGTCAATTTACTCCAATAAGTTCACCAATATAGTTGTAAAAAAGATAGTATCTTAAACATGTAGAAAGTTTGCTAGTGTCTATATCAAGATTCTTCAAGAATTTTGAGCACCAATAGAGAAAACAAAAAAAAGGAGGGCCTCAATCATTAAAAGATCCTCCTCCGCTTTCTTTTCCTCCAAAATACTGATACGTATTAGAATAATTGGGATATATCTTCCATCATTTCATTTAAAAAAAAAAAAAAAAACCCTTTCTTTACACAACCTACTTTCAAGCTAACCTTACAAAAGAAAAACCAAGTCTTTGGCACAGACACAGTTATAAAATTCTAATACAAAAAGCAATCAGCATAACAATCTCCCCAATTCAATGTAAATTCCTTTTTTGCACATACATTAACCAATAAGCCAACTAACCTGGAAAGTTTCAAACCATCTGACCTAAATAAGACAATATCAAGTGCAGGGCAATTCTAGCTCTAATTTACCAAAGCATGAAACACATTCTATGCCCAACAATCCAAAATGAACTAAAAAGCAACATATACTTGAAATTAGAATATGATCATAGAAAAAAAAAGCCACATGATTGAAAAGACTGAAAATTCTAACATTTCCCATCTCACCAGAGCAAAATTAGAAAGACAGAAAACAAAAAATACAGCTCCCCCACTGCACAAATTTCCATTTATTTCCAAGCAAACATAAGAAATTAACAAAAACCCAAAAAAGATGAGCAAAAGTAAAAAGAGAATTACATACCACCAAGAGTAATTGACATCATGATGAAGCTTGAGAGAGAGAATAATAGTGAAAAAGAAAAGCAACCCATGAGCCACCACTACTTGCAGAGACTTGAAAACTCTTCTCCAGGTCATCATCCTCAGATAATTTCTTGATGCACCCAAAAAATATGTACAATTAAAACCAGTCTCTATACATCAATCTATCTGTAAGAAATGATCAATTCAAGAAAAGTTAAGGTTGGAAGTTGAACATCCCAGAAGGGGTGAGGATTTTCAACGGAGGTTTAGAGAAGAAAAAACAAGAAAACAAATCTTTCAGACAACGTCGTAAATTGCTCGGGAAAAAAGACTTGAGTCGAGCCCGAATGAATGTTCCTTTTTTTTTTTTTTTTCTCTCTTTAGTTTCGATGGTTGAATGAGTTCATGAAAAGGTCGAAATTGCCCGGTATCTTTCGAGAGAGAAGAGAATGATTCGGGGGCATTTATGTCCTTTTATATTCGGGGGGGGGGGGGGGGGGGGACAAAATTATTTGACGTGTGTCGTACTTAAGCCATTTTAATGTAACGGACACTATGTCCGCGCGATGCGCGATTTATTATTATGACAAATACGATTATTAATAATATAATAAATTTATTATATTAAAATATTACTCATAAGATCTTATTATTTTGAGATTTGTAAAAAATCCATATTTTTTTAATGATGATGATGACAATGACAACAACAACAACGACAATAACAAAAACAATAATAATAATAATAATTTTGTGTTTGTGTGCTTTAATTATAAGTGATTAATTATATTTGTTAATTTATATGTTCTATTCATATTTTTGTTCTTTTATATCTTAGAATTATATTTAATAATTTGTAAATAATTTTCTACATTTTTTTAGAAGGATTTATTTTACAAACACTGTATTTATTCAAAAACTTAGTTTATATTTAAAAAATTTAGGCTTCAAATTCATTTTACAATTAAAACAATATATTTTTTTAGAATGTTGAAACCATTTTAAAATATTTTTTCTTATAGTTATATCTATTGCATATATGTTTGAATTTATTTTTAAATGTTATTTGTGGATTTTTTTAGATTAACCTCACAATATTATTAGTTTTACTTTCAAATTTAATTATTATTTTTAATAATTTTATAATAGTTTTTAAACTTTTAAACATTTTACAGCCCTTCGTAAAATGAAATTTAGCTTTTAGACCTATTTTTCAGATTTATATATTAAAATTACAGAATTTTCAAATTTTTTAATTTCATTATTTTCAAATTTTTAATTATATCATTAAAACATAATCATATAATAATATCATCCAAAATAATTTCCTCTATTTAATTTTGCCCCTATATTAAATTAAAAGACTACTTATTATATTTAAAATATATATGAAGCTTGTTCTATAAGATTCTCAAAGTTTTTTAGTTTTTTTTATCCATAATTTTTCTATTGGTCAATGGCAAATCAGTAATTATCTCCAATTTTGCAATTGAGTGGCAAATCAGTAAATATCACAAATTTTTCCTATTGTATATATAGTATAGATTTTATAGGAGAGATCTTAGGTGAGATCAGTCTCACAAATTTCTTTCTACGAGATGGATCATCCCATAATCAATACTTACCAATTAATATGAAAATTTATGAATATAGATTCAATTCATGGATAATAAAGATTCGTCTCACGGAAACTATCCGTAAGACCGTCTCACATAAGTTTTTGTCAATTTATAGCCCTTTGTAAAACCAAAATCTACGATGAGGAATACACAGCTTGCTGACGTATTAATCAAGGGTATATATACACACAAAAATCTTCATAAATTCACTTGCACATAGGTTTTATATAAATACATTTAATTGTTACCAAAAGTAGAGTCGGCACTCCTACTCGATATTTAAGTATGGAATTGAACTCGATCATATCAATTTATAGAATTTAAATGGACATGATTTATTAGCCATCTCGTGTTATTTGAACTAAACAATTGGTTTTTAACTATTTCGAAACAAACAATAAATTGATCCTTTTTAATTCTATTTTTCAAACCGGAAATGGAATAAAAGAAAAGGAACTACATAACTATTGCTGTGTAATGCAGAATACTGATGTAACACATATATTAAAACGTTTTATACTACATTTTTGACTTGTTTATATTAAGTTACACATTACTTCCTTAATCTACACAAAATGTAATACATATATTAAAACGTTTTATACTACATTTTTGACTTGTTTATATTAAGTTATACATTACCACACAAAAAATCTTGTGGATTTTAAGAATTATAAATATTACTTCAACATTTGAATGTCATGGCCCATTAGCTCAGTTGGTTAGAGCGTCGTGCTAATAACGCGAAGGTCGCAGGTTCGAGACCTGCATGGGCCACTTTTATTTTGTTTTTTGTCCCTATTATATTTTATCAATTTAGTCCCTTCTTTCATTTTCTAATTCTTTCAGGTACATTTGAGTTTTGCTCCTATAACATTTTTGTTGTCGAGGGAGGGTCTTCACTTATATAAATTATAGTTAAAGATTTATTATTTATTCTGATAATTATATTAAAAATTATTTATATATCTTTTATTATTCCAAATATTGTATGATATAAAAATATATATGTACCATATCTTTATTAATTTTTAAAGTTATATTTTATTATTTAAAAATAATTATTGGGTAAAGTAGAGTTTTAGTTGAAGAAAGTAGAATTTAGTTAGTCCTATCTCTCGTGTGTTTTTCGACCTTCCATACAGTGGCGGACTGCAAAATTTTGCTGAAGGCATGGCACGATTAAAACTGGCACACAAAAATTCAAATTCATATACAAAATGTAGCTTAAAAGTGATTTCAAAGATTTAAATTTTACATTCCATTGAAACAAAAAAACAAAGGAATGAAATACCTCATTTACAATTGGCCCCGACGATTCGCCATATTTTGAAACTTATGAATGATAGCTTCATTAGTGACATGCTCAAATATATCCTTTTCAATATAAACCACCAAATTATCATTCATCCAGTCATCACCCATACGGTTGCGAAGCCGTGTTTTAACGATACTCATTGCAGAGAATGCTCTTTCTACCGAAGCTGTTGCAACCGGCAAAACCAATGCTAATGTTATCAACTTGTAAACCAAGGGATACACCTTATCTCTTCCACTTTCAACCATTCTTTGAGTTAGATCACCAATTCCATTCATATTCGAAGTATCAATGTTCGATCTCATATCCAACACAAAATTTTCAAGTTGGTCTTCCATTCCTAAAAGAGCGACATCATCAAAATCACTTGGATAAAATCTTGCTAACCGAAGCAACTTTGATACATCAAAAGCTTTAAAAGAGTGCGATGGATTCAAACAAGCAACACAAAGTAACAATTCCATATTCACCTCATTGAATCGATCATTTAATTCAAGCAATTGCATATCTAGAACTGTATTAAATACCTCCACGCAAAACCGATGCAAGTTTGTCACTTCCTCGGCTTTCCGTTTTGATCCTTTTCCACTTCCACCCATATGAACATCTTCCATATTAGGCACTTCAATTTCATGTTTGTTGCAAAAACTAGACACACAATCTACCAAGTCATCCCATCCACCATCTCTCATTACTTGAAGTCTTGTCTTGGAAGCATTCACTAAATTCATAGCATTCACGATATCTTGATCTTTTCTTTGCAATGCTTGAGACAAATCATTTGTTATGCCTAGTATCTTTTTCATCAAGTGTAAATCAAAAATAAAGTCAAAAGATAACATGTCTCTTATCAAGCGTGATGCTTCAGCCCTTTGATTAGATAAAGTCCCATCAATTTTAATCACATGAAGCACACCGATTATAGAATCAAATAAATGAATCAATCTCAAAATGGTACCATAATGTGAACTCCATCGAGTTTCAGATGGACGAATGAGAGTGCTTTCTTGATTCAAGCCTCGTCCATTTGAAATTTCTTCATCTTCTAACTCTTGAATGATCTTTGCAGCTTGTTTTTCTCTCAAACAATCTTTTCGCTTGCACGAGCCACCAACCACATTAACCACATTTGATATTAGAAGGAAGAGCTCAGAAATACGAATATGTTTCTTTGCCATAGCCACAAGGGCAAGTTGAAGTTGGTGTGCAAAGCAATGAATATAATATGCTGTTTTATTTTCTTTCAAAATAAGAGCCTTTAAACCGTTAAACTCCCCTCGCATATTACTTGCTCCATCGTAACCTTGTCCCCGCAACATAGATATGTTTAATCCATGTGAATTGAAAAGATCTTCAAGTGAACTTTTAAGTGAGATTGCCGTTGTGCACTTAACGTGTTTAAACCCCAAAATCCTTTCAAGTATGCAACCTTTTCTATCTACAAATCTCAAGACAACGGCCATTTGCTCTTTTATGGACACATCACGAGCATCATCGAGAAGAACACTAAAAAAACCATCACCAACTTCTTCAATGATAGCTTTGGTTGTTTCAAATGCACAAGCCTTAACTATATCTTTTTGGATTCGAGGAGAAGTTAATTGGAGGTTCGATGGTGCATTTTGTAGGGCAACTCTTCTTATATCCTCAGTTATGACTTGCAAGGAGTTTCAAAAGTTCTAAAAAATTACCTTGATTGGACGACTCCTCAGATTCATCATGACCACGAAACGCAAGTCCTTGCTTCAAAAGCCATCTAACACATTCAATTGAAGCATTTAGCCGCAATTTATAAGTCATTTTTGCTTCATCCGTCATCTTCATGAAAACTGTTTCAATATGTTGTTTTTGATTGAGTAAATCAACACATTTACTATAAGCTTGCCTATGAGCACTGTTAATTCCCCCCTCATGTTTTCGAAGTTTATCCTTGTTCTTCCAATCACGAAAACCTTCGCTTACAAAAGCATCTCCACCTCCTTGGTGACTCAATTCATTTCTAAAAAGGTAACAATAAAGACAAAAGACCGAATCCATGCTTATACTATATTCTAACCATGCAAATTCTTTGAACCACGAACGGTTAAACCTTCTCATTTTTACATCAAACTTTCTTTGAGGGAAATTCTCAATATTAGGTTGGCAAGGACCTTCAGAATAGAATTTTCTTCTAACTCTTTCACTAATATTTGGATGATAATCTGTAATCTTAGGTCGCTTCCCTGGATCAGATGGAAGTTTTGGCAAGTCACAGTTTGCATCTACAATTTGTGGTGGCTCATTAAGATTCTCAAATGAAGTAGCTTCTACTATGGTGTTAGACAATTCATCTTCTACACTTCTTTTTGAACCAACATTAGGCAAAGATGGATTTTTAGCAACTTTTGAGAAATATCTCAACATTGATCTACATAAGAAAAAATAATAATAGTAAGATTGAGCAAACTAAAATACAATAAAATTCAAGAGATTTATTTAACTAAAATATAACAAAATAGGTTTCTATTTCATCATATCAATTCACCAATAAGAAATTTCATCTAAATCATCTAACAACTCATTGAAATCTCTACACCAAATTATTTTGCCCAAATTAATAAAACAATTGACATTTTGACATAGGGTTTATGTCAAGTAGCTTCTACTATGATGTTTAGACAATTCATCTTCTACACTTCTTTTTGAACCAACATTAGGCAAAGATGGATTTTTAGCAACTTTTGAGAAATATCTCAACATTGATCTACATAAGAAAAAATAATAATAGTAAGATTGAGCAAACTAAAATACAATAAAGTAGTCTCAAATTCAAGAGATTTATTTAACTAAAATATAACAAAATAGGTTTCTATTTCATCATATCAATTCACAAATAAGAAATTTCATCTAAATCATCTAACAACTAATTGAAATCTCTACACCAAATTATTTTGCCCAAATTAATAAAACAATTGACATTTTGACATAGGGTTTATGATATATGATATATCCATATTTATAATCTTACCTAATAGTGAAATCACCATCCACAAATAGTCATTGATATACTTTAGTTTTGTTGGGGATCAATTTAATGGAAGGAATGATATATATTTTTTTAAGAAGCTAAGTTGAAGAAGCAGAGAGCCCGCAGGGAAGATGAATTGTGAGGAATGATGATAAAATTTTAGATACACAAATATGTATATATTTGAAAATTTAAAATATTCTTAGGGGCATTTTAGGTAATTCACACACAAAAAAAAGGGGTGGCACGTGCCACCCCATGCCTATAGCTGTGTCCGCCACTGCTTCCATATGCATTCGTTTTCTTGGGACGTGTTATTTTAAATTCTAATAACAAATTATATATGTTATTCTATATTATATTTGACAATATTAAAAGGTTGGAATACAAAATTATAAATAATCTAAACAACGAAATTGAAAGCTTATATTCTATTTATTTATTTTTTGAAAAAAACAATTATGGTCGTTGGCTCAATAGATAATTTGATTAGTCAATGATGAAGTTAGTTAAAAATGATCATTTAACAGTATAAGTTTTGAATCTTTATTTATGTACAAAATTTATCATAATTACAAAAACTATATTAAAATTTATTTTAACTTTAAAATTGATAATATGAATTATAGAGGAAATGTGCCAAACTAAACAATTTTTTTAAAGTAATTGACTTTTCTAACATTGAATATAACAAAAGTATTTTTTTACCACAAAATATAAGAAAGTTACATTTTCTACACTATTTTGACTCGGTCATGGAGAAATGATGGCTTGATGATATATTCTATTTTATTTATATTATTATTTAACAATTGTTTTATCCAACAAATCATATAAATTGATAAAAGTAATTAAATTGATAAAAGTAATTAAATTGATAAAAGTAATTAAATTGATAAATGAGGCTCGATTAATATAAAAAAATGAGGATCTTTTAATTGAATGATTTTAGGTATATTAAATTGAAACAATTTGAAATTAAACTATCCATTGTAAATAATTAAACAAATTTGCGATTAAAAAAATTAAACAAATTTCCAATTTTCTAGGATTTACTCGAACCACTATGTGTTGTGTTTCACATAGTGGTTCGAGTAATAGTGTAAAAAACCAATTTTTGTTCAATTAATCGAACCACTATGTCAAATACATAGTGGTTCAATTAATTGTGTAAAAAACCAAAATTTTCACTATTAATCGAACCACTATGTCAAATTAATATTGATTCGATTAATAGTGTAAAAAACCAATTTTTGTTCAATTAATCGAACCACTATGTCAAATACATAGTGGTTCGATTAATTGTGTAAAAAACCAATTTTTTCACTATTAATCGAACCACTATGTCAAATTAATAGTGATTTGATTAATAGTGTAAAAAACCAATTTTTGTACAATTAATCAAACCACTATGTCAAATACATAGTGGTTCGATTAATAGTATAAAAAAGCAATTTTTTCAAAATTAATCAAACCACTATGTCAAATACATAGTGAATTAAATTTGCATGTGAATTAATTTGTTTCAATTAATTTGATTAATTTTGAATGGTTCGATTAACCACTATTTTGTTTGGTTTGAATTAATTTGTTTCAATTTGATTAATTTTGAATGGTTCGATTAACCACAATTAAATTAATATATTAATTTGCATTTGAATTAATTTGTTTCAATTAATCTGATTAATTTTGAATGGTTCGATTAACCACTATTTTGTATGGTTTGAATTAATTTGTTTCAATTTGATTAATTTTGAATGGTTCGATTAACCACAATTAAATTAATATATTAATTTGCATTTGAATTAATTTGTTTCAATTAATTTGATTAATTTTGAATTGTTCGATTAACCACTATTTTGTATGGTTTGAATTAATTGGTTTCAATTTGATTAATTTTGAATGGTTTGATTAACCACAATTAAATTAATATATTAATTTGAATTTGAATTAATTTGTTTCAATTAATTTGATTAATTTTGAATGATTCGATTAACCACTATTTTGTATGGTTTGAATTAACTTTTGAAGAATTTGAATTAATTTGTTTAAATTTGATTAATTTTGAATGGTTCGATTAACCACTATTTTGTATGGTTTGAATTAACTTTTGAAGAATTTGAATTAATTTGTTTCAATTTGATTAATTTTGAATGGTTCGATTAACTTTTGTATGGTTTTTTAAACTATTAATCGAACCACTATTAATTTGATGTAGTGGTTCGATTTATAGTGAAAAAATTGGTTATTTACAAAATTAATCGAACCACTATGTATGTGACATAGTAAAATTATTTTCACTATTAATCGAACCACTATGTAAAATTAATAGTGGTTCGATTAATAGTTTAAAAAACCAATTTTTGTTCAATTAATCAAACCACTATGTCAAATACATAGTGGTTCGATTAATAGTGTAAAAAACCAAATTTGAGGTTACCGACATATAAATTGGCTCATGTATAAAAGTATAGTCCACGCACAGTTTAACTTTATTTTGTAGTAACTCAACTGTTGTAACAATATTTTTCACTTTAATTTCCACGGTTCATAGTAAAAGTTCAGATGTTTGTTGTCACAGTATATTTCACTTTAATTTCCTTTCAATCCACAGTCAAGATGTTCACGTGTTGGAATTAATGTTGATTTGATCAACATTCATTCACGGATTGCTCAATTCTCATCTATTTAAGTGAGAATGAGTTTCGAACACTCATAGCACAAAATTTGACAAAGCCGTGAGTTATACAAGGTGTGAAGAATTGGAAGAATTATCAAGTAACTTATATCTATTTTGTTTTTTATATCATTTGTTTTAAATATTTGCTTAATTTAAAATTATAGGCAGGCTCCTTTAGGTTTCTTGTTTCAATATTTATAGGTTGTGGCTCATGTAAATTTTAATTAGGTCGTTTTATTGAATTATATTATGTCGATTTATCTAGTAGTTATATCGATTGTTTTAATTATTCTAATTCCATTCCATTTTCAGATCGTATTATCAAAAATGTCTTATTCGGTGGTGGTTTCGTTTGGAGGCCATTGGGAAGGTATTCAGTATGTAAATGGTTCCCAAGAGTTGATCAATCTTCCAAGACTCACGTACATGGATTTATTGACCTCGATTCATGGGATCATGCTTGCCGACTTAAATTATTGGGGATATGTGATTCATGCGCTAACTGATTATAACGGCAGATTGAAAAAAAAAAATCAAGACTGATTCTGATTTAGAAGAGGTTTTTTATTCGGATGATTCTCTTTTGGTTGTTTTCGTTTCGCTAAACAGGATTGATCTTGGATGTTCCGCGGGATCGTCCTATCAGGATCAACAAGCTTCAGTGGATGATAACTTCGTTATTTGATGCATTTTAGGGCTTAATTTCATATCATTTTGTGTTGAAAAGCATGCAATAGTGAGATTTTATTTAGATTTCATTATCTTTTTAAGATTTCACGTTTTTGCTTGATTTGAAAGGAATTTGATAGGTTTTAGCACAAAATGAAAGTCCAATGGAATTTTACGCCAAGTTGGAGTCGAGATAGGGAGTCGATAAAGCGCAGTTATGGAGGAAAAATCATATCTTGATCTCTAGACGTCCAAATTCAATGTTTCTTGTCTTGTTAGAAAGCTAAGAGGGAGTTCTACAACTTTCATGTTGGAAGGTTTCATCAGTTCTGCCCTCAAGAGAGCAGAATAATACAAGAAGTTGAAAGTCGTGCAAGAATGTCCTAATTTTCATCTTGACAGGGCTTGAGTAAATTGGGTATAACTTGGTGTACAAAACTGATATTAGACTGAAATTAGTGGCATCGGATAGCTAACTTGAAGGGCTACAACTTTCATGAAGAAGTCGAAGCCCAATTATGAGCATAAGAGGGCCGAATCGAGGCTGAAACCTGGAAGTCTGGGCCACCCGGGTCACTTGGCCGGGTCAGTGGTTTAGTTGCGGATTTTTAGGCCTATTTGGACTCCTATTTGGATACAACTTGCTCCAAGTCCGATTTTTACCTACTTAGATACAAATTAGGATTTGGGAAGATTTGAGAAACTATAAAAGATCCATACACATCCAAAGAAAAGGGAGGATCCACATCTTGAGAGCAAGGAAAAAAGCTGGAAATTGGAGATTCAAGAGTCTAGAGGAGCAACCAACGATCACAAATTCAATAAGCGTTTCTTTGATTTTATTTCTAGTTTTGATCATGTCGTTTTGTAATTTATTTTGCTTTACGAACATGATTTTTGGCTAGGGGTCTCGTGATCTTAGGACACGAGAGTAGTTCTATGGATTTCTTGTTGAATATTTAGTTTTAATCTTTCCTCTAATCCATGATATTTTATTCATGCTTCCTTGTGCTTATTCCATGTATGAGTTCTGGCCAAATTTATGCATGCTCTAATTAATTGGATTGAGATCGAGAGATGATATCTGATTATAGATTTGGGAATGCATGACTCAATTAAATTGCCTGGATCGAGAGATTGGTAAATAATTGGGGTGAGAATACGATCTTAGGAGCTTTTAGGAGTTGGTTATTAACTGCGAGGTAGAGATACAGACATTAATAATCGATCCACGGGTTAAGTTGCTCGAGAGAGAGGTTAATCTACAATCGTGATTGCTCACATAAAATAATTGGATTTGGGGTTGATTTTTGCTAGATTAGTAAACTTGATTGAAGTAGAATGAAATCGTTGTCTTAGGATCCTTGTTTGAATCTTGATTTTCTTGATATTTTCTTGTTCCATATTTTATTTCAATTTTTGTTTCTAGACAGAGGTTTTTAGATTAAATTCTCTTAATTCGGTCACCTAGATAAAATTAGGGGTATAATTTAGGTAATCAATTAATTCTAATAATAGTCTCTGTGGGATCGACCTTGCTCGCCCTATCTATAGTTGACACCGTACACTTGCGGTATAGGCTAGAAATAGACCATCGATCAGTGGATGAGCAAGAAAATCAAAGCTCTCAACCTTTTTTTCCTGACCGTTTTGAAAGTCCTTCGACCTATAACGTAGTGGATGAGTCGACCTAGGGTCGTGAACGTGAAATCCTCCCATACATATGACACGTACTTCTACTTATCAGTCTCTCAACTGTGGCGTTCATCCCAAATAGCTTGCGCCGCAATCTGTATTGGAAGTAAAGCATTTAAGAAATAAGTGAGGCCATAGATGATTTTTTGCTTAGTAAATTTTTCAGAGCAATTCATTTTGCAATTGAAAAGATTGACTCACCCCGAACCCAGAGTCGACAATCACCCTGTATACAAATAACTTCTGGGTGACTCTGTAGAATTCTGAGGTACGCATCAATTTCCTGTCATGAAGTAAAAACAATTAATAAAGATTAAAATTAGACAAATATTTTGACACCCAATTTAAACAAACCATTCCAGACTAACCGTGTTTTCCATAGCTTGCTCAACATTCATGAAATGAGCAAACCAACTCGGGCTCACACCCACACCAATCCCCACATTCTACCTGCAAGACAACACAAATATATTGTGATTGGTAATGATTACTACCTAAGGTAACAATAGAAAACTTGTTTGAAAAACCTTATTTTTCTGCGCGTCGGTCATCTTTCGCATAGTACGCCCGGAAATCTTTTAATTTGTCATTGATTCTTCTAGAAGGCTCATTCCTGAGGAAGGGATTGCGAACATATTGAGACGGATGACGCTCTCTCACAGCACGGACGACCCTACTAGTGGGTGGTCTACGAGCAGACGGTGTCTCAGATGTTCGATCGGGTTCCATACTGGATGGGGAAATATAAGCATCCCCGAGCAGCGATGGGCTAAACTGTACGGGTGTGTGCAGCTCAAAGGGCACAGCTGTTGAAGGCTCGAAGGGCACAGCTGTAGGGGGTCTCAAGGGCGCAGCTGGGGCAGTCTAAGGAGGTGGACTGTTATGTGCATCAGCTGCAGGTACAACATGTGACGGCCAAGTCCCCCAATCATGATCTGTCTAGGCTGATCCCGAGCTGGCTATGTCGACGACGTAGACGGATAGAACCTCTCGTGATAGGAAGTCCTAATGGGACTTTGATGCCCATAGTTGAAGAAGCTATCCACGTAAGTCTCTAACCGTTGGGCCTCTGAATCTACATACTCCCGGAGTTGCCTATTCTGCTCGTCATAGCGCTGGGCCTCTGAATCAACATACTCCCGGAGTTACCTATTCTGCTCGTCATAGTATTGCTGCAGGTGAGCACTTACATGCTCAATTCTCTCATCCACATAATCGGTCATCTGAGAATACCAGAAATCGGGAGCAGACTCTGGCTTGAAAGATCAGGACTCGGGTACCTCTGACGAATCGGATCAGCTGCAACAGGAATGTCAAAAAAACATTCTCCATCGTGTTGGGAAAAGTGTGTAGCTGGTCCATCCGTACGCTCCCAATCCGAGGACTCCAGTGCTCCTTCCACCAACGGTGTTTGCACAGCCGGACGTGTGCGGGTCATTGGCCTTCTAGAAGCACGAGCAGGCTGTGAAGTGGATAGACAATCTATATCGGGCTTAGCCTCTGAATCCACGGGGTGCCTAGATCCTCTACGTTATGCTCGGCCACGAGCCACTGCACCACGTCGTGGACCATAACGAGGTGGGGGGGCTGAACGCCTGTGAATATGTCGAGGTCGACGCCCATCCATTAAGGCTTGACCGACTCCTCTAGTGTCGCCTCTAGGGTCTCAAAGCACTGAATACCCTGTAGAACAGAACAATTTACTGGTTTTATTTAATCAAAGAAGATTAAATAAAAACAAAAGAGTCTAGTGTAATAAAACAAGGGTCATGCAAATATCTGACCGTCCAGTATGGTCAACACATCAATCTCAGACCTGTTGAGGGACCACTTTAAACATCGAGGCATGGACAGGGTCGTATCTAGCCGGCACCCGGTGAAGGTGGACGTGAATGAGATCATCTCAAAAGCCCATATCTGTTATTATTTACATTACGTAACTCAATTTGTTATTGAAAATTTTGAGAAATTTATATAATGTAGAATTATGAAAATGATCAAATTTACCAGTAGGGCTGTCGAGAATCCATAGAAGTGGTAGGAGGGCATACTACATCGCTGCGGGGGGCTGTGGGAACCTTGTCAATGTATTTTAAAAGGTTCAGATATGAAAACTTGCCCCATGGAAAATTCACCCACTGCTTATCATCCTCGACCAGAACCCACACCCATGGTTTCACGACATACTTTCCCGCATCCACACCCATAAGTATGCATTGTAGTATCAAGATCTTCGCAATCTGATACTATCCTTACCAGAACGTCTCCACTCCCCGTTCTTGAATTTATCTAGTAACTCGGTGAGCTTCACTCATGATGAATTACCGTGAACTCTGTAGTAGAGTGAGTCCTCGTCTGGCTGGTAGTCTCCCATTGGGTTAAAATTGGAATTGCCGAAACGCAAACCAGTAACTAGTGCGAACTCCCTCTTCGAGAACCGGCAAAGGCGACGGTCTCGGCCAACATGGAACCATCTCTCATCCATTGGAACTGCTCCACCATGCACCTAGCATGTCATAAGGACATGTAGAAACTGCTTGCTAATGGATCTTTCGATGTCCCACAGTAGGAAGTGTCCAAAACACGTCCCAAGAAACTTCTGCTCACACTCCGGTCCTACGCTACGCAATTCTGCCCTGATATCATCAATGATACTGAGACGAACATAGCGGTTACGTAGGCTATAGTACCCTGTAAAGCCTCGCGTACCCATACCGGCTCGTACTATATATTATTAAAATTCAATCAGTATACATTAAAGTAAATTAAAATTAAAATATATACACTTATTTAATAACTACCATTGCACAAATATATATACGTGGCAACAGAAAATGTAGAAATTTTAATAAAAATCATAACACATTTGAATATTTAAATACTACCCTAAAATTCAGTTTAAAATCTTGTAATTTCTCGACCCTCATTTTTTCCCTAATAATCGAACCATTATCAATATATCAATAAGTGTTATTCATGCTACTTCAAAGGTTTAAACCCAATTGTAATCAAAGGTTTACACTATTAATCGAACTATTAATTGAACACAATTAGTTTTAATAAATCCTACAAAATTGGGTTCAATACGATAGTGGTTCGATTAATAGTACAAAATTGGGTTCAATTAATAGTTCATTTTTAATAAATTGGTTTAATCGAACTATTTTGTAGGATTTATTAAAACTAATTGGGTTCAATTAATAGTTCGATTAAACCCAGTGTATTAAAATTGGTGTGTATTCGAGAAATGGTTCGATTGCACTATGTGATTAAACTAGTAGTTCGATTACACTATGTATTAAATTGTATTAAACTAGGATTACTCGAACCACTAGTTTAATGACACTATGTATTAAACTATGGATGGATTAAACTAGGATTAATCGAACCACTAGGGTTATTAAAATTGGTATGTATTAATCATTTCATTAATAAAATTGGTGTGTATTAAACTAGTGGTTCGATTAATCCTAGTTTAATACATAGTGTCAATATTAAATTAAATACTATATGGATTAAAGTAAATTTGAGTAATCCCACCACTAATATATAAACTAAATTTGATTAATCGAACTAGCAATTAATCGAACCACTAATTTATTAAATTAAAGTAAATTTGATTAATTGAACCACTGGAAACTTTATACATTAATTTACTTTATATAATTAGGGGTTCTAAATTTTCAGATTTTCAAACTATATACAAGCAATTTTCAAAATTCAATCACCCCAAATTGTCTCAAAAACCGGCAGCAATCAATATTGCAAAACACACGAAAATTAAGCCTAATTGCAAACATTAGTCAACAAATTCAACAATTCAAAGCTATAAATCTCCAAGTGTTATTCATGCTACTTCAACAATTCAAAGCAAAAAATATTTGGGTTAAATACCTCGTCACCCATTCGCACAATCCCTTCAAGATATTCTTCAATCTTCTTGGCAAATTTTCAATCCCCAAAACTTGTTAAAAACCAATGCTTTTTTTGTACACAATTCACCCTAAACAGTTTTCGAATTTGGATTAAAACGAAAGACTTGAAAAAATTTCCAACATTTAATCGTATTAATCGAACGACTTGTACAAAAAAACTTATCGATCGACTTGAAGGTTTGAAAGAGAGAAGAAGAAAGAAGATTTTTGAGAAGATTTTTAAGGAAAAGAGGCGCACAAAGAGGAGAAGAATAACAACATTCTATGTCAAATAGTGCTAGAGTTTACATTTGGATTAGGGTCAAAATGTAATAAAATTAAACTTTTCATGGGTCAAACTGTAAAAAAAAAAAAAAAATTGGTTGTTGCAAATTAATGGCTGATTTTAATTGTTTAATTTTTATTTAAATTTATCATTTAAGTAATGTATTTTACACTATTAATCAAACCACCATGTATTTGACATAATGATTCGATTAATTTTAAAAAAATTGGTTGTTTACACAATTAATCGAACCACTATGAATTTGACATAGTGGTTCGATTAATTGTGAAAAAATTGGGTTTTAACAATATTAATCGAAACACTATACATTTCACATAGTTGTTTCGATTAATAGTGAAAAAATTGGTTTTTTACACTATTAATCGAACCACCATGTATTTGACATAATGGTTCGATTAATTTAAAAAAAATTGGTTGTTTACACAATTAATCGAACCACTATGTATTTGACATAGTGGTTCGATTAATTTTGAAGAAATTGATTTTTTACACAATTAATCGAACCACTATGAATTTGACATAGTGGTTCGATTAATTGTGAAAAAATTGGGTTTTTACAATATTAATCGAAACACTATACATTTCACATAGTGGTTCGATTAATTTGGAAAAAATTGGTTTTTTGCACTATTAATCGAACCACTATGAATTTGACATGGTGGTTCGATTAATTTGGAAAAAATTGGGTTTTTACACTATTAATCGAACCACTATGTATTTGACGTAGTGGTTCGATTAATTTTGAAGAAATTGGTATTTTACACTATTAATCGAACCACTATGAATTTGACATAGTGGTTCGATTCTTCAAGAAAAAATTGGTTTTTTACACTATTAATCGAACCACTATGTATTTGACATAATGGTTCAATTAATTTTGAAGAAATTGGTTTTTTACACTATTAATCGAACCATTATGTATTTTACATAGTGGTTCGATTAATTGTGAAAAAATTGGTTTTTTACACTATTAATCGAACCACTATGTAAAATACATAGTGATTTGATTAATTGTGAAAAAATTGGTTTCTTACACAATTAATCGAACCACTATGTTTTTGACATAGTGGTTCAATTAATTGTGAAAAAATTGATTTTTTACACTATTAATCGAACCACTATGTAAAATACATAGTGGTTCGATTAAATTTTCAAAATTTGGTATTTTACACTATTAATCGAACCATTATGAATTTGACATAGTGGTTGGATTAATTGTGAAAAAATTGGGTTTTTACACTATTAATTGAACCACTATAGATTTCACATAGTGGTTAGATTAATAGTGAAAACATTGCTTTTTTACACTATTAATAGAACCACTATGTATTTGTGGTTCAAGTAAATCCTACACTATTAATTAGTAATTTATATAATTTATAATGGTTGGATTAATTAGTAATTTATATAATTTATAATGGTTCGAATAATAGTGTATTAAACCAAATTTAAATGAATAATCGAACCACTATGTCAAATACATAGTGGTTCGATTAATAGTGTGTTAAACTAAATTTGAATTTGGTTCATTTAATTGTATTAATCGAACCACTCCATTAATTGTATTAATCGAACCACTTGAACCACCTAAATTATATTGAGTAATTCTATTAATCGAACCATATAATTGAGTTAAGAAGAATAAGAACAACAACAACAACAACAATATTAATAATATGTTAATTGAAAATATTACAACATAACATAATTAATTCCCTTAAAAAACTATTAGTTTTTACAATTTTTTATTAACAAAAATCTTGATTTGACATTTTTAGGAGGGAAAGTGGCAAAATTGTAAATTTTACCAACTGTCCTAATTTTATATATAGATAGATATTCTCATAACTTATTCATATGACAATTCCTATTCTAGTTTATACATGATTTAAGTTCATTTTGCAAATTAAAAGTTATAAGAATAGGAAAAAGACTAGAATGATTATGAATGTACACATGTAACACCCCAAATTTTACTTAATCTTGATTATCAAATTATAGGCTAGAAATTTAGTTATAGTGATTTTATTATGAGTTGGTGAAATTATTTACGTGGTGATATAAATAATATATTTTATATGATTAAGACTCTAGTAAATTAATGGATATAAATCATATTAGATTGCATATATGATTCTAGGATTTTAAATTCTCAATTAGATGAGGTAAGAAAAATAAGTAGTTGAGAAAAATTAGGAGTCCAATTATTAATATATATTACTTAAAAAGAAGAGAAGAAAAATCAAGATTATAAATAAATATTGGGTAAAACCTAGAAAATAAATACAAAATCTAAAGAAAAGAGAAAGAGAGGGAACACGGTTGAGAGAGAGAGATGAGAATACAAATTTCTAATTGAGAGAGGATTTACAGAAGCAACTCGATCGATCTGCCATAAGGAATCATTGTTATTATTATAGAGAATTGTCTTTCTGATGTATATCTCCTTAACGAGTGACACTTGTGTGCCCCAAGGGCATGATACATATATACTCTTTAGGTATCATGTGTATACTCTTTAGGTATCACATGTATACTCTTATATACATATGATACATGTAGAGTATATTTATAACACCAAGATTTATAACACCCATAGAGTATATATATAACACCCGAAGAACATGTATATAACATTTGAAGAACATGTATATAGGGGTATATAAGTTTTTGCCCTCCTTAACTGCTAATTCAAGTGAAATCGTTTAGTTATTAATCCATATGGAGGTGAAAGATTTAAGCAATTCTATTTAATAGAGGATAATTGTTTTACTTCTACAATCAATCCTTTATCATTACGAAAACAAACAAGAAGTAAATAAAAGAAAATTTATTAGAGGTGAAAGGAACTGTGCGGAATTGGTATGACACATTTAAATTTTATAATCTCTAGGCTTTGCGTTAAAAGAAAAAAAAAAAGGAATAATTAGTTAACTAATTAATCAGTCCACTTTATAAGAACTAGTAGTGTATCTGTGCGTTGCACAGTGTGTTATATATAATTATTAAAAAAATATAATAACATATAAAATATAATGATTATTATTTTAATAAAAATATATTGATACTTTTTTAATTTGTATTAGTATAAAGCTAGGTATTTTAATTTTAAATTTATGTCATTATAAATAATTATATTCGAAAATATTAGAAATTTGAAATATATAAAGTAATATATTAATCTATGGATTAAACAAACAAATAAAAAAAATTGTGTCAGAACATTACATGTGTAGTGAAATTTTAAAAAATAAATTTAATATCGAAAAATAAGTTATATGTATTAGAAATATTACGATTTAAGTATTGAGATAAATAAATTTATATTTTATTGGCATTTATAACTATAAATACACACGTATTTTAATAAATTTTTTTGGTTCAACTCCACATATAACTCATTTATTTTAAATCAAATAAAAAATTATATCAACTTATCAAATACATGAAAATCTCTCTTGCTATCTATTTAAATGAAACAATATTCAAAATTGGACTTAATCTACACATTTTGAATAAAAGAATTGTGAATAATAATTATAAGATTGATAAGTCAATATATCAGGGACTAAGAATGATGAAATTTTAATTTGTGAAAAACCAAAAAAATTACCTCTGTCCAATCCCTTATGCCACCTCAATTAATTAGAATATAAATATAAATAAAATTTGACAACTAATAAATATAAAATAAGAAAGATAAAATAAAATATTTGTATATTTCAAGTGAATACGTTGGTTAACTTGCAATAATAATTTTAATCTAATTTTTTTCTATTTGATATGTTTTATATGTGTAATCTATTAGATACACCTATAATATTTTTTTTATTTCTACATTTTAATATCAATTTACAATAAATTAATATTATATATCATAAAAACGTTTAAAAATGAAAAATCATTGAAGCCCACACACACATATTTCCATATTTCAGTTTGATAAAATTTATCTGAATATTAAATTTAAGATCATTAAATAATGATTGATTTTATATATTATATATTTAAAATTGATTTAAAATATGGTAAATTACAAAAAACAACCCCAACTTTCGACTTTTTAAAAATTGCAACCTAATTTTTTTTTTTAAGATTGTCACTCAGTCTTTCTGTGATTTTGCCAATTGCAAAATTTCCGGTCATTTTTCCGGCAAATGAATTAATTTTTTTCACTTTGCAACCCAAACTTTAATTTTTTGTCCAATCGTAAATCATGATTTTTTTTCGCTTCACACCTTTATGTTATATATATATATATGAGTGTGACATTTATGTTATATAAGTGTGATCGATATTCATAAAATAAATATCAAGGAAATATTGGTCAAAATTGGTGAAATATATGTAACATTGGTAAAATATCGATGGAATATCAATAAATATCGAGAAAATATCGGAATATATTGATAAATATAGGAAAAATAACAATAAATATATGTACCCATATTTCCATCGATATCAATATTTTCACGATATTTCCGTAAATTTAAGTTACCTATATTTTCACCGAAATCAAAATTTTCATTCTTGGTTGCAATCTGATAAAAACACAAAATTCAGGTTGCATGCAATTAGATAAAAAAAAAAACAAAGTTTAGGTTGCAAAGTGAACAAATTAATCTCCATTTCGCCGGAAAATTTGCAATCGACAAAACCACAGAAAGACTGGGTGGCAATCTGAAAAAAAAAATTAGGTTGCAATTTGAAAAAAGTCGATAGGTGGAGTTGTTTTTTGTAATTTACTCTTTAAAATAAGTACTTAAAAATAAGATGAGAGATAATAAATATATAATCCCTTATTTCATCTTATTTACCTATTTATTTTTTTTATTTGAAATTTCTATACAATAAATACTAAATTGAGTATCATAACTGATTTCTTAAATTAAATATTTATTTATTTGTATTGAATTTCTTAAAATACAATAAATAGGTTTATTTATTTTTATTTGTATTGAGTTTCTTAAAATACAATAGGTTTATTTGTATTTATTTATATTGAGTTTCTTACAATAAATACAATATGAAAACAATTAATAAGTTTCTTAAAATAGTAATTATTTAATAGGTAGATAATTTATTGCAATTATTTTTGGCAGGATATCCTGCTTTTATATATATATATATATAGATTTGGGAAATTTTGTACTGCACAGCTTAGTTCAATGGTGTAGTATTAGATAATGACACTTTTGTTTAATTAATTTAGTTTAGGAATTTGATGTTAGTTTGCATCATTAAATGAGATTTAAAAATCTTTTGTAGGAACTAATTAATGGGCTAATTTGAGACTTCTGTGTTGTTCCAGATTTGTTGTAGGAGCATTATTTATAAGGTTCAGACTATTCTGCCAACAATATTTAGTTAATGGAAATGTCATGTAAGAGTTAGGAGTTAGAAGACTATAGATTTAGTTCATAAATTCTGATATCATCGATTAATTATGTTTTAGATTTGGGTTGAGAAGGCATAGTACGTGTTTATGAGTCTTGAGATGTTCTGAATTTTGGAAGCTCCAAGTAAGTACATCTCTCACCTGCAGTATGCGTTCGATTTTATTGATTAATATATTGATGCAAAATTTACGTGGATGCTTGTTGATGTTTTTGTGAGTATGCTTTGATGATTGGCTAAGTGATGTGTTTCCATGAGTTTTGATTGAGTATAAGATGTGAGTTAATTATGTTAATGTAAAGTGAGAAATGTTAACAGAAAGTGAGAAAAGTATATTTTTGAGAAAATATATAGATATATATATATAGTTTTATTTTATGTATTTTTAAGACTGGTACCGAACACCGAGATTGCCCACGAGAAGAGTTTAAGGACCCCGAGACCGCCCTATGAGTTTGAGTTACTCCGTTTGAATTCGATGGCTAGCTACCCCGGATTCTTCGGAGTTGCGCGCATTGGTACCATGTCTGGACCCACAGTATATTATTTCAAGTATAAGAGTTTTATTTAATTTATTAACTGAGCTTTCTTTTAATATCTTTTCTTCAAAAGGTTGCAATGATAGAAAAAAAAATATGTTTTGTGAGATAGGATGATGTACTTACTAAGCATGTTGCTTATAGTTTTTACCTCATATTGCAGATAATGAATTAGGTAGCAGCGCTGAAGTGTGATTGGTGGTGACGACGGAACCTCGGAATTGATTTAGTATTTTTATGAGTTTAATGCTTAATTTGACATTATGTTTAAATGCCAACTTTTGATTCTCAAATGCTTTTAATATAACTAAAATACTTAGCATGTTTTTCTTAAGAAAGTTCGGTTCTGCTGTTCAAATTTAAAAAAGAAATGTGTTTTATGGAAGCTTTTATTAGTTTGTAAAGTTAAATATGTTTTAGTAAAAGTTTTAACCCTACTAGAAGGGGTGTTACAACACACATATAATTAAGTTCATGAGAATTCCTACTCTAATTTATGTGTCTACTTTCATTTTAACTTATTCATTTTGCACAATCCAAATAAAATTCGCAAAAAGTTGCATGTGACATTCTCATGAAAAGTTTCAGTGAAACAGATCATTTTTACCTACAAAGCTAACCCATTTCCACAAATTTATATATGGATTGTGAAAAATAGGCTGTTTATTAACTTGTCTCACAGAAAAAGATGATTTACTTAATAAAATTTGGTTAATTTTTTTTTTAAAAATACTCATACACATTAAAAGGAAGTTAGTGTATAGAATCAGAGACCAATTTTCCATGGTTAACATTATAAATAACATTTAAAAAAAAAACGCACATAAAAAAGCAAAATAAATTCATAATTTTTCATTACAAGTGCAACCAAAAACCTTGCACTTTGATACAACAAACTTGATCCGGGCCGGGGTCAACATACATATAATTTGATGATGATCACCACTTCAAATCTTAAAGAGAGAAATTAAAATATACCAATGATTTGATTTATATACATTTCCCAATCCGCGGAAGCGGAGGAGCACGGTGGTTGGGGAGGCCTCGCCGGCGGTGGCGCTGACACAACTTAAGTTAACACATAATAATGCAGACTTGAAGTATTCACTAGAAAACAAAGCCTGTTTTCTACCTAAATAAACCAGATGATGAAGAAATTAACCCTCTATGTTAGGTTTTGATCCAATGTTTCTCTCCACACGGAAAAGATCATGACTCTCTCTTTAATGATGCGCTCCACTCTCGTCATAGTTTGTTCCACTCTCTCTCTCTACATCTCTCTCTCTCTCTCTCTCTCTGAAGTTTCCAACCAACAAGTTACCCCAACGCCATGCGAGTTACTCAACCACGTCCCATATAGTTAAAAATCAAAACCCAAAAAGCACACAAAAATAGAAAAAGGAAAAGAAAGATGAGCAGGAAAATGTACGTATGATCAAAGAGACCTGTGTTCGAGGATACTGATGTTAGTTCTTTGTCTCTTAACACTAGCAGAAGCGGAGTCATCGCCATTGGATTTCTCCATCACAGCTTTGAGAGCTTCTTGAATGGAGCTTATAGAGTAATGCTGCTGTTCATGATCTTCCCCTTCACCGCCATTAATGCTGAGCTCATGATCCTGATCTCCAGTTATGAACAGTACATTCTTTACTCTTCCTCCCAGCGTCGTGATCTCGGCTTTCAGTGTTCTGAGCCTCAGATCCTTGAGAGTCTTGATCAGATCAGGCAAGAGATCGGACCTGTCCTCGCAGCAGATTGAAGCTTTGATCACGGGCTTGCCATCTTCATCGGATGCGTTGTCCACCATTAGTTCATCCATCTCAGTTGGAACTGGGCTCGTTTCTGCTATCAATGAAGTTTGGCGCTTTAGCTCCTTCACATGCTGGATCACTTCTGCAAGCAGTGAAGCCTTGTCTGTCTACACCATTAATCCCATGCATTAATTAGTGTTAACCATGCATTATACTAGTGATTAGAGTGAATGTGATCGAGGTTAAGCATGGGAATATTAATGGAGTGTGAAAATGACTGACATGGCTGCTTCTTTGTCTGGCTTTTTATAGATTAATTTCTTTTTAAGATGCTTTCATACTTCAATTTTCCGGCAAGAATTTTCCATGGAAGCTTTTCAACTGATTCATGGTTTCTCTTTATCATATCAAACTATGCGCTATTTACGCCCCATTTTTATTCACCTCGGAACCACAACTGCATCTCTAGCTATTTTCAAGAAAAAGGGGTAATTAATTAAAAGATGGATGGATTTGTTTAACCTTTTCTTAAGTTAATATAGAATATAAATGGGATTTCCATAAAAAAGAATGAAGGCCCTTTGTGGCATTATCCTCCACCTAAACATCCACTTGTAAATTTTTGAATATTAGGACACTAATCTTGATTAGTACAAATTAGGAACATGAAGAATAATAAAAGGACCAATGGTAATTAAGGCTTACTTTGGTGGTATTAGGGAGTAAGCTTCTAAGCTTAGCAAGATGATTATTGATTCTCTCTCTACGTCTTCTCTCAGCTTCACTGTGGCTTTTAGAGGCAGCAAGAGCTTTAGCATCCATGATTTCTTGAGCCGTCATTTTCTGCAGCTCAGCATGGAGGCCAAAGGGGGCGGCGCCGGGGTGCACCAGCGACTCGGAGATGAGCCTCAGGTGGTGGTCCGATGCACCCCCGTCGTACCCGAATGGCCTCCGGTTGAACAGGGGCGGCGGCGGCGGTGGCAGGAGGAAGGGGTCGTGGTTGAAAGTGGGGGGGAGGGTCCATGGTAAGAGCTGTGACACATCTGGGAAAGATAGGTTTGATGGTCCACCTACACCGCCATGATCATGACCTCCTCCTCCTCCTCTTAAGGCAATATAAGAGGCATCACTGTTGTTTTGTGGCTGCATCTGCAGTGGAATTTGGTGTTGGTGAATTTGAAAACCCTCGATGTTATCAGTTATTATATGGATGCCATCTGAAATGTTTTCTTGATTTTCTTTGTTGCTATTATTCTCATACATAATAGCATGTATGTATGTATATTCAATTCAACCCCTAAAAAAATCCCACCTTGATTACAAGAACAGGCTGGCTAGCTTTTAGGGTTTCTGCAAAATCATGAAAGGGAAGGATCAAGATTCAAGAACCTGGATTTGGGCCAAGGGGTTATATATATACATACATATATATATATATATATATACAATGAAAACGAAAACGGAAAAGAAGAAAAGGGAATTAAAAAACAGACCTTTGTTGTTTTTTTTGATCAATTAATTCTTCTCTTTTGAACAGACTTGTAACTCTTCTCTGCAAAAAGCCTTTTTATGGGCTGTGATTTCTGGGAAAGGAGAAGACTAGTGAAGACAAGTATGTTTTCATCCTACCATCAAATAATAAGCTTGGGCTTTGTTTCTATATATCTTTTTGGTTTCTTTGTTCTTTTCCACACTCACTCACTCTCTCTCTCTACACCCCACCTTCAATATATAGAGGTATGAAAGTAGTGTTAATCTTTTTTCCTTTCTTCTTACGGCACTTCCTTTTCTCTCTCTTACCACATATCCATATCAGTAGCTATCAGTAGCAGAGAACTTTTTTGAGTGTATAGAGACACTCATATACAACATATTATAATATGGCATGTTGCTTAGTCATTGGTTCAATGCCCATGGCAGAAAGAAAGAAAGAACTACATATATATGAAGAGAGAGAGAGAGAGAGAAACACAGGCACAACACAGTGAACACACACAACACACAGATTGTCGTCCGACCAAAGACAAACAATAAATAAAGCATATATAGTTAGTGTGTGTGTGTGTGATGATAAAAAGGGAGTTCATAGCTATGCTATATTTCTCATTCAAGCATTCTAATTTCTATACCTATTTCCACGCCCATAACCTTTCTGCTTCCCCAGGACCCATGCAATCATTGTGTCTTGGAACACACTCCCCCACTATACCCCCCACCCCCTTTATTCTTCCTTACACTTTCTGTCTCTACCTATATGCAATACTTAATTACCTCGGTTTCAGTTGCACCATTTAATCTTCATCTTATTCTTGTCTCACACACACAATGCAACAAGTGAAAATCTCATACTAGATGGTGAAGGGTTAGAGAGCAGCAATGATGGTGATGTTGGGGTAATTGGGCATGAAATTAAAGGGTTAAGAAGAGTGATGATGGTGGTGGAAATTAATGGTGGATCAATTGAGCAATGCTTTATTGGGAAGTAGGAATATGAATAGAAATGGGTTAAGTGTAATGAGATAGATGCACTATTTTCTTGTCCTCATATGGGGTGTTATCATTTGGATTTTGAACACTAGCTTGCTTCTCTACTTTTAATGGGACGATTCACTCTACCTACTTCCATTGTCCCTTGTATGTATGTACTACTATAATATACTAGCTAGTTTTAAGCACTTACTTGTCATGTGTTTGTTCTCTTTCCATATAAATATCCTTATATCGTTTTGTAATGATCTAATATTGTTATGTTTATGTTCTTATTTACTATCAACCATTCTATGACTCATTGGTTTAATGTTCTTACACTTCACACAATTACGTGTATCTTTTAATCTTTATATAAATATATCAATGAATTTTTAACAATTGATCATATTTGTTTGATTTCATAAAAATGGATTTAATGTCGAGTAATTCTATGTCTTAATGGATTCTATTTTGGGGAATGAATATTATATTTTTTCATAAATATTAAGTCAAATATGATTTAAAGAAAAGAGTATAATTTCTAAAAGTACCTTATGTTAATAAAATTATTAACTTCACAATATAATTTTTTATATATATGTTTATATTAATATAGCATTTCCAAAACTCTTTAAGTATATATTAATATATAACTTTCAAGATTCAAAGTATTTAAAATTATAGAAGAAATAATAATCAAAACATGTGAAAAGAATGTGGTTATTGATGAATAATTCATCGACAACCACACTCTTTTTTTCCTTCACAACATAAATCAAGTTTGATGTGAAAGCCATTATCCACCAAAGAAAGAGACATGTAAAGAATCCTTATCTGTCTGTTCAAAGTTGTCTCTGAAATGTTCCAATTTATTTGGATTCACAGAAATTTTCCACTCCTTGTTCATTATGAATAATGATCTCAATATCTCAACAAAATAAATAAATTGAAAAACCATAGTTGTAAATTAGAGAAAAAAAAAAATTGAATAAGCTGTTAGGTAGGTATATATGTTGGCCAACAAAGTCTGTGTAATTACACAGATAATAAGAAGATTTGCAGCTGACAAAAGTAGAAGAAATTAGTAGAATGATTAAACCTACTAAACTTTTCATTCTCTTTTTTTTAGCACCATTATTGAATTGACTGTTCCTCTCTCTTGGCTTTGCACTCTGAGCAACATAATAATTTTCATTACTTTTCCCTTGCACACTTAACTTCGTTAATACTACTTTCGTCCCAAAATAAATGACGTATAAGGAACTTTGTATAGATTTTGACTAAGGACAAAACATGTATAGATAGGATCCTTTGTTGTTAGTTTGAATTGTAAAAGTTTAGACTATGTCTAGGAAGCTTGAAGAATGAAGATTAAAGCTTGAAGATAGATGAAGACCTTGCTGCCTAAAGAAATCAAAAATTGACTAAGTATAGGTCACTGTAGCACGATACTGGAAGAAGTCTGGAAGGATGCTATGATAGGATGCTGCCCGAGCAAAATCACAAAAACGGCTAAGTATGGAAGAAAAAACAACATTTGGAGGGATGCTACAAAACAGGAGGCTAGCTGAATACGACAAGAAGCAGCAGCAACCTTTTCATGAAGCAGTTACCTTAGATTGAGCACTCTGAGTTGCCGTTAGACACATTCATGTACGAACCAATCAAAAAGCGCCATCTGGAGGAATATAAAATATGAGAGGACGATGCTCAGACTGATTTGGCGGGCGCAGCTGTAGAGGTGTACAACCGCAACAAAATCGCGTACGAGCCAATCAAATGAAGACGCGTCACCACAAGCATGCTGCAGAGGAGGAAGCTCTCTTCAATGGGCAGAATACTCACGCCTATAAATAGAAGAAGACCTGGACTTGAAGACAGCCTGAAACTCACGCAAACAAGCATTTTAAAGCTCTAAATCGCATTAATCTTTTCATTCTTTTAAGTTTCAAGTCCAGTCTATCGCATCAAGCACATTCTGTTTCAGAAGCTATCTGTTCTAAAGCTTGCTGCTCCCTTCGTTGAAGAAATATTATTCTTTAATAGGCTGTTAGGAGTCACTTGATCGGAGGTTGTTCCTGATCAAGTGTCTTCGCTCTAAATAGTAGAGCAAGTGCTCTGTGTGGGCAAGCAGAGTTTGGTCACTGTGCAGTAATCTTGTGTGGGATAGACTGACAATTTTTGTTAGGTTTAGTTTGTTTAAGCAGTTTCTTTGTAATCCAATTCCTCCTTGAAAAGGAGTAGAGATGACGTAGAGAGATTACTCCACCCTCGAACCTCTATATATCGATGTATCTGTTTTTACTTCTTAAGCTTACTGTCTGTTATATCTAACTGTTTCTTGCTTAAGTTATCTTTGCATACAACATAAAAGTTTTTCAGAAAACTTATTGTTTTAAGTATTTTCAGTTGTGCATTCAAACTCTGTTTTTCATTAAGTCTCTGAGGTAACTGCTCAAGCAGTAACTTCTCTGAAGCAGTAAGCTCGGTAGCTACCTACCTTCTGGGACTTAGACATTCTTTGGAGAAAAGTTTGAAAATTTTGAGTAGACTTATTCACCCATCTCTAAGCCTACTGTCACTTGGGACCAACAAGTGGTATCAGAGCGGGTTAGATTAAAAACTCAATCTGACTGGTCAATCTCTGATCCCTGTTTTCTGAAAACCAGCATACTGCATACTCCTTCATACATTCACAGCATGGATTCTCACAAAGTTCCTATGTTCTCTATAGAAGAGTATGATGATTGGAAAATCTGTATGCAAACACATTTATCAGCAATGCACGACGAGATGTGGTTTGTCATCACAGATGGACTACCCAAGATCACCAAGGTGAACCCTCTATTCACAAGGGCTATTGATGCAGCAGCCGAAGGCCAAGTGGATGCAAGAGCCATCCCTCATCCGGCAGTAGTGGAGAAACCTATAGAGGAATATAATGTTGATGAAAGAAGGAGAGCCAACCTCGAAATGTAGCTAATAATGTTCTGTTTTTGACTCTGGACAAAGGAACGTTCAGCAAAGTCAAAACCTGCCGAACAACCAAAGATATCTGGGAAAATCTTGAACAAATATGTGAAGGGATTGAGCTTACTAAGGAGAACAAGGTTTCTACAACCATCCAAAAGTTTGAGCTCTTCGAGATACTGCCTGGAGAGACATTAGAACAGATGGACCTTAGGTTCACAGCTATCTTCAATGAACTCGAGTCACTGGACAAAGTCTACACTCAAAAAGAAAAGAACATGAAGGTGCTGAGAGCCTGTCACGCCCACTTTTCTTACATGGTAATATTTATAATAGGTTTTATATCAAAAGACCTGTAAAAGGACGTGTGCATTTTTTTTCTAAAACATAGTAACATAAATAACCCTCTCTACACATGAAGCTATTTAGGATTATAACAAGCTTCATTGCATACATACAATAATATCAAACTCGACTCACCGATATATTTACATACTTATACATATCAGAGTACGGGAATAAAACGAAGGTTTAACAAATACTAACAAAATATTCTTTAAAGCAAAATAGGTTCATAACGCATATAGCTTAGCTCAACAGGTCGTCATCCATGTACACCATCTCTGATCTCGTATGAACTCAACATAGCATCAGTAAGTCCATGAGCTTACACATAATTCCATTTACCTACAATGCATGAACTATATGAGCTAAAGCTCAGTAAGCAAAAATTATGCATGTGCATAACATGAATGATATGAATGATGCTCATGATGCATGTTGATGAATCAAAAACATTTCTTTCGAAAACACTGTTTTTCATTGGGCTCTTGACCACCATCTACTAGGCACCAGATTGAGCTCAACATAATATCATTCATCATAGCCATATCTATGTCTCACATGCCACCAGCTGAACAAATCAAGTCATATACATGTCTCACATGCCACCGGCTAAGCATATCTTATATATAAAAACATTTCTCAAATAGTAGACAGTTTTCCCGCCAAAGTCATTGCTAAATCTAGAAATAAAATAGTATTAAATAATGTTTTATTCCATAAAATAATATCATATATAGAAAATGTAAATGCAATGTAAATTATCAATGATTGGCAGTATATATAAGAAATAGTTGGCAGAAAAAGGCATGGTCACATAATTATAACTTCATGCTCTATGACAAGCTCAATAAAAGTCATATGTCATATTTTATTATATATGTTAATTTATCATAATAATTTGTTATATTTGGAAGAGATTTACACCACAATATATGTGTATATATGATTTTTTTTTATGTTAATAGATTAAAACCATTTATTAGATTACGGAAGATATTCACACTATATATATATAAACATGTATGAGTGACTCAATAAATATATTTTAATAATATTTGTGATTGAGTTGACTTTTATATAACAATAATAAGTGAGTGAATTACAGATATATGACAAGAATTTAGTATTCACATAAATAAGTCAATAATCTAATCCGTATTATATGTGAGTGATTTAATGTAGATTTATCAAAAAATTAATGTTAAATCTAGCTATATTATACATAGTTTTTAATTTTTAATTAATAGTAAAAAATAATAATTTTTAATCACACAACTTTCCAAATATATTAGATGAGATTAATAGTCACGATTAGCTAATTTAAGTTCTAGGCATGACATGCTTCTTATATATGAAAAAATAAACTCATCAATTATGATCAAATGGAATCATCAATTTATCAATTCCGATTTTGAAGTTCAAATGGATTTATTAATGATCAATCAAATTAATTGCTATATCTCAAATTGATATCAATCAATTTTAAATTGATTACTTGAATTAGGGTGATTACCTAAATAATCTAAGAGATAGACATTATAAATAAATTTATCTTCCTTTGATTCACTCATGCAATTTCACGTATTACCACTAACGAATAATAGTGTCAATCCTTATATTGAGAGGTACAAACCATTGATTGAATTTTTATTTTATTTTATTTTTGTTTTTGAGAATCATTTAGATGCATTTAATGATTTTTATTTAGTGATCATTATTTTAGGAATAATAAAAATTATTCACTATTGAATGATTTGAGATTGTATGATATAATATTTGATTGCTCTGTGTTATTATTATTTTCTTTATAGATGATTTTTGTTTTACTTTAGTTTATATCATGATATGATTGTGTAAAATATTCTCACTGCAATGTAATTATTTAATTTTATTTTTTGGGTAAGCTTTGATATGATTTATTTTATACAGAAATTGATTGAAGAAAATCTTGACTTGCGATTGGAAGGTAGATATTCAATGATAGTTGAAGAACAAATGTGAAGTGAATTTTCACTAATTAGCAACCAAGATGGTGATGCTTGAAAGGCATTTAAGGAAAATAAACCTAATTCTCGATCATAAAAATGATGCACCATGATCAATAGATGTTAAGAACAAATATGTAGTAATTTATTTTGATATGTATATGTATTAATATAAGGAATGAAATTAGAGTTGTGTTAGCTTTATGAATTTTTTTTAATCCACGTTGAACATTAGAATTATATGTATATCCACAACATGAATTCGTGAATTATTTTTCATCAGATATAAAATTAAAAAAAATTATTGATGTTTGATACATAGGTCACTTTATTGATTCATTATTATAATAATCATGATCTGTGACTCGATCTCTATAAATTGAATTTCTGCATAATACGAATTATCTATATTTTAGTTATACATCATAAATTGTTGAAATAAAATTTCAAACAAGTATGTAACAAAGGTGTTAATCTTATGTACTAATGTTTGAAATATCCGATTATCTAATTTATAAAATTAAAAAATACGATATACTTATTTAAAGAAATGTAATTTATAATTTTGTATAATATAAATTTCTATAATTAAGCATAAATAACTTTATTATTATAAATAAATTAACTATTCATTATTATAAATTGTTAATTTCTATATTCATAATGAAACTTTGAAAAAATGTATTATATATCAATTTTCTAGGATATATATGCATCGCAAATTCCATTATTTATGTGATTTTAATATTAATATTATCATCTATAATTGTCTTTGCATTATTTATGAAAATTACGTGAATATTGGAACCAAATGTTTTTCTTTATAAATAACTTTTAAAAAATCAATTCATATCATTTCATATCTTTTGATTTATTCTTTGTTAACTATAAATACTCTCACACAAGTTTTTGTGATACAAGAATGGATAAAGCTCCAATGTTTGAAGAAGGTTGTTGAATAAGGTGATGACTTCTATCGTCTAAAATTTGAACAACTGACGTTGGTTTAAAAATTATAGGTAATATTATTCATTTTATTATTTAGATTTATATTCGAATTAGATATTTGTCTTAATATTTTAGCCGTTACTAGATTAACATCAAAATTGTTGATATAATCAGAAATTCAATTTTTTACTCTTTGAAATAGGAAGGCTATTGAGTTGCAACTTGGTAAGACATCCTTTTAACTAAGGATACTTATGGTATTATAAATTCATTGGTTTAATTGTATTTGATGATTGATGTTTTATTTTTGTTATGCTTAGGTAAAAAAAATGTTTTGTAAAACAATTGCTCCTGGAGTGGCCAAATAGGGCTTAGCTGATCGTATTACTGCAAAGTCAACTTCAACAAGTATAACTTGGTCCGATTTTAGGTGTCGTGCATTTTTGGTTATACATATATTTTTAATTTGTTGATGTTATCCTTATGTGATTCACAATTTAGGTGAAAACATAAATGTTTTATTCATCATGACACTCAATTAATAATTTATAGTCAATAAGAATAAGACTGTCTCACGAATCTTATTATTACATTATAAAATTTTATCCCGTGCATCGCACGGGTAAAAAACTAGTATCATTAATAGTCATATCCATGTCTCACATGCCACCGGCGGAGTAAATCCAGTCTATCCATGTCTCATATGCCACCGGCTAAACATATAGTATTGGTAGCCATATTCATTTCTCACATGCCACTGGCAGAGTGAATCCAGCCTATTCATGTCTCACATGCCACTAGCTACCCCATATAATATAAACATGACTTTCATGCCTCGGTGAACTAGTAGTGGTCAATAAAATATTTTTCTCTTTTTAAAATCATGTCGTGCATGTAAAATGCATTAACCTTCATCATTTGCATATGCACGTGTTGATACTCATGAATGACATTCTTAATGCAATCCATATATTTCACCATAGCATCAATTAAACACACAAATTCTCAAGGATACATAAACTCATGTAATATCAATCAATCGAAAATAACACAAAATACTAAGGTGAATGACATTCTTAATGCAATCCATATATTTCACCATAGCATCAATTAAACATGTCAATTCTCAAGGATACATAAACTCATATAATATCAATCAATCGAGTATAACACGAAATACTATGTTTATGCATTGTAGTTGCAAATGAATTTCTACTTACCCTTCTCCTGAGATGCTTATTTTGAAACTGCTTGCCTCTTTTGTACTACCACAACTAAACAGAAAATAAACAAACTATCCTTTTAAATCAATAGAATTACTTTTATTTTAACTATTGATCGAAATTGTAAGGAAAATGAGACATATCTTATTCAAATCTTTATTCATTAAATCTAACCCAGAACTTAATGATAATTTTGTTATCAAATAAATATTCATTACAACCTGTATCAATTTTATTAAGTTCTACTATTTTTCCAACTATTGTATTTTCTTATGAATGGTTCCATTTAAGAAATAAGCTCAGTTTTCATCTTGATAGCCTAAAATATTAATAAACGTATAAACTAAATTAAATATTTTTAAAGTACAAAAAAATTATTAGGCAAGATGCTATCTTCATCATTTTTATTTTATTTTAATGTAATCGTATCCAACAGCACAATGAACATGTTAATTAATGAAGTTATACTTTATTTATTCAAGCATACATGCAAAAGCTTACACCAATATTTAGCCTCTTTAAGAATATATATTTTCCATTGTGGATCTATCATTTAAGAATTCTTAATACAGGAGTAACTTATATCTCTTAATTCTGATAATCCACTAATTTGACAATTGTACATATGTAACTATGAAGTTATTAAAATAGCTTAGGACAATTTCTCTAAAATATCATTCATTTTCTTAATCATCATTCGATTGATCTTCACCAACAAATCAATTAAGTCTAAGCAAGTTAATTAACTTACAAATCCATATACATATACCAAAATTACTAGTTATTCATTTCAAAAGATGAAAAAACTGGAATTGTAGTAAATTAATAAAGAGAACTAACCTTTATCTTCATTCATCCCCTCTTTTTTTTTTTTAAATTTAAGATGTACACTTCTATTTCCCTTTATATATAATGATGTTTCATGGGTTAAGAAGGGCATAAAAATACACGTGTCTTTGGTCCAACCGTCCTCCAATTGCTTTCTTGGTAAGCTTCGTATTTTATTAATTATAGTGATATTTTTATTATAATAAATAATTATATTAATTTAGATCCACAACATTCGTGCATACATATATTAATTCCAATGAAATTCCCATGCATATCACTATGTATATAAACATGTGGGTAGTGCGTGGTCACTAGTAATATTCATATATATAGATGTAATAAGTATTTACATATAAAAGAATTTCCTCCACATTTTTCTTCCTTCATATATAATCTATAATTAATTGGTACTATTATTAATTACATAATTCACATTTGTGCACTCAAAGTATCACTAAGGTTTTAACCAATTATATAACAACATAAAAATAATTCAAAATTTTAAAAGGAACAATAATGTAAGACCCATTAATAAGTGATGGATATGATACTTGAATTATATGTACAATAACTAAAGAGGATTTCGGGTATTACAGAGCCCTTCCTGCTGAATGGGACAGCAAGACTGTGGCAATGAGGGTATCCATGGATCTGAAATCCATGAATACATTTGACCTATTCTCAGACTTGAAAGCATTTGAGTTTGACATAAATCGAAGAAGACTTGAGAATGGAGAAGGAAGTTCCAAGATCACTGTCTTGACTGCTAGATCGTCATAGGAAGCTAAGAAAGCGAAGGACCAAGCAGTTACCCTCGAGGCAACCACTGAATAAGACATGACACTACTACTGAAGAAATTTCAAAAGTTTATCAAGAAAAATTCTAGGACTGAAGCTTTAGGAAGAAACAGAATGGTGCAGGAACCAGCACCCAGACACCTCAATCTAATGCAAAGGCTACTGACTTGTGCTATAACTGCAGGTAGCCAGGTCACTATGCCAGAGATTGCCCCTACCCTGAAGTTCATCGTTATCCTGAAGATGAAAGAAAGAAAAGATAAGAAAAAAAGAGACAGGAGCGTCAAAAGTTGAGGTCACTAATTGGAGAAATAGAAACCCCACATGGAGCTACCCCAAAGAAGACTCCATAGAAGAATGAATCAACCTCTGATAGTGACTCTGAAGAATCATCCTCTGAAGATGAAGCTCTTATCTACCTCATGACCAAAGCTGAAGAATCTGAAGAGGAGGTAATATATCTCAACCCTCCTGTCAAGGATGCTGAAAGGCTGAACATGATTTGTGCTTTCAAACAGATCATGAGTGATTTCGAGCAGATAACCTCAACTCATGAGGAGCTGAAATTAGAAAATCAAAAGCTCAAGAGTGAGCATGCTTCGCTTGAAAGACGACTACTCATTGAGAAACAAAAAATCCAAGCATGCAGTGAACTCAGAGCTGAAGTCAGTAAGCTAAATCTGCTGGTCACCAAGCTAGAAAATGAAAAGAAGAACCTCATTGACACAGTTAATACCTTTAACAAATCCTCAAAAGACTTAGATGTTATGTTGAACATTAATCAAATAAGTCTTAAGGATCATGCAGGTATAGGATACTGTGGTGAGACATCTACTTCTACAACAATCACCTCTAAGGCACCTACGTTTGTGCCAGCAGTAATCCCACATAAAAATAAATTACCTCACTTAGGGGGAACTACTGGCATAAATGAAGGAAGCTTAGTAAGAAAGGGAAATAGACCCCTTGCAAATGCCTATGGAAGTAAGCCTGCTAGAAGCTGACTCCAACAACCTCAATTTGCTGGAAGCAAAAGCTACAAGCAGCAACCTAGAAAAGGCAAAAGATCTCATACTTTTAAAGTGCCACAGACCTCCATGTCTAGACTTACAGGAACCTATGTTCCTAAAAGGCACAAAATGAAGTCACAAACACACACTTCACAAATGCAGTATCCTAAGGATACTGGTAAAAACAAAGGAACCAACAAGACTTACAATAAGATAATTGTTGTGAGGCAAGTATGAGTTTATAAGAAAAAGAAGACTAACCAATCAGGACCCCTACTTGTATGGGTACCTAAAAGGAAGTAATTTCTCTTTGATTGCAGGAACATGTGACATGAAACAACAGAGACATATGGTATATTGACAGCGGATGCTCCAGGCACATGACAGGAAACCAGAAGAGCTTGATCAATTTTAAAGCTTCCAAAGGAAGCACAAAAGGCACTAGAGACCTAATTAAAAGAAGAACTTGAATCAAAGAAGTATCATATGTTGAAGGCCTGAAGTACAATTTGTTAAGCATTAGCCAATTCTGTGATAAAGACTACTGTGTAGAATTTAGCCTCAACAGGTGTCTGATCAAGGATAGCAAAACTCATGAGGTGAAGCTTACTGGAACAAGGAAATGAAATGTCTATGTGGCTGATTGGGAATCAGTGACTACAACAACCTGTTTTATAGCTAAGGGAACTCCTGAAACAAGTTGGCTATGACACAAAAGGATGAGCCACTTGAATTTCAAAGCCATAAACAAGTTGGCAAGAAAAGGTCTAGTATGAGTCTTGTCAGATATGATATACAAGAAGGAAGCTATTTGTGGAGCATGCCAGAAAGGAAAACAAGTGAAAAGCTCATTCAAGAACAAAATTCATAAGTCAACAAAAAGGATACTAGATATGTTTCACATGGATCTATTTGGACCAATCGAACTTATAAGCATCGCTGGAAAGAAGTATATACTCGTAATAGTGGATGAAAACTCAAGGTTCACTTAGACCCTGTTCCTTGAAAGAAATTAGACACTCAACAAAGACTGCCAGAGTTCCTGAGGAAGCTACAAACAGAGAAGAGCCTGAGTATAATCAAGATTAGAACTGACAGAGGAACAGAATTCACAAACAAGTTTATTGAATCATACTGTTCAAACAATGGAATCAAGCATGAATACTTAGCAGCCAGAACACCTCAACAAAATGGAGTCGCTGAAAGAAGGAATATGACCCTGAAGGAAGCTACCAGGATGATGCTAGCAGAAGCACAACTACCTAAGAGATTTTGGGTGGAAGCAACCAACACAACATGTTATACTCAGAATAGATGCCTGATCAACAAAGATTTAAACAAATCACCTTATGAATTGTGGTATGGTTACTCCCCCAATATAGCTTACTTTTACATTTTTTATTGCAGGTGCTTCGTGCTCAATAATGGAAAGGAATATCTCAAGACCTTTGATACTAAATCAGACAAATGAATATTCCTAGGTTACTCGTCGGTAAACAAAGCCTTTAGAATCTTCAACAAGAGAACACTTGTTGTAGAAGAATCTGTACATGTGGTCTTTGATGAACCACATTGCAGTAAGGCTAACATTAAAGAACTTTAAGAATAATTGAATAAAACTCACATCAGCAACAAACATGTTGACTATATTGATGTGCAGTTACCAAATCTTCAATATATGGATGAAATTATGCCATCCTAGACACAACAAGACCCTAACTTGCAGGTATCTGAACAGAACCAGGAACCTGAAGCAAATCAGGAATCTCAAGGAAATCAGCAAGCTATTGAAGATCAAGAACCCACTATAACACAAGAAGAAATATACAATTCAGAAGGAATACGGTTAGAAGTTCAGTTAGATATCCAGGGAGATCAACCTCAGCAAGCTGATGAAGCAAGAAGAAGATGACTTAGAGATCACCCCAGAGACCTAATCATTAGAGATTCAACCTCTGGAGTTCAAACAAGAAGATCAAATCCTCATGAAGCCATGTTTGCATGCTTCATATCTCAGAATGAACCCAAGCATCCTAAAGAAGCATTAGAAGACACCAACTTGGGTTCAAGATATGCAAGAGGAACTAAATGGATTTAAAAGGAACCAAGTTTGGTACCTGGTTCCTAGACCTACTCATCAATGAGTGATTGGATCAAAGTGGGTCTTCAAGAATAAACTGGATGGAGATGGACAAGTTGTAAGAAACAAGGCAAAACTAGTTGCAAAAGGTTTCTGTCGGGAAGAAGTAATTGATTTTGATTAGACCTTTGCACCAGTAGCTAGGCTTGAAGCAATTAGAATATTTCTAGCCTATGCAGCTCACAAAAATTTTACTGTTTATCAAATTGATGTCAAAAACGTCTTCCTGAATGAGATGTTGGTACAGGAGGTTTATGTAGAACAACCTCTTGGATTTGAAGATAATGCTGATAAAATGATCTACAGATTGAGAAAAGCTTTATATGGACTCAAGCAAGCACCTCGAGCTTGGTATGACACTCTATCAAAGTACCTACTGGACAATGTGTTCAAAAAGGGCAAAAATAACAAGACCCTGTTTAGGATACAGGATAGAGATAACATACTGCTTGTACAAATTTATGTTGATGATATCATCTTCGGATCAACCAACAAGTAGCTATGTAGAAAATTCTCAGAATTAATGCAATCAAAATTTGAAATAAGCATGATGGGGGAATTAAGTTTCTTTCTCATTCTGCAAGTCAAACAACTTGATCAAGAAACCTTTGTTAATCAAATGAAATACACTAAGAAGCTGATGAAGAAATTTGGAATAGAGAATGCTAGTGCGGTAATCATTCCAATGCCAAAATCAGGAAGCATGGACAAAGATGAAGAAGTAAAAACAGTGGACATCTCCAAATACATGAGATTAATAGGGTCACTGCTCTACCTTACTGCAAGCAAGCCCGATATCATGTTTGCAGTAGGCATGTGTACCAAATACTAAGTTGCACCTAAGGAATCACATCTAACAACAGCAAAGAGGATTATCAGATACCTAAAAGGAACACAGGAAGTAAGCTTATGATATCCTAAAGAATGAGGAATTAAACTAATCGGTCATACTGATTCTGACTTTGCAGGTTGTAAAATTGACAGGAATAGTACCAGTGGAACCTGCCAACTACTTGGAAATAGATTAGTATCATGGTTTTGTAGGAAGCAAACTTCCGTAGCAATCTCAACAGCTGAAGCTGAATATGTCGCTGCAAGAAGCTGTTGTGCACAGATTCTATGGATTTAACAGCAACTTCGAGATTATGATATCATTGAAAAAGAGACCTAATTATGTGTGACAATACAAATGCAATTGCAATTACACACAATCCAGTTTTCCACTCCAGAACTAAACATATTGACATAAGACATCACTTTATAAGAGATCATTTAGAAAAGAAGGATATCTCACTGGAAAAGATTCACACCGATCAACAACTTGCTGATATTTTCACTAAACCACTATGTGAATCCAGATTTTCCTTCTTAAGGAATGAATTGGGCATCATTAAATTGAGCTAATTCTGTTTTAATGAAATATTATTTAGTGTTTTACAGCTTAGGGGAAGCCAAGAAGCTCAGTAAGCTAAAGCAAGGGAGGAGCTCTGAAACTCAGTAACTAAAGGTTACTGAAGAAGGTCACTGAAGGACACGTCACTGCATCATACAACTAACTGGAAACATAATTATCACACAGGATCCTTAAAAAATACACGTTCTGAGTAACTGTCAATCCTGAGAAGTGGGCACATCAATCTCGGACTAGTTACCCTAGCAAAGGCGGCTATATTTGCAAAAAGGTCCCTAAAGAAATTAAAAATCTCATAAAGTACAATAGTACATTTATGACAACAACGTCAGCCACACGATGCGAGTACTGTTCACATTCAGAATCAATCCAGACCGTTGATCAAAATGCACAGGGAGCATTTCTATAAATAGGACCCTTTTACACTTTCAAAAACTTTACGCTCTCTTACTAAATACTCTCAAGCTTTCTGTATATCAGTAACCTAAGCTTTCTATCTCTAATATGTTTCAGTTTTCTCATCTCTCATCTCACTACAAATGGCACCCAAGAACTCCCAGATCATCGATGGTCGTCTCATTAACGAGCAGATACTAATGAAGGCTGTCAAGGATGATGGAAGAATGAAGTTCCTGATGGAGACCATTCTCAACAATTTGTTCAAATCCAGAGTATTGGGTCTCTGCACCCACTACAAGGAATCTTACTGCGAGGCTTTGATAACAGAGTTTTACACCAATGCAGAGGTCTCTGCAGACAAGACTAGAATCCTTTCCAGCATTGGAGGCAAGACCTTCGAGTTCAATGCCGCACCCTGGGAAAGATCTTCCAACTTACTACTGAGGGGATGGATGCCAGTGAACTTGCCACCTATGCTGGAAAAAAGTTGGAGGAATACTGGGTAAAGTTCACTAGCAAGAACGACCTGGTGCCGATGAACAAGAGCTGCAACAAGAAGCTCTTCCAGATGGAGTTCCAGATGCTCCACGACATTTGCTGCCACATCATCAAGAACCGCTTAGGTTCCTTTGATAAATGTACCAATTTCAGGTACAAGATGATGATAGCCCTGATGGAGATGAAAGAGATCAACTGGTCGAACTATGTGTTCACCAAGTTGAAGGAAGATGTGGAGAAAAAGGTGGGCAAGCCAACTTATGACTGATTCTGAATACCATTTTAGGGTATTTAGGATTTAGCCTGTCAAAAGACAACCTTATTCAAAAGGGCAAGTTTATAGGGTATGGCAGGATCTTTTCCAAGAAGGAAACTAAGTCCTCACCAGTAACCAGGAAGGTTACTGAGGTAACCGATGAAGTAGAACTTGGGAGTACGTCGGAGGGAGAAGACTCAACAACTACTACATCCCTTCCCCAGCAGCAGAAGAGGCCGAGGAGTGTAAGGCCTAGGGTGAAGAAGGCGGTCCAGAGGAAATTCAGGATCTCCGATGATAAAGCATCCCCAACACCACTCTCTTCAACGGTGGTGCTTCCACTTCCTGCTCCCCCGAGCAAGAAAAAGGATGCTGAGTCGGACATCCCTACAACTGTACAAGCAGAGGAGGTTATACAGGAGGTCACTGCTCAGCTGAATGAGCAGTTGATACCTGCTCTGGAGGAAGCTCCTACAGACCAGGAAAAGGTTGATTCACCGATGAAGGAGCCCCCAACTACTCCGGAGGCAGAAAAGTTGGATGTTCTCGCCGTTGCTGCAGAGCTCGAGAAGATATTACAGGTCGCTCTGAACCATGATGCAGCAACTGTGGGAGGACCCTCTGTGCCAGAAAACTCATCTGATAAGACACCAATGGAGGAAGATATTAAAATGGCTAAGGAAGTTACTCCAATGGAGATAAAGAGAGTAACTTCTGAGGATCCTGCAAACCTTGGCGAGAATGTTGTAGATGAGGCCGCAATAGGACAGGCTGCTTCTACAGAGCCTACTGCCAAAAAAGGAACCAATAGAACAGACTGCCCTCACAGAGCCTACTGTTAAAGAGTCTGCTCCTACAGGGACTTCTGGGAAAGAGAAGGAGGAGGAGGCTAAAAAAGAAACGGAGGAGAAGCAGGGCCCTTCCGAAGAGGCGTACAATAAATATATTTCTTAGAAGAAGGATGTGCCTCCTCAGGAAGAGGAGATTGAGAAGGAAGCTGAGAAAGAGAGTGAAATCAACAGCTCTTCCAACAGTGATGATGGTACACCCAGTGAACAGGGTGATACCGTAGTCGAAAAATCCAATCAACTAACTTCTTCTTCTTCTTCTTTGCAGGAATCAAATAAATCTGTTTTTGAAGTCTTCAAAGCTGCTGAAGCAGTTGGGAGGTCACTGACTAAAGCCAGCAAGAAAATGCACTTGGAGGCGAAGAAGGATCGCAAGAAGGCTGAGTTCTTCAAGGATGCCCTTAATGCCACCTTAGCAAAGCTGCATATGACCATCAACTCCCTACTCCCAGTAACCAGGGATTTAATGGCAGAGGTGATGAAGAACCTCCTGGAGAAGATAACTCTCGGGAGAAGAAGTTGGTTTCTTTAGAAACAGAGCAGCAATCCATCTCTTCTACCCTCAAAACGATCGACGATGAACATTTCAATCAGGGACAAAATCTACAGGAGCATACTAGACTCCTTTCCAGTATGCATTCTATGCTTAAGTTTGCAGTGGACTCCGAAGAGACCACGAAGAGAGAGGGGAAAAAGGAAGGAAGACTGAAGAAATGTACAAGGGGATGGATGAGTTGATTGAGAAGTCTACTAAGGAGGGCCTCTCAAGACTCTATCCAGCCTAGAAGCAACCTGATCTCACCATTCTGACGGAGAACGAGTCAGAGATGCCAGATTCTCTCATCTTATTCTTAGATGGGAGTCCCGATGTCAGAAGCTCAAGGTTCCAAGAATGGTACTTTCCTGAACTCGACCTACCTACTACCTCAAATCCCACCTACCTGCAGATCGAAAACCATAAAAGGATAGAGTATCTGAAGTATTACATGAAGTTGTCCAAGAAGTCCACCTTAATCAGATGAAAAACCCATAGGGAAGGACTTCAAAGGTTTAAGGAACTTGCCAGCAAGGGAGGACTCCCCATTCAAGTATGGCTTCGAAGCTGAATGGAAAAGGGGGAAGTGATTCCATTCTATGAAGACTTCTAGCTCATATACGAAGAAAGCCAGATATGAAGAGGATTCTAGAGCCAACCTACCAAGAATCTATCCTGGATTGGTAGAAAGGTTCCAAACATGAAAAGAGGAAGAGAGCCTCATAGTTGAAGATTTAGATACTGCCTGCTTAACGTTCTTCTTTATCTTTCTGCTTATCTATTATTTCTTTTTTCTGTAATAACTTCTTATTATCTCAATAAAGCTAAAATTCAGTTTTAAAAGCTCACTACTCGTGAACTTGTCCTTCTGATTTTCTCTTATGATATTGCTCATCTTCCTTAATACAATGTTCAAGTCTTTGATCCTCTTAAAGGAGTTTTGTCATCATAAAAAAGAGGGAAATTGTAAGGAATCTTGTATAGATTTTGATGAGGACAAAACATGTAATAGATAGCGCCTAGGATCCTTTGTTGTTAGTTTGAATTGTAAAAGTTTAGACTAGGTCTAGGAAGCTTGAAGAATGAAGATTACAGCTTGAAGATAGATGAAGACCTTGCTGCCTAAAGAAATCAAAAATTAACTAAGTATAGGTCACTGCAGCAGGATACTGGAAGAAGTTTGGAAGGATGCTATGATAGGATGGTGCTCGAGCAAATTCTCAAAAACGGCTAAGTATGGAAGAAAAAACAACCTTTTGAGGGATACTACAAAACAGGAGGCTAGCCGAATATGACAAGAAGCAACAACAACCTTTCCATGAAGCAGTTATCTCGGATTGAACACTCTAAATAGCATCTTTGTTCCTGATCTAGTATCTTCACTCTAAATAGTAGAGCAAGTGCTCTATGTGCGAAAGTAGAGTTTGGTCACTGTACAGTAACCCTGTGTGAGATAGACTGACAGTTCTTGTTAGATTTAGTTTGTTTAAGCAGTGTCTTTGTAATCCAAACTATTACTTAACAAAATTTCTCCTTGAGAAGGAGTAGAGAGGACGTAGAGTGATTACTCCACCCTCGAACCTCTATATATCGTTGTATCTGTTTTTACTGCTTAAGCTTACTGTCTGTTATATCTATATGTTTCTTGCTTAAGTTATATTTGCATACAACATAAAAGTTTTTCAGAAAACTCATTGCTTTAAGTATTTTCCGTTATGCATTCAAACTCTGTTTTTCATTAAGTTTCAAAGGTAACTGCTCAAGCAGTAACCTCTCTGAAGCAGTAAGCTCGATAGCTACCTGTCCTTCTGGGACTTAGACATTCTTTGGAGAAAATTTGAAAAAATTTGAGTAGGCTTATTCACCCCCCCCCTCTAAGCCTACTGCCACTTAGGGCCAACATGACGTTTTAGCCTTTTGCACATATTAAGGAATGTGATAAAAAGTTCAATCTACCCCTATTTAAGTTTAGTTAATGATGAGTTTTTATCTCTTTAACACATTTAATTTGAGATGAGTAAATAGAGATATATTTGGTATACTGCATGTAAATATGTTTTGGAATACGAAAACGACAATTATTTTAGGACAAATTTTAGCTGTTAAAATGACATTTATTTTGGGATTCTACAATATAAATAATTATATACTATTTTTTAATCTAACTATGCTTCACATTCGGATGAATTAAACTATTTAGAACACATTCACTAATTAAGTACTCTTGTATTATATTTTAATATAATGTTTCATTTATATATACTGTTGTATTATAGATGCTTGTTGTTACTGAGAGGTTACTGTTAAGCAGTTACCTTAAGACTTATGAAAAATAGAGTTTGAAATGCACAGCGGAAATACTTTAAAACAAATGCGTTTTCTGAAAAGATCTTTGTGCAGTATACATTGACAGATAAAGGATTAGGTCAAAGCAGTAAGCAGACATCAATATATATCAGGCAGTAGGCTAAGAACAGAAAAACAAACACAATGATATATATAGAGGTTCGAGGGTGGAGTAATCCCTCTACGTCCTCTGTATTCCTTCTCAAGGAGGAACTTTGTTAAGTATGGTTTGATTTACAAAGACTCGACTTCTACAAACACTTAACAAGAACTGTAAGCTTTCTTCCCACACAGGGTAGCTGCACAGTGACCAAACTAACTGTCCACACAGAGCACTTGTTCTTTCTACAAAGAATGAATACACTTGATCAGGAACAACCTTCGATCAAGTGACTCCTACAGTCTAATAAAAGATAGAAAGAAATCTTCAACAAAGGAGCAGCAAGCTTTAGAGTAGGTAGCTTCTGAAACAGAGTATGCTTGCTGCAAATAGACTGGACTTGAAACTTTTAAGGATAGAAAGATTGATGCAATTGAGAGCTTTTGAATGCTTGATTGCGAGAGTTTCATGTGAGTTTCTAGTCCAAGTCTTCTCCTATTTATAGGCGTGAGAAATATGTCCGTTGAAGTGAGCATCCTCCTCTGCAGTGAGCTTTCTGGTGAGGTGTCCTCGTGTGATTGGTTCGTACGTGATTCGGTTGCATTCGTACACCACTGCTACTGCAGCCGCCATCTCAGTCTGCATTTTGTCCTCTTGTTCTTTTGATTCCTCCAGCTGGCGTCTTCTGATTGGATCGTACGTGAGTGTTCCTAACGGCAACTCAGAGTGCTCAATCCGAGATAACTGCTTCCTGGAGTCAGTTACTGCTGTTTTTTGTCTTTATTTGACTAGCTTCCTGATCTGCAGCTTCCTTCTGAAGGTTGCTGCATCATTCCATACTTAGCCAATTTTGCGATTTGTTTAACAGTGTCCTTCGGAGTATCCTTCCAGACTCCTTCCAGTATCCTGCTGCAGTGACCTATACTTAGTCAATTTTTGGTCTTTTAAGGCAGCAAGGTCTTCATCCTATCTTCAAGCTTTGATCTTCAATCTTCAAGCTCCCTGGGTCTAATCTAAGCTTTTACAAATGAACCTAAATACAAAGGATCATATGCTCTATCTATTACATGTTTTGTCCTCATCAAAATCTATAGATAGTTCCTTACATATACTTAGTATTGAATTGTTTTGAAGATCTCATAAGCATTACTATAACTTTTTTTTTTTTTAATAGGTTTTGAATATTCTCAAGTACTCATATATTGTCATGTCTAGTGTACTATCCTAATGGAGAATATAAGTCTGGCCTGTACATCCTAGGTAAAATGCATATTTAGGTTCCAATAATGTCACTTTACATTTCAAAAGGTTTCTAAATATATATATATATATATATATATCATCACAATTTTTAATACTTTGAAGATATATAGAAACAAATTGATATTTTAAGGGATCTAAATGTAGTTGAATATTATATTAACTAAGTATATGAAGGAAGTATGACAAATAATTGAAGAGAGACAAACCCTAGTTGTGTTAAATGGTCACACGCATGGCTGCTATGGTCCCATTTTCTATAAACTTATTTGAAGCTCCCCTTTTTAAAAGTAAATTAGAATATTTGTCTATAATAATAATAATTTGTTACCATAAGTTGTAATTTTAATAATCCACTATTATATTTTCAAAGATTTGATGATAGCTGCAACCCCCACTAGTAGAATAGGCCACGAGAAAGTCCTTTGCTTGTGGGGTTTATGATGACATCATTCCCACGCTTGCATGACGTATGTTCCCTCTCCACAAAGCTTATATCATAGTGCTGATTATAAATAATCTTCTAATTGAACCTCATGGTTTTAATCATAATTAAATGGGCCTTGATCTCCTTTTTATATGTAAATCACATTTCTTAATTATGGTTAGCGTGTCTGGTTCTTCAAAAAGATGTACGTCCAACAACTTGGCTTGTTAGGTTTTAATTTTATTTATTAGTGTAATTTATGGTCCAATAACTGTTAATTTCTTTAATATTTATATAAGTCATTATAATTATTAATAATTTTGTGCATTAATTGGTGCCTATCACATGCCGAGCCCGAATTCCCGATTTTAATTTATTTTCTTTTCCAATGGAATGGCTTAAATGTGATATATACTACATTCGTCTCAAAATAAATATCGTTTCAATCTTTACACACATATTAGGAATATGATTAAAAGTCTGATTTACCCCTGTTTAATTTTAATTAATGGTGAGTCTTTTTCTCTTTCCTTTCTTAACAACATTTAATTTGGGAGAAGTAAATAGGGGTATGATCTTTGGTACATTATATATTAAATATGTCTTGAAATTCAAAAACAACGTTTATTTTGGGACAAATTTTACTTGCTAAAAAGACATTTATTTTGGGTCGGATGTAGTATTTTTTTGGTTAGTGAATGTATTTTACATAATTAAGTTGGTCCAAATTGAGGCCATGATGGGTGTAATCTTATTGAAGATTTATTGCAAGAAAATGAACATATATGGTGTAATATCACATTTAATTAATGAAACTCTTAAGCTGTGTTCATCATGTTCATTTGGTCGAGTGGTTTAAGGATTTGGTTGTCTCAATCATTGCTAATTTATGTGTTAACTAGTACTCGCACCAGCGCGATGCGCATTTTTTGATATAATGTTGGTAAATATTAATTATTTCATAATATAGTATAAATAATTTTAGTATATAGAATACAATATAATATTTAATAACTAAGAAAGTATAAATTTACTTAAGATAATTCAATTCACAACAATATATTGATATTATACATATTCAATTCACTAGTCTATGATTAATACTAAAAACAAAAGTATCAATATCATGATTTTCAAATCAAAATTAAAATTTCTACCTGTAAAGTTTGTAAGTTTTTTAAAAACTTCTTTATACACAATAATTATAGTCGAAACACTTTTTTTATCATCTGTGTTACAAACTAATATCTTCAGCCACTTAAATTAAATATACTAAAAAAATTATGAATTAAAAATCAAATTCAATTATTTAAATTAAATATATGTGTGTGTGAGTATGTATATATAGAAACATTAATTGATATAGCAATAAAATTAGAAATTTTAAGTAGGAACTTGATGCAAGCACTGTCAATGATGTATTTTCAACCTTTTATTTCAAAATAAATTGAATTACAATTTTTTTTATTAATATCGCTTAACATCGAAGATGACGGATAATTATTCATTTATAAGTATCACGTAAATTAATTGATATAGCAAGACATTGGTCATTACAATTTAAACTCAACACAGAATCAAAATGTAGTAGTAGTCTACTATATTCATGATGATGACAATATAATCATGAAAATATAATTAGAAATTAAACATATAATTTAAATAATCAAGTGAACCATATAAATTCAAAATGTGCACTCTAATATAAGAATATACGAAGTCCTAAGTGTAAAGTAAAAGACTAAAATTTTATTTGATTATGAGATATTTATAATTTAAAAAATATTTAAGATGACATATAATTCAGACTAAATACATGTTATATATATATATACATATATGTATATGCACACATTTTTAATAGTGTTATATTTATTTATTAATTTATATTATTATGGTATAAATTATCCCCATGCAAATTAATATTTATTATTGAAATTATTGTTTGGATATCTATTATTGATTTTTAATAAATTCTTCAATAAAAATTAATTTAATTAAGATCGATAAAATGAGAATAAATTAATACAATATTTATATTATTAGATCAAATGGATTAAATAATAAAAAATGCAAAATAAAAAATTTGTTGATGTGACACTTACAAATATTAATTTAAAAAATATTTAGAATGACATATAATTTCACACTAAATACATTATATATAACATATATGTATATATACACATCTTTAATAGTGTTACCTTATTTATAAATTATATTTATATTAAATATGATACAATTATCCCCAAACAAATTAATATTTATTATTGAAATTATTGTTTGAACATTATCTATCGTTGGTGTATAAAAAATTATTCAATAAAAAATAACTTAATTAGTATTAATAAAATAAGAATAAACTAATACAATATATATTATAAATTGAATGGATTAAATAATAAAAAATGCAAAATAAAATTATTGTTGATGTGACACTTTTTTGTTGAGAAAATAGTATTTCTGTAAATATCTCAAATTTTTCCTCTATTATAGTATAGAAATATATAGATAAATTTATCTATTTACTTTTTCTTTTGAGTTTCTATACAATAAATATAAAATTAAATGTATTAAATATTAATATTTATGTATTTGTTTATTAATAAATTTAAAATAAAAATTATTAATGATTTTCTTAAAATGGAAATATTTAATAAATGAGACATTTATTGCAGTTTTTTTTTTTTTTTTTTTTTTTGCAGAATATCCTGCTTTTATATATAAATAGATGATACATCATTAATTGAGGTAAGATGCAAAGAATGTTATCCACATTCATAGAAATGGGCTGAATAATGAGTGCACGAAGTGGTCCATCAATGGAATGATCCCACAAGTGGGTAAAAAAAAGTTGATCAATGGAATTTTCCAAACGATTCCTTCCAAGAAATCAGCAAACTCAGGATTCTATATAATTGGCTATTGTTCTTGTATACTAATCGTTTCACAAATCTAATTTCATGTGGTAAGATCAGATTTTAATAAGCTGTGAAAATACAATTCAGTTGTGGGTACTATTATATAAAATTGATTTCATATAAGTTTTTATGTTTTATTTCTCAAACTAAACTATATAAATGGAGAATTACAACTAACTAATTTTTTAGAGAGAGAAGAACAATACTCTCTTTCTCTTACATTGGTCAATTTTTAAGTAAGATATTATCATTTAAAAAATATGAACTTTGCTTTTCTGCAAGAAAACAAAATCTTGCCAAAAGTGCCTTTCGGCTTCTGGACTTGCTTCACATAAGTGCAATCTAAGTAACAGATCTTCAAATTTCTAAATTTTTATTTCAATTCTGTTTAATTTTCTTCTTCTTTTTCCTGATAAGTATATATATTTCATGTGTGTGTGTGGAATCAAATTCTTATATATTTTTGATTCATGAAATTAGGTCTAAATCTAATTAATTAATGAAGGTCCAGAGAAAGAAAGCTCATGAGTTTTCTTTGAATTAAGATTATTTATGTCTGAGAAAGAATTAAAGAGAATGTGATGGAAAAAGACAGTTGAAGATATTAGTGGACCAGGATAAATCTAAGTGGTCGCAATGTCATGGATTAATTATACACTAATCTTGTCTATTTGTCGGAAAGTAATTTAGGATTAATTGGTCAACTAATTAGTATATATGGTCATTTTCAAATATGATGTTATAGAAATTCAACTTACATATTTTCAAATAATTAATTACACGTTTGAGATACTATTATTTAGATATATAATTTATCAAAGAATCAAAGTATTTGGTTTTCGATTTGAGATACTTAATTGAAGCTAACAATTCAATTAATATAAATAAGTTTTACTATGTCTATAAACAAGCTCAAACCTGGTTTCAATGAATAAAATGAATCGGATTATTGAAAGTTAGATTTATGTATATAATGTGCTTTCAATAAAATACAAGTACTAATTTTCAATTTTATTTTGTGATGGACAGATATTCAATTAATCAAGTTGCAATAACAGAAGTAGCTAGTAATAATTGAAATTAAATCAAACCACTCCATTATGGAGTCAAAGTAGAGGCACAATAAAATTGTACGACCATGTTTTTTGTTCTAATTAATATATTTAATTTAATGAAACGAGTCAATCTACAAAATGATTGTAACTATAAGATTATATCGTCGGAGTAGATCAAAAGTTATATTTGTGAAACGATGCCAGAAAAATTCTCGAAAATATTGTTTGAAGAAAATGTAAAAAGTAGATGAATTTGGTAGCTTTAATGATGTCCAAACCAAACATGCCTAGCCGAAAGTGCTGCATGGTTAATAATGTTCTCAGACAGCAATATTAGATTCAACTGTACAAAATTAATAATTCTTGGACTTGAAAATAATTATGCAGACTTTGCGTAGTTAAGTAAAATAAAGTCGAGATCAGTCAATGAGGTTGAAATTCAACGATTTGAAGATTGAATATATATTTTCAACGATCGAGTTAATATTGTTATTATATCAGCAATAACTGTAATTTAATTCAAGTCATAAATTATTGTGTGAATAATTTATTAACCGCCACCTGGATCAAGAAAAGTTCTATTGCAGTTGCTACAGTTATTACAGTTAGAATTCCAAAGTTAATAGGTCTTGTTTAATTAATGTGTAAAACAACTACTGTTAAATGAAATTCACATTCTTAGAAAGAAAAAAAAAATTCATCTCAATTAAAATGAAATTTGTGACATTATATCTAATCATCTTAATTTTGAAAACACATATTCAACAACCAAATAGATCTCCAATCCAGCTTATATTTCATCAAATATACATCACATGCAGCAAATTAAATGACATCACTAATTAATAAGTGATGGGTATTAAATCGAATAAAATAAGGAGATCAATGAAACATCAAAAGAAGGAGACGATCTAGATATTTCCTTATTCTGAAAATTATCATATTTTTAAAATTCGAATTCAACGGGGAAAAGTTTTCCTTTTTTAAGATCTACACGTCGAGAAAACATAAATAAATCCATTAACTGCATGATTATTATTATAGGATATTGATCCATTGGGTCCATATTAGGCTATCACAGTAAGTTCTTTTAGCCCAATTGGTAATAGGCCTTTCAATGGGCCAGATAAATTAGACACATAAATGCGGGCCCAATATTTGGCCTTTTCAAGTTTGTTTAGAAAGTGGCCCTTCAGAGAGTAACCTGATACTTCGTACAAAGAAAATAGGCCAAATAACCAAAAAATCCAAAGATTCACAAGTTTTTGTCATTTTAGCCAATTCTTGTAATCTTGTCAATTCATCCATGATTTTACTCATTAGTTGTGATTTTAGCCAAACTTAATTAAATCAAAATTAGATTACATAAGTGACTTATGTGGCAAAAAGAAAAAAGAATGAAGTTCTACTATTCATCATCTACCTACCTCATCCATCGAAGCTGAGGTTGATGCTCATCTTTCAACTTGGAACCCAGGAAGAGATGTGTGTATGAAATGCATTAATTCCACTTGCCTCTGCAATGCATCTAGCTGCATAAATGGTAGTAATCGTGCTATTCGGGTGTTCTTGTATACTAATGGAGGCAGTGTAGAATGTGATGGTGTTCCCATCGGAGAACCAGCTCAGTGAGAAATTTTAATCTTTTATCTCTAAATGCTAACAAATTTTCTTCTGATTTTTTTGGATACAATCATGGATCGTTTTTCTCTCTTCCTCTTGCAAACTGGAATGGTTTATGACGAAGATGACAACTTAATTTGAGCAGCTGATGTGAAGAGAATTCATTATCATCAACCGTATCTTGCTTCGACGGTATATTAACTATTAAGTGTGGAGTCGTTGGATAATGTTGGTTCTCATATATATATATATATATATATATATATATATATAGCCAAAGTGGTTATATTGGGAGTGGCAAGGAGGTTAATGGCTTCACGGTAAGGAATTAATGTAGCCATAGGAAATCTAGGTATTCTAGTCTTCTTCATCTTGTTTCTGCAACAACTGAGAATCGTTGATGGTGGAGAAGCATTAATTTTGATGTACAAAATAAAAATAGAATAAAAAAAGAAGCTAACTATGTTTGATAATGTGTCATAAAATTATGCTTATGTGTCTGACAGGTCTTTTATCTATCATATAATTTTGACCGAAATTTATAATTGGCTATAATTGCACCTAATTAACAAAAACATGGATAAATTGATAAAAATTAAAGAATTGGCCAAAATAACAAATACTCATAAAGGTTTGGATTTTTTTTACCATTAGGCCAAGAAAATATTAAGAGCAATTAAAGCAATATTAAATTTAAAGAATAGAAATTCAAAAATTGTTCTCAAAAAAATTAGATTGTCGATCTTGTTTTGAATTATTGTTATTTTTATAAGCTTTATTTTCTTATATTTTTATATCATATCATTAATTTATAAGAATATTGTACCCCTTACATCATAAAAAATTGTCAATTATTTCATCAAAAAAATAAAAAAAATTGGTCAGTACTGTTGGTATTTACAATAAGAAAATATGAATAATATTTCCATCACATTAGTACAACTTTTATTGTTCAAAAAAAAAGAGGTGAGACAAGTTTATTAATTACATTAAATTGCTGTGGTGCAGGGTGAGAAATTAAAAAAAAAAAGTAGTGGGTTTCACGAATATAAACAAAAATGTGGTCCGAATAATATAGAGAGTATAGGTAGGCTGTCAAAACAAAAAATGTGTTGGTGTGGTTATGTTATGATGACCATAAATGTTGTCTTGTATTTATCATTTATCAAATCATGTGGACTTCATTTTCCTTGCCAGAAATATACACGTGTTACTTTATTTATTTATCTTTCTAAATATTGATACTTCAAAATGCTCTTTCCAAAAATATGGTTTGTATATATATCTTAAGGATTTTAGGGTAAACATATGAAGCATTATAATAAAAATAACACCTTTTCCCAAAAAAAAAAAAAAAAAAATTGATATCTGTTTATCTAATTAAAGCACAGTTGTAAAATTATATATATAAAAGTGTGGTTTGCACCCTCAAGTGTTTGACAAGTGGCACTTTACATTGTTGCCAAGTGTCACCTTCAAGTGTTTGACAAGTGACACTTTACAATGTTGCCAAGTGTCATTCCTTAAAAATTATTTTATTTAAAATATCAAAATATTAATATCAATTAAATACACACCCACTACCCTACAATAATAAAGTGCTTGGAAAAATTAAATATGTAAGTTACAAATGTTTGTTAATGTTGTATTGTTTTTTTTCTTTTTTGTTTTACATGAAATCTTTGGTGTCAAACTTTAATAATTGTTTTTGTCCAACATTTCAATTTCAAAAAAATAAAACAAAATTTGAAGAGTAATTCTGCTACTACTTTTCAAGGAATTAAAATAAATAAATAAAAGATATTTGAAGGTGCTAATAATATTTTACAAAAGAACATTCAAGTAGTTCAAACTCAAAAAAATAAAAACCTTTAGAGAAAAAATTATTTAGAGGATTCAAGAAAAAAATAACATATAAATATTAGAATTCGGTTATGTCAGACATGAAATAAAATAATGTACTTTAAAATTGTAATTTAAACTATGAAACATATTGCTAATGACATTACCAAAAATAGGTGTTAAAAAAACATTAAGATATGTGAGATTGAAACATATTTGACATTAGATAATGAAAAGTTGTGTTTGTTTAGAAATTTTAAACGGTATTATAAAAAAATAATTGCTTGGAAAAAAAAAAGTAAGTTACAAGTGCTTGCTAATGTTGTATTATCTTTTTTACATGAAATATTTGGTTTCAAACTTGAATTATTGGTTTTGTCCAACATTTTAAATTGGCAAAAAAAAAAAAAAAGTAAGCAACAATGTGCAAACATTAGTTCATTAATGTCATGCATTAAATAAAAATAATGTACTTTGAAATTGTGTTTAAACTCTGAAACAATATTATTAGTGACATTAACAAAAAATAGGTGCTTAAATTTTTTTATAGATATGTTTAGGTTAAAACATATGTAAATTTGGCAAGTATGAAAGTGAGTTATAAAAAAGATGCAATTTGATAATTTTGTGTTTGTTTAGAAATTTTAAAAAGTAGGATTACAATTAATATGTCATCATATAGGGAATTATAAGAAAAGTAGATGATGTACTATAAGAAAAAAAAAATAGTTATAAGATTATGCAAACAAATAACATGATTCGGATATTGGTAATCTAAAATCCAAACGTGCACATTTAGTCCAATGACCCCCTTAAACAATCGAGAAATTGTATTAAAATATTACAATATGTAACAATTTGTTAAAGCTAATAAAAAGATCACAAAAAGAACACAATTACAAAATAAACCAATACATAAAGCTAATAATGAGTGCACTTAGGACAAACATTGAACAAAACAAATGTTTTCGAGCGATAAAAATGAGATATATCATATACTTTTTACAGAAATATATGAAAATACCTAATGCGATAATTAAAACACCTATTAAGAACTATATATTAACAATTTTGTGTTAAAGAATAAATGAAAAAAATTATTAAAGAAAACAATAAGACTCCGTTTGGATAGAGTGATTTCAAATCCTTTCAAGTTTGAGTGGATTTGAAATCCACCAAAATGACTCTAAAATTAGTTTAAAATGAAACCTATGGATTTTAAATTCACATCCAACCCAACACTATCAGTGGATTTACCAACAAAGATTTCAAATTCCTCCTTAAATCCACATAAAATGTACCCTAAGAAATATTATTTTAAGAATAAAGAAAAATATCACACTTATGTAAAAAATTACTATCATATAACAATAAATACTAATTATAAAATAAAAAATAAGATGAGTAGTAAATGAATCTAGTGCAACACACTTGTTCAAACTAGTTAAATAGTAAAGTATTGTTAGAAAGAATTGAGGCAATAATATATATAATAGGTTGAGTTGAGGGTGCAGTCTTATGTCAACTTCAAGTCTTGTCCAACTTCAGCTTAACTTCGAATGTCTTGACTGAAAGCTTATGAACTTGCTTCCAACTTTTGACAATTATAAATACCTATAATCTTTTAATTTAAATAATTTGCATTTTTATCCTAAATATCAAAAAAAAAAAAAAATCTTTGAAGAATTAATATGTTACAACTTACAACTGATATCAAGCTGATCAGACCCTTGATTGGTCATATATAACTTATTTGATGACCTTAAATAACTTAAAACATCAGAGCTATATAGATCATAGTGTAAGTGTTATCAGATTTTTATATTTTTTATTGTAAGATATATATATATATATATATATATATAATCCCCGATTGAGAATAATATTTCCCAAATATGGTAGACAGCAAATAATATTCTTTTGGTTCTAAAATAAAATAAAATTGTAGCATAGCACGTAAGATTTTTTTTTTTGTCTCAAATTAATATTATATTCTTTTTTTATTGCATTACCTATTAAATGACATTAACAATTTAACATTTAATTACTAAAACATTTGGATGGTATATATAGGAATCGAGTGGTTAGGCAGGTTGTTTCTTTTTCAGATTGTGACTTTAAAAATTCTTTCAGAACAATAATTAGCTGATCAAGAAAAGAATTGCATTATCAGATAACATCGAGTCAATGCAGTTTTAAGAATATTCTTTATGCTTGCTATATATATTGCTAATCGTAACCATTCAACCAAATTTTAAAGAGGAAATAACCACAATATATATAATAAGTTAACAATTTTATCATGTATTATAAAAAAATAAATTTTTCTACCACAAAATATAAGAAATGATACTTTTCTACCACAATTTGACCAAGTCAATAATTGCAATGATTGAATAATAAATGAGGTAGAATTTTATTTTTACTTTCCTACATATTTACAATTATTTAATAAAATGTAATAAATTATACATTTCTCACTCAAATTTGACCGAGTCCAACATTACAAATTTGGAAGATAAAATAGCTCAAATTACCACAATATATATAATGTTATAACAATAATACCATGACCCTAAAAAAATTTACAAAAAAAAAAAAAAAAACCTCGGCTGACCCTAAAAAAGTTACTCGACTAACCCCAAAAAAAGTTACTCGACTAATCCTAAAAAAGTTTACTCGGCTAATCCTAAAAAAATTTACAAAAAAAAAAAAAACCTAAAAAAATTACTCGGCTGACCCTAAAAAAGTTTCTCGGCTAACCCTAAAAAAAGTTTCTCGGCTAACCTTAAAAAAGTTACTAGGCTAACCCTAAAAAAATTAAAAAAAAAAACTAAAAAAAGTTACTCGGCTGATCCTAAAAAAGTTACTCGACTAACCCTAAAAAAATTTAAAAAAAAAACATGTGAGTAATTACTCGACTAACATGTGGTGTTAGCCGATTAATATTTTCAAACTATCATTTAATATTTTCAAACTATCATTTATATTTTCAATTAACATGTGAGTAATTATTGCAATTCATTTTCAAACTATCATTTATATTTGTTACTCGGCTAACATGTGGTGTTAGCCGATTAATATTTTCAAACTATCATTTAATATTTTCAAACTATCATTTATATTTTCAATTAACATGTGAGTAATTATTGCAATTCATTTTCAAACTATCATTTATATTTGTTACTCGGCTAACATGTGGTGTTAGCCGATTAATATTTCTTTGAGTAATTACTCGGTTAACCCAAAGAATTTTAATCGGCTAACCCTTAAAACATGTTACTCAGCTAATTTTTATTTTTGTTACTCGGCTAACCCTAAAATATGTGACTCAGCTAACTTTACTTTGTTACTCGGCTAACCTTAAGGATGTTAATCGGCTAACCCTAAAACATGTTACTCGGCTAACCCAAAGAATTTTAATCGGCTAACCCTTAAAGCATGTTACTCGGCTAACCTTTAAAGATGTTACTCGGCTAACCCAGTTTTGGACCACGGCTAACTCGGCTAACCCTAAACTAGTTACTTGGCTAACCTAATTTTTATACACGGCTAACCCTATTTTGGTAACTCGGCTAACTCTAATTTTCAGCCACGGCTAACCCAAAATTACTAAGGCTCGATCAACCCAAACAATATCATAGTATATTTTAGGAGTGAGAGTAGTATTAATTAGGGTTGGTGTTATTTTAATTTGGTGGATGTAAATTTAAATTTAAATTTAATCAATTCAAATAATAAAAAATTTGGTCAAAGGCACAGTATCCTACCATCTATGATTGGGTGTTGAAAAAGTTGGCTGACAAGAAAAGCTTTTGTAGAAATTGTGGTAGTTTTGTAACAAAAGTTATATTTTGTGGTAGAGTATAAATTATTATATAGAATGGTAAAATTGTTTAGGTATTATAATTTTGTGGTAAGTTGGGCGCCGAACTCAAATTAAAATGCAGAGTATGATAGTGTAATTAGGAAGACTATGGGAATTAATTTAATCCTGGATTATTATTTTAAACAGGGTGAATTTTTGATACATAGATCGTTTAAGAAGAATAATGAGTATTACATGACTGAAAAACGAGATTAGAACTAATCCTTAATTAACGTACGTAAATAATGAAACTAAAACAAGAAAATGAACTCGTTTGAAAAGCTTAAATATGGACAACATGGAGAGCGTACTCAATCCATGGTATCCTTTATATTAATAAGTAGGTTAAATCCATAGATAAAAATATCCCGATATATCTCCGATATTTCCGTTTTTTGACGTGATCAAAACAAAAACGGGGTGTAACGATATATCTTCGATATTTTTATTTCTTTGTAAAAAATAAATGAAATATCAATAATTATTAGTTATATATCGGTATCGATTTCGATATCGATCACATTAGGTAAAAATTATAGGAAAATTCATGAATATAAAGGAAATATCAGCAAAATATTGGATAATATCGGTAAATATGGGTAAATATCGAGAAAATATTGGCAAATATCGCTAAATATCAGGAAAATATCGGTAAATATCGAGAAAATATCGTTAAATATCAGGAAAATATCGGTAAATATCGGTAAATATCTCTAAATGTTGGGAAAATATCAGTAAATATCGCTAAATATCGGGAAAATATAGGTAATAATCGGAAAATTATATGTACCGATATTTCCACCGAAACCGATATATCCATCGATATTTCCGTAAAATTAAGGTACCGATATATCTAACGAAACCAATATTTTCATCCTTGGTTAAATCTCAATTTTGGTACTATATATAAGACTTTCCATTTTTGGACAACTAAATACTCCCTCCGTCCCGGTTATCTTTGCCACCTTTGACCGGCACGAATACTAAGAAAAAATTGTTGACTTTGATGTGATATGTTATTTTAATGTTTTTTACAATTTAATTAGGGATTGGATTAGTATGTTAATACAAAAGCATAAATTAATTAAAAAAGGCACTGAAAAAGGCGTGTAATTGAAAACAAGGTGGGAAAATTTCCCACCAACTGAAATAAAAATACTGCCAAGTTGATCCTTACAACAGTTTCCCACCAAATCATCTAAGATTTGAAATCCCATAAATGTTCTATAAATAAGAATACAAATGCAGTAAATGCAGATTCACCAACCAAAAATTTTTACAATTTCAGAAACTGACAGCAAAATGACTAACAACAAAGTTGGGAAAATTTTTATCTCCATCAGCACGACTTCTCATTGCTCAGCGGCTTCTCGCAAACAGCAATAACGGCAAGCTGAATATAGGCATCACGGCAGAAGTCGCAGCATCATTTGGAGTGTCCCCTCGTATAGTCCGACTCATATGGGAAGCTGCAAGGAAACAAATTTTAGAGGGGAGGCCTATTTCTTTTCCGGAAATCATCCCACGTCAAACTTCATCTCGACTTAAACAGTTAGATGAGGAAGCCATTAAAGCCATTCCATTCTCCAAGAGAGGCACAATAAGGAAGTTAGCAAATGAGCTTCAAGTTAGTAAATCAGTAGTGGGGAGGTGGGTGAAAAATGGAAGCCTTAAAGCACATACAAATGCAATTAAACCAGCTTTGACAGCTTCAAATAAGGTGAGCAGACTCAAATTCTCCCTATGTTTCTTGCACAAACATATGAGCAACAAGATCAGCTTTGAATCAATGCATAACGTAGTTCATATAGACGAGAAGTGGTTCTATATACAACGGACAAGTGAAAGGGCTTATAAGCTGAGTACAGAGGATGATCCATACAGGGCTTGTAAAAGCAAGCGTTTCATTGCAAAAGTCATGTTTATGGCTGCTGTGGCAAGGCCACAATACTCAGAACAAGGGGAGTTATTGTTTGATGGGAAAATTGGAATTTTCCCATTCACACAACAACTCCCCGCCATCAGAAATTCAGCAAACAGAAAAAGGGGTACAATGGTTACAAAACCAATTGACTCCATAAACAAAGAAGTGATTAAGAGCTGCCTTTTGGAAAAGGTAACTCAAACACACAAATTTTTCATCACTTAATGTGTTTAGTACGTCTCCTAAAAATTGTCTTAAGGTTTTGATTAACTATTGGGCTGATTTGGTGACATTACTAACACATTTTTATGGTGAATTGTTTGCTGATTTTGTTTCATCACATGGCACAACAGATTCTCCCAGCAATTAAGGCAAAGTGGCCAGCAAATGCAAGTAAAAAAATCATTATCCAACAAGACAATGCAAGACCTCATATAAGCAATATGGACACAGATTTCAGGAGGGCTGCCACAGAAGATGGATTTGATATAAAGTTGATGTGTCAATCACCAAATTCACCAGACACTAATGTGTTGGACTTAGGGTATTTCAGGGCTATTCAATCTTTGCAGATTGAAACAAGATCCTACAACGTTGATGACTTGGTTGCTAATGTTCTTCAATCATTTGAAGAACTAGAGCATCACAAGTTGAACAACATATTTCTAACACTACAAGCATGCATGGTTGACATTTTAAAGGTGAATGGAGGCAACAATTACAAGCTGCCTCACATTGGAAAGGCAGCAAAAGAAAGAAAAGGCTCACTGCCAATGACAATTGAAATGGATGAGCAAGTAGTAAGGCAAGCAATAGACTTTCTGATAGCAAATGAAGAAGCCACTGAATCTTATAACATTGGTGGTATTCTAACATATTTAGGGTACATGTAAAGTAGGCTTAGAATGCATTTTGACAAGCAGGGTTTTTTGTTTACAGTGTAAACACATGCAGTGTACCTTTTGCTTAAAATGTAAACAATAGAATCTGCCCTAATATATTTTCTGTTTTATTTGCCCTCAGAAAGTTTTCATCATTGGGTTTTTTCCTATTAAAGGTGAGATGACAACATTAACATAGTCATAAAACAGACCATGACAAGCTACAACATACAACACCATGTCATTTTCCAGCATGCATAAGCAACAGATAACTGTTGGGCAGCTTTGAGGAAGCTACCATGCATTCACATCAAAATTCAGCCAAAAAATCACTCAAATACACTGGACAGACTCCAGAAGTCTTTTAAATACACTGGACAGACTCCAGTAGTCATCACAGAATCATGCATAAGCAACACATTAACAAAGACAGAAATCAGCATCCATTCTCATCATTCTCAGCCTTTCAGCAAATAATTGAAATCAGCATAAAATCAAGTCCAACAATTTCAGCCTTCATTCCAACCATTCTCAGAAGTGAATACACTTCATCACAGAATCATGCATAAGCAACACATTAACAAATTCTCAGAAGTGAATACACTTCATCACAAAAACATCACAGAAACTCCAACATCCATTCTCATCATTCTCAGCCATTCAGCAAATAATTGAAATCAGCATAAAAGCAAGCAGAACAATTTCAGCCTTCATTCCCACCATTCTCAGAAGTGAATACACTTCATCACAGAATCATGCATAAGCAACACATTAACAGATTCTCAGAAGTGAATACACTTCATCACAGAATCATACACATCACAGAAACATCATAGAAACTCCAGCATCCATTCTCATCATTCTCAGCCTTTAAGCAAACATAAACATCACAGAAACAGCATGCATGAACCATCACAGAAATAGCAGATTATCATCACCATGAACCATCACAGAAACATCATACATAAACCAACACATAAACAATCAGAAAGATTTGGAGTACTTGAACCTTTCGAAGTCAGGGTACCCAGATAGCCAAACACTCAGTTTTAAATTTCAGCAACTCTGGATCAGCCTAATATTGACTGCAGAAGGAGGGTACCTCGATCCCTTGAGGGAGAGCAACCCCATCTTCTTCACAGGGAGTTTCGGCCACGAAGCTTTCCTCCAAATCGGCCATGAAACCCCCTTCAAACTCCGAATCGGACAAGAAACCCTCATCCCAACTCGAAGCAAGCAGAAACTTCTCTTCCCTTCCACAACCCAGCACGAAACCCTCTTCCCTTCCCGGATCGGCCATCAAAACCCTAAATCTGAAATGAATCGGCCATAAAAACCCCTAATCCTCTCGTTTCGGCCAAGATCTTAAACACAATTTCGGAAGAAGGTTTTGACGAGGGTTTCGACCAAGAAACTGTGAGATTAAAATAGGGATTCAGATTTAGGAGGAGGGACACATAAAGAGGGCTTCGGCGGCCATAGATTTAGGGTTTCGGCGAGCTTCGATCTAGGGTTTCGGCGAGCATAGATCTAGGGTTTCAGAGAGAATCGAAGAGGGAATCGAGAGAGAGAGAGATGAAATTCCAGAAATGGGAACGGCGTAGTGGGAATCGAAGAGGCTTTCAGTGGGAGCCTAGGGTTTCATGTTCTTCGATCTGGAGATGAAGCTTCCAGAAATGGGTGATAGAGAGACGAAGAGTGATAGAAATGGGTTTCGGCGCTCGATCTTAGGGTTTCAGAGAGCATCGAAGAGGGAATCGAGAGAGAGAGAGATGAAGGTTCCAGAAATGGGAACGACGCAGTGGGAATCGAAGAGGCGCACAGTGGGAGACTAGGGTTTCAGAGAGATAGATGAGGAGATGAAGCTTCCAGAAATGAGTGAGAGCAAGAGACGAAGAGTGATAGAAATGGGTTTTGGGCTTTGGGTTTGATTTGTGGATCAGAAAGATTAATTTGATTTCATTAACAACTCTTAAGTGAGCTTTAGGTAGATTAAGATAGATTAAGGAAAAAATCACAAAATTTTAAGGAATAATTTGAGTGGCAAATTTGTAAAATGAATGAAATTGAGGGGTAAGGTCGTAATTTTTTTTTTTTGCCATTTTTGGGCTGGCAAAGTTAACTGGGACGTCCAAAAACGGAAAGTAGGCAAAGATAAGCGGGACGGAGGGAGTATATGTTTTCCAATTTCAGTTAAGTTTTTCGACTCTGGGAAAAAGTTGAAATATAAGGGACTAAAATTGAAAAACTTATACGTAGTTATTCAAAAACAAAATGCAAATGATGTTGTGCACCAGGTGCACGAATCTGGATTGGTGCAACTGGGACAACCCAACCCGGATCCGCGCACCTGGATTTTCTTTTTTTTTTCTTTTTTTGCGCTTCATGCTGTTACCTTTATATTGTAATGATGTGACTTTTACATTATATAAGTGTGCCCTTTATATATAAATATTATGACCTTTATGTTCAGTAACTTAGGAAAAAATGAAAATTTTCAGATTTTTTTCGCTTTAGATTAAGACCTTTATGTTGTATTGTTGTAACCTTTATGTACAATTCTTGTGACCTTTATGTACAAATATTATGACCTTTATAATCCATAACTTTGAAAAAAAATTGAAATTTTCAAAATTCAATGCATTTTAAGGATGAATATATGTGCAGCTAATATTACATAAACGTAAATATGTCTAAATTTTGCTAAAATTCTTCATTTTTTTCTAAGTTAGAGTATATAAAGGTCATTACATTTATACATAAAGGTCACACTTATATAACATAAATGTCACATGCATATAACATAAAGGTAACAACCTGAAGTGAAAAGAAAAATTAAAAAAATAAAATAAATAAAAGTGCGCGGATCCGGGTCGATCCGAATCCGACCCGAATTGTATGTGCACCAGTTGCACAGGAGACTAACTCAAAACAAAAAGGGTTTCACATATAGAATTAAAATTGAAATTATTAACCCTAAGTATATAGTAACAATATATAGTCTATAATCATAGATATAAAAAGCTCAAGATAACTAATTAAACTAGGATCAACAGATCGAACAATTAGGGAAAATTAACCAAAAAAAGGAAGTATTAATTGATCATGTTAAAAAAAAAAAAAGATTAATATTGTGAGGGGAGATAGATATTTAGGGTTTGAGATGAACTTTAATAGTGAAAGGGACATATAGTCATACAGTCAAAGAAACATGGCCTTCAATGAAAATAAAGCAGTTTTAATGCTGCTTCAAATAATTGTCCTACCCATAGCCCCTTAGCTTGGGGGACACCTACCTTAGATGCCTAAAATATATTAATGTACACTTATAATACATATGTTCAGATTCACATACATTATATTCTATTATATATGGAAAATATTGACTAGGAGTTATCTCAAAATAGTTTTAATTGTTGAGTTATAAATACAAATTTTAATCATATACTTTCACTTCAAATTTTGTTTTATTTCAATCACATGTTTTCTTTGATTTTACTTAAGTCTGTCTGAAATTGACACATGATCCATAAATTGATTTGGGAATTTCTAATCACTTAAATGAAATGACCCAATCTTGCTGAAATTGATGTGGAAATTTGAAAAGGAGGAAAATTTATAAACTTGTTTCATTGATAATTTATGGACCAAGATCATAAATAATTTCCGCGAGACGAATCATTTTTATCTATAAATTGATCTATTTTCACAAATTCATATATAAATTATTAAGTGTACGTGAATTATGAGTTGACATGTCTCATTTAACAACATTTATGAGACAATCTTATAAAAGACTAAAACGTATCATCTAAGGACAAAGTTTCTAATTTCTTGATCATGTGTCAATTCTGATGACCTTATAAATTTCGATGAAGCAAAGACGAAAGTTGGCAAGATTGAAATGACTTATTTCCACAATAATATGTGTGTAATATTTATAAATGTTGAATCAAATTAAATTTATTTTAGGTTTGCCTTAGACTCAAATTAATCATCCATCTCCATTGTACTAATTTTAGCTAGCTATTGAGACAATAAAGTGGAGATATTGGTTTATATTCAAAATTAAAAAATTCCTGAACTTTTTGCTTTAAAAAGTAAATCATGTCTTCTATCTATGTTTAAATTTAAATTAAATCTCATCCACAAACTCGTGACATTTGCATCATCCTTTATATGGTGTGAACCTAATGGAATCCACCCAGTACTTGTTAAGGATGAAACGATAATTTTTTTTTTTTTAAAGAATACTAAAATTGAAAAATAAAAAGATTGAATTTAGATGTGGATAGTGAAATGAATTTCTTGATTTAAAATAAGTAAAACAAACTAAATTCGACAAATTGTGAATTTTGGTTTTTACCCTAAAATATTGGCCATGATTTAGCGGTTAAATATCCGATTAGTTGAACTTTGGAAGAGCAAAACAAGCTTGATTTTCTAATTTTAAACAAATTAATTCCAATACCTTCTTCGACTAGTCAAAATTAGTAAATCCAATTATTTTATTAGATATCACATTCGATTTAAATCAACAGGGCTGGAATTCGGGTCAATTTCAAATTTCGTTCGATATGTATGACCTTTTACATTGTTGGACAACCAAGTATACGTTTTCCAATTTTGGTCTGGTATGTTTCTATTTTTTTTTTCAATTTTGATCCTATATGTTTCAAAGTTTTCCAATTTTAGTCAAATTTTCCAATTTTGGTCCCGTATATTTCAAAATTTTCCAATTTCAATCCAGGATGGCCGCTGTGAAATCTTACGTGACATGGCTGATTTCGATAATTTTGAACAAAATTGGACTGAAATTGGAAAAAAAACTAAAACATGTAGGACCAAAATTGAGCAATATGATCAAAATTAGAAAGCGTATACTTGTTTATCCAAAAATGGAAGGGACGGGACCAAAATTGAAATCTGGAATTCAGTTTTATCAACTTGCAGTTAGAGACCAATCGAATTTGCAATTCTATGTAAATCTTTTTTTTTTTTTTTTCCAACTCTAGATCTGTAATTATTTATTTAAGCACATATTCCACTCTCTCAATTATAACTAAAAATAAAAAGACAAAAAAAATCCACCACCTTACCCAGGACTGAGACTGGGTTGCCCTATCCTCTTCTGCTCCCACGTGAGTTCTCCAATATCTCCCCCCCCCCCCCCCCCCCCCAAAAAAAATGCTTGAAAATAGGTGATAAAGAGTGAAGAGAAGACAAAGGTATAGAGAAGTAATTGACAATCTATAGATACACCAATTATATACATATATATATAGGCATCACTTTGTTCAGTTAAACCCACCTTACCCTCCTACCTTTCCCTCCATCACCATCACTACTTTCCATTCTCTTCATCATTTATTTATTCCACACACTTTCTTTGCCCTAATCTTCTTCAACACATATATAGATTGGAGCTATACACTACACACACATACACTCTCTCTCTCTCTCTTGATCTGAAGTATTCTCCATCATTTCCGGTTCACACCCCATAAAATAAAAGGTCTCTTGCAAGAAAGCAATAAGTACTTTTAAAGAAAAAGAGACTAAAATAAGTGGTGCATTTACAAGCCCCAAGACTATGTTTCCTTGGGGCAACACTGATAACCCTCTTGAATCCCTCTTCAAAAAACCTTCTTTTCCAACTTTCAATGATCAAAACCCTAATCCCAAACACCACGATGATTCCCCCTTTTTCTCCAATTTCCCATCTCCATTTTTCGACGAACATGAACTGCCCTTGAACCAGATTCTTCCTCAGTTTAACCTAAAGCCTGCAAATCAGCCCTGTGCAGCCCCGGATCAGACCACTGATACAACAAAACCTAGTATCATTACCAATAATGGGCCTTCAAACCCGAAAGAGAAACCAGCAAAATCCGATCTTGCCATCTCTAAAGGCCTCATGGCCCGAAAGAGAACCGGCAAGAAAGACAGGCACAGTAAGATTTGCACAGCCCAGGGGATCAGAGACAGAAGAATGAGATTGTCCCTCCAAGTTGCTCGTCAGTTCTTCGATCTTCAAGACATGTTGGGATACGATAAGGCGAGCAAGACCATTGAGTGGCTCTTCAACCAATCCAATAAGGCCATCAAGGAGCTCACACAGGGAAATAACGACGACGACAACAACAACATTTCCAATATGAGTGATGCAAAGAGTGAGTCTTTCATGTCCGAATGTGAGGTGGTGTCTGGAAGTGAGGAGAATTCCAACACTGAGATCAAGCAATTAGGTCAAAAGGGTTTCGCAAAAAAACCACGAAAAAGGGCTCCTAAACCTAGCATGAGGGAGTCGAGGGAGATGGCGAGAGCAAGGGCAAGGTGCAGAACAAGAGAGAAGATGATGAGCAAATTAGGGTCTTCAAATATCCCATTTGATCATCAAGGTGTTGATGCTGATTATTCTTGTATTCTGCACCAATCATCAGATGTGGGCACAATTGAGAAGTTTCTGGGGAATTCAAGCTCATCAACAATATCTTGCCCTAATATCTCAGATTATAGCATGGATCCCAGCACTAATTTCATGGGATTTCTTGGAAATTGGGATCTGATCAACAATGACAGATTAAACTCATCCAATCAGTTTGCAGTCACAAATCAAGTGTCACTGGTAGGTAACCCCAGCTCAATTTACTCAGCCACCACCTCAGATTTTCCATTGTTTCATCAGTAATCAAGCACTGATCATCATCATCATCATCATCATCATCTTGTTGTCTGCGTTTGTAAAATATTCATCATGGATTTGAATTTGAGAGCTTTTAAATCCCTAGCTTGCATGTAATTCTGAATCAGTAGGGGTAAATAAATATTATTCTATTGCAGTACTGCTCTTTCTTCAAAACCTAATAACTTAAATCTGTGTTATATATAATGACCAGCATTAATTTCTTCAATATCTAACTACTAATTAATTAGTATATATTTCCAGTATAACACCATGTCTGTTCAATTTTCTATTGTGCTTGTGTTCTTCAGTTCTTCTATAATTGTTTTATTTGGTTTATAATCAATTGGATTTGCAGGATTTCTAATTTTCTTGTGCTTTTTTAAGTGTTGGTATGGATTTGTAGGAATTGATCCATTAACCAGTCTAAATTCCTTGCATATAAGGTTTAGATTAGAGAATCAAAATTACAATATGTTGAAGCAAGATTTATTATGCACGTGCATTAATCAAAATTCCCTCTAGAGAATATGTGGGATGAACATAGATATATAAGACATATAAACCTTTAATGTTGCCTACATTTCTTGTGTTATTATTCAAATAATAAACATATTCTAACTAATTATGTAGTTTTCTTTGAAGATAAAAGAGAAAAAATCAGTTGCAGATTTAACCAACTTTGTAGAAAAGAAGATACATATATAGTTTTACGTGGGTGTGATATTTTGTTAAAACATATGAAATGCGAGATGAATTATGAAATTTTGACCTAATGTTACTTTAAGTACAACAATGTTATGTAATCACCTCAAGAAAACACATGATCGAAACTCAGAAAATTATAATGTACCTCTGATGACAAAGCTTTTCTTGAAAGACAATTCCATAGGCCTTAACTTCGAAATATCTGTGTTCTCTAGCTTGCTTGTTTGTCCTATTTATGAGAAAAACATCGAATTTTATAAAGTTCTTTGAAGTTACAAAGCTCACTGAATTAATTCAGTGAACAACCAGCATTCAGTAGTAGCAACAGCTATAATATATCTATGGCTGAAGTTATAAATGGATTGGTTGTAGTAGACATTGATTTGAAATTACATTTATTTGATAATATTCATCAACATGGATATATATATATGTTCATTAATTTGATACATAAATAATGATCCGTGTGCATTGTTCTTCCTTGATTTCAAATAATTTCTCAAAAGTACCGTTATAGTTTCTTACTCCTTTAACCTGCTATGTATCACTTCTATCAAGTGATAGATCTTCCAAGAAGTTTTTCTTGTGATTTTTTCGTCGGAATTTTCGAATATTTAATCTCTAAGACTAGCTAGCTAGGGCCTAAAATATCAAATATTGATCTGCTATATGCATTTCAATTAGATTCTGAGCATACAGATTTCCTCCTCTTAAGATAATGCAGATCATGAGACTAAAACAGCAACGAGACATTTATTTATAATCTAACCTGATTTGACTACATAATTTAGAAGTATGAAACTACAATTTCTCTATTTCTATACTTGTTCTTTCATTCTTCTTCTTCCTTTATTAGTGCTTACTATATTTTGGGGTTTGGGTTTTGCTGAAGAATTAAAATCCATAGGAAGAACAGAAAACAACTGATAAGTACTAGTTAACAAGAAAAAAAAAGATCTCTCATGGATTTATGATGCAGTGAACGTGTCGAATATTATTGATATTGATGCGATGATCTCTCACAAAACGAATATCAAATGCTCGAAATCCATTTCATGAATTACAATAATTCCATATCTTGCATCCATATTCGCTGGAAAGAACCTTAATAAATGATCATTAGTCATGAGTTGGTGTATTGGTTGTATTATTTACTTCAACTTATAAAACACATAGCTACTTCTAATAATTACAAGGTGCAGTAATTAAGAACACTATTTACAAATCAGAAGTATATATGAAGAATTGCACTCGTATTAATAATCGGTAGATTTTAACATCAATGCAGAAAACTGGCCACAAAATGTTTGAATAAATTGGGTGCGTTTGTTCATGTTATAATGAAATAACATTCAAGAATTTAATCATGATGATCTACTAGCTAGCCCCCATATTTTAATTTTTCAACTACAGATGTTTCCTCATATTCAATGCTAACTATTTTGTCCCATTTTCTTCTTAAGCAAGAGTGTTTTCACTAGTTATTACTACATGCAATTGATCAATTTTGAAAGGTGTTAAGGTTTCTAAGCACATTAAACTGTTTCAAATATATTAAGCTTATTGTTGTCATAAATGTAGACAATAAAAGACAAAGTAATATGGTTTTTATTAGGAGTAAACAACACAATAGACATATATAGCTAGTGATTTTACATACCTGATTTGTGTCCTCTTAAATACAGTGGTGGCTATACCTCATCACTAAATGCAATCACTGCAAAAACAGAGTTGTGATTTGCTTCCACTGATCTCACTGCAAATCAAACTTAAGCTCATCATATATATACATCAATTGAAGGTCTCAACTTTCAAGATCAATCCACTCTAGAAATAATTTTAAGAATATTATTAACTAGGGCTTAAATCATTTTTCATCTCAGAACTATAGTGTATTCCGAATTTCGGTTTGATAATTATCCGGGTTCTTAATTTAAACCCACAATAAAATAATTTGTCCGGTATCAGACCAATTTAGGGCTTTTCAACGACCTAGAAGTCAAAGAGTGAAATGAAGCCGAAGAGATATATTCTTAAAAATTGTAGGACTAAATTCAAACTCATAATACTTTTGAAATCAAAGTTGGAAGAAACCGTGATCATGAAATGAAAAATGATTTTAACCCTCCACCCCCGTTTGTTTGACAAGAAAGAAAAAGGTATTATTGGTCGACCAAAGATTTCAACATCACACACGCATGTAAGTAACCAGCAATAATTAGGTATAGTGTCTCCATTATTGTAGCAAATATGAGATAATTAATTTTTCAGAAAAATTATAAAAATAGAAATGTATATCGATCAAATTAATGTGACAAGTGCCGACCTTATTTTCCTTCTCTGGATCAAGTGGTACATAGAAATAGAGTTAATTTTCTGTGAGATCGTCTCACGGATCATATTATGTGAGATGGATTGATCCACAACCCAAACTTCTCAATTCACATATAAATTAATGGATATGTGTTTGATCTATAGATAAAAAAAATCCGTCTGACCAAAATTATCTGTGAAACCAGTTACACACAAGTTTTTATAATATAAATATGCTTTTCGAGTCGTTTTCAAATTGACCAGAAATCCAATTTGCAATATGTACGACACTTTAATGATTCTAATGGAGTCAGATAAAAGCAAGTTGCAAGAAATAATGGTCCACATTAATTAAGCTGGTGCTGCTACATTAATTAATTCATATTATTTCTCAAAATTTCAGTTATATGTCAATATATATTGAAAACATTAACTTATGTTTATATTTAAAACATTGATACACTAATTGGTGTGTTCATGAGTGTTAAATTAATTGCTGCATCTTTTTAGATTTGTGAAACGAATATTGAATACTTTATCCACCAGTTTACTTACCTACATTAACTAAATTCTTAGTAAAACTTAACTAATTAATTAAAGATTAGTGATGATTTCCAAGTGCAGAGAATTGGGACGTTGATCAACCTGGACCACTTGATGTTGACAGAATTTCTGAATCAACTTTAAGTGCAGGGTATTGACATGGAAATAGAGAAGATAAGGAGGACCAAAGTGCAATAATTCAGAAAACCACATATAGCTAAGTAGGTTTCAAACATAGTTTAAGAAAATAGGGCAACAACCATATATGACAGTTTCTTCAGCCCCATCACTAGTACAAACAAACAAAGTTTCCTTCTTTTTTTTTTTTTCTTTTTCTTTTTTGTGGTGACCATTTTCACTTTTTTTTTTCCCTAAAAAAATTATAAATCTTGATATCTAATTTGTTTGTAAATTTAATTATCAAAAAAAAAAAAAAAGAAGTTGAAAATGTTACAGAAAACCATGAAGGTTGCAGCCATCACACACCTGGAAAATCTGAACCGATATAGAACTAGGTAAAGCATTAATATTTCCCTGCTGTCATGGGTTTCAACTGATTTAAATGAGCTGCAACATAAAAAAAGGAAGAATAAATGAATGCATGGGATAATATCATAATCAGATTTAGGCATTTAGCTATACATACGTTGACAGAAATTTACAGAAAAAAAAAAAAAAGGAGTTACTTAAAGTAGTAATTAAGTAGTTAAGAATCTTGAAATGAGAAAGAAGAAAAGGAGATGGAAAATCACCTGCAGAAAGGGGAATCTCCCATATTTGGAAAAGATCATGGAATATGCACAATTTAAGGAGCTAGCTAGAATATAAAGAAGGGGTATATAAACTGGAATAAGCAATGTTGCAGAAGCAAGAATATGTGTGTATATGTATAGATATAGTACTGTTGTAGAGAGAGAAAGGGTAATGAGAGAGGCTAGTGTGAAAATGGAGGTTGAAATCCTCACATTCAGCGATTTTGTCAAACACAGAGAGAGCATGCGCATGCAAGTATTTAGACAAAAAAGATAGCCGTAAAATCCTGTTAATCGATATTACTAATTTGTCCCTTTTCCATGACTGGTCCATTGTTAACTGAGCACAGAAGAATCGATGTCTATAATAGGAACAACACACACGCATATATAACACTTATTTTATATCTACATATATATAGACTAACAACAGTTGTAAATTGCGTGTTGCGTGGTGAAACAGAAGAGTTAGGTACCTTTAGGATAGGGGCTTCTGTCTATATCTGCTCATCATATTTTTAGTTTTTTTGTTTTGTTTAGCTCTATATATGGCTTCACTTTTGTAAGGACAGAAAGTTGAGAAAATGTCTTTGAAAATCAAGAAAGATATATGTTTCATCATGTTTTTCCTGCTGCATAGGAACCTCCTGCCCAGCTATATATCTCATGGAGCTTTCCACAGTCCCACTTGAAGGGCCTATGTTCATGCTAATTCAATATTTGTTTAATGTTTCTAATAAAGAAATTGAGTGAGTCATGAGAAGAACCTTAGAGAAATTCTTGTGATGGCAAAATACTTCAAATATCTGATAGCAATTAACTAGGTTTTACAACAATATTATTACTTTAAAAAACTTTCTCCACAACATAACCAGGAAATATGAAAAGCAAACAATATCTCAGTCCAACAGAAATGCAAGGAAATACAAGCAAAGAGAGGTTCAGGTCTACGACCTTCGGCTTAGAAATACAGAATATGTACAAAGAAACGAACTTGAAAGATCGTAGCAATTGCGAACTATTGTTGTAGTGGCGAGCCGATAGTTTCCAGGCATCCTCTAATTTCTTCGTTGCAAGATATTATGATCCATGGTAAAGATTGCAACATGGTTCTTACCACCTCAAGAACGAATATATTTTGTTGAAGGGACAGAAGTCTGAGCCCATGATGACGGCTTGATTTTTCCAACTAATAATTTTGATGCAGAGGCAGCATTTATTTTTCTCCTCTTAGCTTCGAGCTCCAAACGTCGTTTATCGGAAGCAGAAGTGGATGACCCAGAAAATATTGAAGCTGAATGAATTAGGGCCCTCTTGTCTTTTCTATTCCTCTCAAACTTCGTAGCAAATTTAATCCGTGAAGCAGAAGCAGTATCCTCTTCAGAAACTGGGAGAAGTCTAATCCCAAGTCCTGTTTTCCTAGAATTAGCCTCTTCTTCAGCTACTCGTTTCTTCTGACCCCTAAGCCTTGCCCGTAGAGATTTGTTTAATGCATAATCATCTGAATGCCTGGAATCAGAAATTCGCTGCAGGCGCACGAGTCTTGGCTCGGCTTCTTTCTTCTTCTTCAGATCGCCTTCTTGGTGTTCAAGGAGCTTAAAAGGATCCACCAGCTTAGTTTTATCTAAAAGGGGGGAAAGTAAAGAGTCAGCTTGCTTTAGAACAACTTCAATTTCCAACTCTCAATTGTATATGCAGCAACGATACTCACCCTCATCAACTGGGAGAACCATAGTTTCAGCATCTTCAGCATCATATTCCTCAATCTTTCTCCGGGCTCCACTAATGATCACATACTCACAATTTTGTGGATCTGTTTGAATAACAATCTCATGTCTACAACATGCAGACTTCATTGAAAAGCTCCATATCTGGGAGAGAAAAAGGGTTCACAACCAATGTAGTCCAAAGGTATGAATAAGTTCAGCATTCAGTTTAAAACAACAGCATACCTTGGTAGAGTAATAATTTCCCACTTGCTTTTTCTCAGCATTGAACCTTACACCCTTTGCAATCATGGACTCACATCCACCACACCAGATATTATAAGGCATCTCAAACCTGTAAATTTGAAGCATACAATTAACACAATAGCCTAAAGTTTCAAAGTTTGCATGCCTATCATAATCCAAGGATCATTTTCTAAATGGCCATGATGGACAAGATATTATATAGACATGAATTCTTTCTTTATACTTTTACAAAGTACAAGAGTAATAACAACTTTATGCAAAAATGGCACAAATTACAGATAGAGGATATCACTAATTTTCTGTTCCCACCCCTATCAACCGTGAGGTTCCAGTACTCAGCTATAGGTCTGGTCAAACACATATTTAACATCCCTGCTAAGCAGAGAACATTAAGAAAGGAACAGGAACAGTAGAATTGAGACACAAGAGAACCATAAAATTCAGTATAGCTCTTATTAGTGGAATCTGTGAAAGTTTGATTTCTAGAAATGTTGTAATAGCAATGTATAATGTGGTCTCCAAATTCTACTATGTTGTATGGCTGAGGCCGGCATTAAACAATAATTGATTATCAAGTGTATCAAGTGGAAATTTTCACTAAGAGCATCAAATCACAATCCCAACATCCGTACCCCTTTTCTCATTGAGTACTTAGAACTAAGAGAGTATATTTAAGAGCTCTTTGATGCTTAAAGAAAAAAATATGGACAGTATATTTAAACTCAATTGGCATACTACCTTATGATCAAGATGCCTTGATCTATTTTTCTTGCTCTCTCCCTCAAAGCATGTTGACCGTGAAACTTGTTCAATCCACCCTGTAAGCAAAGGAATTAAGACTCTAAACACATACACACACAAAAGCGTGCACACACACACATCTGTATGTAGTAATGCAGCTAAAAACATAAAACTGAAGCATACCTTCTTCGGTTCCCATTCTGGTGGGTAGTAAAAATTATCTGCCCGAGCTGCAGCAAGAGATGACTGCAGAAACCAAACAAGTAATTTTAGTCACTTCAAAGATCACATTTGTTATAAAAACCAAAAACATAAATCATGATTAATGGTAACACAATTATTGTGTTCAATTAAAAACACATAACTCAATATATCCGAAGCAGTAATCTGTACTATACAATTCTGCATATGAAAACATAGAGATGCTAACTTATAAACCAAAATCAAATGCTTTGAGCCTAAAAGTAGTAATCTTCAACACTTTTCAACTCAAATTAAAAATAAAATCCTTTCTCCAACAAACATACATATAAATGAGGCCAAAAAGTCAGAAAGGCGTATGATTCAAAACCTAATCCGAACTGTGGAAAAAGCGATTATGAATCTCAGTTGATCCCCAACAATAATTCGAAAGTTTCAATTTATCAAGTAATTTTTGTTTCACATAATACAAATTGATGTTTTTCGCAGTTTCCACGGAATACCATCGATCAAATTCATAAATAAATCACAACAATAACAACTCCAAACCCCTAACCCCCAAAAATCACACAAACTAATAAGAACAGAAGAGAAAGAATTACATACCATCTTGAAATTCGGTTATCTTCGGCGAGGGATTTTGATGGTTTTCAGCTTAGCTCCCAATATTGATTGATCTTGATGAGAGTTCAGAATAAAACCTGCTAATATTTTGCCCTTATTTCCACATTCCGATTATTGATATATTTGTAGGAGGATTAAGGTAAAGTTACGACGTCGTTGTTAATATGGATCATTGAATTGGGCGGTAAGCCCATTACTTGTAAATGGGTTCTTCATTGCCCAAATGTCGGCAACACTATTGGGCCTGAGTTTTCGTCAAATCTGATCAGAGAAGCCCAAACTCACAAAAAAAGAAATGGAAAAGAAAAATACATATATACATAACTATTTTTTGAGATATATATATACATATATATAACGTTTTTAGGAAGGTGGTATTTTAAAAATATCATTATACAACTATAAACCTAAGAAAATATTATTTTTTCATGAAAAATACATTTATAATAAGGTTCAAACACATTATTTTTACGAAAATAATTTGAAAATGCTATATTAATTGAATAAGATGATGATATTTACATGACTAGCATCTCACGTGCAACTAAATTATAGTCCATATAACTATCCACACGTACGTAGAGAAGTGGGGAAAATAAGTATTATTAAGGATTTTGAGGGACCTGAAAATAATTAGTGAACTTTTCATAATTTTTCCTATATACTTAATTTGTGCTCTTTCATGATTGTGCATTATTAGGAACTAAAGATGAACACTGTTGTGTTAATTCCTTTTGTTCTTCTTCTTCTACAATCTTTACCTTTTTTTCTGCCATTAATGCTAATAATGTCTTCAACTTTTCCCCACTCATGTAACATGATTTCATCAGAAAAAAACAGTTACTTTAAATAAATTTATATATATAGAGAGAGTAATTGACTAATATATTTTCTAAATATATCATATGTCATATATTATATAACTTAAAAGGTATAACAAACCGTAAAATAATTAGGGTTTTTATATTCAATTCAAGTTGTAGACAAGATCTCCTTAAGTTCCTGATCTCATAAATTATTGTATTTGACGAAATGAAATTTGGGCAACATGTTTTCAGTTTCTCCCATAATGCTAACCACAAACCATTTCATATTTCCTCATAAACAAAGAGAAGATCTTGACTAAATATCATAGTAATACTTATTCTCCACTTTTCAAAGTATGAATAGTGACATTCAGTACTAAACACAATCAAGAAATATATAATTCAGGTTTTGACAATCCACATAATGACCCTTTTTTGTTTCTTGATTTCTAAGCAACATTTATTGGTAATTGTACCACCCACCCCCACCCCCCCACCTCCTATCTCTCTCTTCTCTTTCTCTCCCACATTAAATTAGAGTATTAACTAGCTCACAAGTCTCACATGGAAGCAAGCACTAAGCATCTAAATTCAACCCTCCTCCACAATATCAAGCTGTCAGCCCTTCAAATTTTCTTAATCCCACTAAAAAAATCAGCCCTTTTTTCTCCTCATTTCATTGCTCCATGCTTTCTCTTCAACCTTTTAATCTACTTCATCAATTCTCTCCACATCATGATCATGAGAAATATCCCATTTCTATGGCTCTTTCTCATCTTCTTGCTATTCTTTTATGGCTCTTATAACTTCCAATACCTCAAAAACACCCCCTCTTCATCTCATATTCATCCACATAGAAAAACACTTGCTAGCAAGTTTGATTTCACCCCGTTCCTCCACCGGCACCACCACCGGAAGGAGCATCCACCGGAGCCACGAGGCGGAGGCGATATCGACCCTCGTTACGGCGTCGAGAAGCGCCTAGTCCCTACCGGTCCGAATCCCTTGCACCATTAGTTGATTAAGGAATGGACTATATATTGATCATATATACGTGCCAACATTATGGTTAGTGTAATATTGTAATGTTTTTAAATTTAGCTGTCTAATTCTTCCTCTCTCTCTCTCTTTTTCTTTCTTTTTTGTTGTGTGTGTGTTGGGAAATCATAAAAATGGTGTGGTTGAGTTGTATATTTATATGATGGGAAGAGTAGAAGATATATCATATTGTATAATATGAATGAATTGTGATTCTTTTATTTTATATATTTCTTTTTAAATTTTCTGTAATTTCATTAGGAGATTATATATATATATATATATATATATATATATATAGATGAATAAATTGATGAAATTTCAAGAAAGATGAGTGGTTGTGACGGCACGGCACGAGAGAGGAGGGAAAAAGCATTAATCGTGGCTAACATAATTATTGTAGTAGTACAATTAATATTGTTGGTAAGAATAGTTAGATATTATATAATCTTTAAATTTGAATACATATTTTCATTTGATATTTCAAAATAATAATATATTTTTTATGTGTTTTATAATATCATTATATAACATATGTATTAAATACAATAAAATAGAAGTGAAATTTGAAAATATAATTGTGGACCCTGATGGAAAAACAGGAAGCTTCATTCATATGAATTAATAGTAGGGAGTGTGGTGTGCACGTGATGAGCTGGCTATAACGTGGCAAATTAATCCAGGTTTCATGCTGGCTAATATGTAATTTAGGCTATTTGGCCTTAATTATATTCTTGCAATTATCCATCTCAAGGAAAGAGCTTACTTTTAGTATTCTTTAATTGGTTTGATCCTAGGTCGAATTAAATTTCAGGAATTTTTGTTTTCTTTCTATTAATGGTGTTATTTCTTAACCACTATTTTTGGCTAAAATTTGGAAAATAGAGAGAGAAAAGGGATTTCAGACAAGGGTTGGCCTGAATTCTTTTGTTACACGACAATGATGCTATATGTATATAGCTAGAGACACTCATGTTAGAGTAAAATAAAGAATAAAGGGCTCATAGAGTTGAGAGGATATTGTATGGAAATAAAAATGAAACAAAAAACTCACTTAATTGTATTAATCATGTAGGTAAACATAATCTATAAAATTACATGAGAAATGCATATATTAATTAATATAGGTGTGTCCTATTGCTTTTAATAATCATAAGTCAAAAGGAGATGCATAAAACCAGTTCACTTTTAAAAGAGGATTAGGGATTTTGTTCCATATACATGTACCTGGTGGGCCACCCCACTAATATTGTATATTGCAAATTCAATTTTGGTGATTTTCATTGAAACTTCTATAAAATCTTAATTGGATATTTGAAGGGCTTTTAGTAGTTTGGTGAGATTCTATGATTAAAATAGATTATGCAGTAATAGATGAATAGTGAAAATAGGTGTTTGTTTGACGATATTAATGTATTGCAGGATTATGTCATAGTTGTTCAATCAATATTGGAAAATATGGATCAATATAATATTTTATTGTGAAAAATGAGTCAATGTTATATCTTAACGTGAAGATATGGATTAGGATGTTTTATTACGAGAAAATGTATTTTATAATGATTAGATGATTGTAAATATATGCAGTAAAAACATACATTCAAATTTTGATGTTTAAATCCCTCGATGTGAAATCTCTTAACCAAACATTCCACGTATGAATTGATTCCCTACGAGTCCAATTAGTTTCCATAAATAAATTGTTATTTTTAGGCTGTGTTGATATTGAATTATTGATAATCCACAAATTTCATGTGCTATTGGTATGCATCTCATCTGCATGGGCCTGTGTTCTAAAATTTATATGAACAAAGTAAATATATATTTGGGCCAAAGTAATTGGGCTTATCAGGCCGGGCCTTACGTATATGGGCCTCAACAACTTATATCAGCCCTTCATTTAGAGTGTGTGTGGTTCGGTTTCATGTAGGCCCAACTCTTTTCCATATTTAAATGTAAAGCATTTAAGGAAAAGTTTTTCCTTTTCCTTTTTTTTTTTTGGTGTTGAAACTTGAAAGTCACTCAAAGTAAATAAAATAATAATAAAGTTTTTTCCGGTTTGAGATATAAAATAACTTTATCTATAACCGAAATTATGTTTTCTTTTTAACAAAAAGAAAAATTTCAAGAAATTTTGTGATACTGTTCACAATTTAAACTCATTTCCACAAGTTAATACCTAATTTATGGGGTAGAAGATTTTGAATTGACTCATTTCATAGATATTAGTATTATAAGATAAGGTAGTTCTATAGTAAACTAGGTGTCAGACTCTCCACTCATTTTCAACCATCAGATTTGAGATCATTAAGATCAAAGTCAACTATAATCTCAGATCTAATAACTGAAAATGATAGAGAGTCTGGTGTATTAATACACCCGGTGTACTACAGAAGGACCCTATAAGATAGACTCACAATAATATTAATTATTTTAGGATAAATGGTACATAACTACTTAATTAATTTGAAAGGGAAAAAAAAAACATGGAAGCACATAATATATACTGATATTTGGACCCACGATATATTATTGTAGTTCAAGCTTGTAAGAGAAATTCAGTTCGTCAATGTTTTCATGTAGTCATTATTGCATGGACCGTCAACCACTCTTTGAATACAAACTTTAGAGTTTAATTATTCTTTTGAATTATTCAAATATGTGATAATTAAAGTCTATAAAATTATTTCAATTTTTATATGCACGCATACTTAAAAAAGGATATCATATATATCCATTTATCTAAGATTAAATTTTATTATATTTCTTATATTATGGAACGGTGACATGTATATATACAATCTATAATTATACTAGTATAGATTTACACATGACATGTATATATGATTTTCGAGTCGAAATTATATACTTAATCAGAAATTCAAGTAGTGGAATATCACACATAATAATTGATATGCTAAGAAAAATACTTAAAAATCAACATACCTAATAAAATATGAAGGAACCCTAATCTACAAAACAACATACCTAACGTTAGGCAGTAGTCCCTAAAAGGTTGATAAAATCCCACTTGCCAAATGAGAGAGAGAGGAAAAAAAAAAAAAAAAAAGGTCAACTCATATATATCCTCAAAGTCAAAGCATTGACTTACTACATATGAGTTGAAGAGTTCGTAGGATAACCTCATCACACATCAGTTGATGAACGACTTGGTCCATGGCCCTGTTCTTTGTATCATCCTAGTTGACCCAACTGCCTTTATTTGAGTCAAGCTCACATTTTGTTCACCTAGCTTTAAATACAGATTTTATCACTTGATCATTATATTTGCACTAAGTTGGGTTCGTTTTAGTTGTGATGGAAAATGGAAATGTGGATGATCAATACCATTTTACTATTTTTATTTCGTCGGCTTTCTTTTCTTTCAAAAGTATCACTTATGATCGTATGTATAGTCATGCACGATCATACATGTTGATATTATAAGACTTATTTGCTTGATTCCTATGTTAAGGTGGCACTGTGAATTTCCCAATTAATTGGAGAAATAAACTTATTATATCCACAGAAACATAATAGACATGTCAAGTTCATACAGTATTAAACAGTTCGATCTCATTGAAAGACGTACTGATAATTTTAACATATCAATATCTACTCACAATATAGAAGGTGAATACTTTAGGATTTCCTAATTTACAATAGTTTATCTCATTGTGGAACACTCATCACTTTTTGGTGTGTGTGAAAGCCATCCAAATCCACAAAAATAATGTCACAATAAGGACCACCCAAATGTTACTCTTAGATATCACCAAGGTCAAACTTCCAAAAGCATGATGAACATAGCATTTAGTGGCCCATTATTCCATTTCCAAGTTTCATTTAATTTCCCTCCAATTCATTAATAATGCGAATTATCTAACCCTAAATGACCCAAACAGTTCATTTTCAAGATTCACTAATCTCCCTCAATTTAATAATGCCATCTATCATAAAGCACTAACCATACCATCATTTATTAATATATACCACAAGTAATCTAAAGTTGAATTTGTCTCTTCCCACCTCCCAACTCCTACCCACACACCCATCCCACATATATATTCAATCCCATCTCAAATTCTTCCACCATTTTCATTTCTCTTCTTCTTGTTCTTCAAGAACTCAACAAGAAAATAATCACACTCAAAAAAAAAAAAAAAACAAAGAGAAAATGGTTCGTCCCATCCCAATAATCCATGCAAGTGATCAAAGCTTCTCTCCAATCCCACTAGCTATAGGCCTGTTTGTTTCAGTGTCTTTATTGGTGGGCCTTTGTGCAAAACATGCAAGGCAAGTTCAAAACAAGTGTGCATCCAAAACAAGCCATCCAAACACGGCCAAAGCCCCGTTGCCGTCGGCCAAGCAGCTGATCGCAACCATAAGCCACAAGGCGATGATGATCCATGCAAAGAAACCATCTTCCGGCATGGATTCCGGCGCCGGAGATCTCCGGAAAGGGGGAGAAGAAAGTGGGCTGTGGCAAAAGGCGATCTTGATGGGAGAGAAATGCCAGCCGCCGGAGTTTTCTGGAGTCATTCACTACGATTATTCCGGCAATAGGGTGCCGGAGATGCCCAAGTCTCCCAGGACCATTTCTATGAGCCCTTTGAGGAATTTTACTATGCAGACAAAAGACAATTCTATTTATTGATCATGTACTATTTGGGAGTACATGATCTTATTTAATTTGGTAGTGATGCAATTTTTGGTTTTGGAATTTCTTTTTTTGATGTTTTTCATCTGTAAATTTAATGTTAGGAGGGGTGTAAACGAATAGAGCTCGAACAATCATCTGTTATTTGTCGCTAGTTTATGTTCAGTGATCGATTAGATTATTTTGGAGATGTTCATGAAAAAAAAAATTGTTTAGACATTTGTATGAGCTAGGCAATTGTTAATGGTAAGCAAAGCTTGCTATGAACTTGGTTAATAATAAAAATTGATGTTGTTTTTAGAATAGTTTTCATTTGTATGAAATAGTGAAATATATGGAGATTAATTAGTTTATTTAATCATTAATGTCTTTCCATGATTGTTTAACATGTTCCATGATAAATTAGAGCTAATACTTTTCCACATGACTAGGTCTCGTTTATGTATATAAAGAAATAAAGAGCCATGTACTAACTTTTTTTTATGGGATCAACTTATTAATAGTGAAAATATCATAATTGTTGTAAATTAGTTTTGTGTTGGTCTTATCCCATGAAGGGGTCAATCCGATTAAATTAGGTTTAGGTAACCTAACCTAATTTGAATGCATGAGAATTAATTCATAAATATCTTTATTATCTTATACTAATTTGTTATCGATAAGCAAACGTAATGCTAATGAGTCATTACCTTAGTGGTAACAATCATGCTGCATATTTGATATTTATGTATGATTTGATCAGAACATTTTAAAAAATTCATCAAGTCAAATAAAGACGATATTATTTAAGTTTTGATACGTAGTTTAATTCATTTAATGATGACTTTTAATTTATTTATTTGCTAAAGATGGAAATATTGATTTGATCCTATAAAACTCCAATATACATATAGTTTGTACTCGAAGATAATGATAAAATTTACAAGTAAAAAGGTGGAAATGCTAAAAAAAAAAAAAATTCATTTCTCTTCTGTAGTACTCTGTGTATGAGCTCGGCTTCTTAGCTCTTCAAAAGCCTTCATACTTTCTGCATCAAATCCTCCAGCAAACTGAAACAAGTTTCAATCGGTTAAACGCTTCAAATTCTACGTTGAATTCTTCGATTCAAAATATAGACGAATGTTTGGTTATATACCTGATGAACACGGAAGGCAAAGCGAACGCCTTGTAGGATCAAGAACTCTTTGTTCGGTTCCTTCTCTGGTTCATTCATTGCATCGAGCTCTGTGGACACGCGCTTCATGTATTTTCTAGCTAATTGTACTGATGAAAGCTTGATCTGGAAGACATAGATTGTTCGTATTATGATATGATCCGATTATCATAACTAGTACATGTATTAAACCATGTTATTATTACCTTGCCAACTACTCCAGAATCGAGTAGCCAGTTAACTGGGATACCAAATTCCTTGTATCGTGAAACTGCCATGTCTCGTGTTCGTAACAATGCGTATACACTGTTTTCCACCCTGTCAAATTGGGACAAAAGATGGCAGGATAAGTTTCAAAGTAACTACAGTTTAGGACTTTAAGAATCTTGCCTGAGAGGACTTACTTTTCGAGCAATTTGTACATCTTCTTGAGAGCAGGTTCACAAGGTAAACTGGGGTCATCAGTGAATGAAGAGACCTGTTTTTCTAGTTTCATTAGGTCCTGATATTCAAATGCTGCTTCTCTGAATGCATCTGCTTTCCCTTCTGGCCAATCAAAGTGCTTCAGGACGGCTCGTTCATCGACCTATCAGAAACAGGATTAAACAGATTTGTAAGAAAACTGTTGAGCATTGTAAGAGCTTATGAAGTTGGGAGACATACTAAGAAGGAGAGTTCCTCGTCGAGCCAGTTGACAAAGGCCACCAAGTCTTCTATGTCTGTAAAAGAAGCTGCTCGAACTTCGGCTGCCAATGACTGGACAAAATCACCTTGGGTCTCCACGTCAGCTTTAACCTGATTCAGGAATGCAGATTCTTTCATTGTTAGGACAAAGGCAGAGTGATATATATATATAATTACTGAAAATGAACTAAAGTTCAACATACAGCCAAGAGGAATGTTGATCTATTCTCAATCTCCCCAATCATGTTGCTCCTTGCATCTGAGGTGTTTGATGACGTGGAAAGCAAAGAGGTAGTGTCCTTCTTTGCCTCACGTTTCATTAACGACTGGTAAAACTCAACCAGTTCAGGCGCCCGGTGAACCTTATCTCCACCTCCACCCCCTTTGGAAAGGCTCCCTGGTGGAGGCGGGGGACGAGGAGGTCCACCAGGCGGTGGTGGTGGTGGTGGTGCACCTGGTGGAGGTGGCGGTGGAGGGGGCCCATCACCTGGTGCCAGGCTAGGAGCATTGCCATTTGCACCACCAGAAGCACCCCCTGATGGCCTAGGGGGTGGTCGAGGGGCCCGAGGAGCACGTTTCTCAACCTGAGCAAGCTGCATTTTGCTAACAATTGGAGGCTCGGCTTTGCTATCACCGGACTCGACATTTGAACTCGCAGAGACAACAGGTTTCTCTTTAATATGAGCAAGTTTTGGGGGGAGAGATACAGGCTTAATAGTCAGAGGGTCACCAAACTTAACTGCTCTTGCTTTCTGGGCTTTCTCCTTAAGGTTCTTCTCTCTCTCCAAAGCAAGCTTATGGCGGTCCTTATACGCAGGGTACTTCTCGTCCAAAACCCCTTCAACCGATTTAGACATCAATTGGAAAGACGAGGATACAGAATTCAGCGAATCAGATGGAGTTAGCTTCGGAGTTTCTGGTGAATTAACATCATCATTCTCTGCCATGCCAAAACTAGTGATAGCCACACCATCTCCAGCATTTCTCATCATCAGGGCTTCTAAGGGCCCTCTCGGCCCCTTAGAACCACCTGCAAAAGATCTAGCTGGAGAAGAAAGGGCGCTTGAATCGTCTCTACTTTTTCCCCATCTCTTCAGCTTTTGAATCAAACTAGCCTTCTTACTAACAGTACTGAATCTGCTTGTTGAACTATCAATGGAGACATTGTCAAAATCCTCACTGTCAACTGAAGTGTTATCAAAGTTGCTCTCCATGTCGGTGTCCCCTCCTCCACGCTCTGATCCCGCGTATTCTAACATGAGCTGTTTGGCCTTCTCTTGGGATCGTGGGCTCAAGCTTTTACTCAGGTCACGCGCTGATGTTTTTCCAGGAGGTGTTTGGTTGTTACGAAGCTCAAATCTTAGACATGCGTTGACCCAACGAAGATACACTAGCTCCTCAACTTCACTAAATCTGTTCATTTGAAGCCCTTCAACTTGCTTAACAAGATCATCATTTATATGCTTCAATTCATTCACCTCTTCTCTCACCTTGGCAACCATTTCTGTCTGAAAGTAATAGAAAAAACAGATCACATTACCAATCAAACACATTCTCTATTTAAGACACAAAGTAGAGTCAAAATGCTTTACCTCAGTCATGTTGGAAAGGGCTTTAACTTTAGTTTCAGCAGAATCGAGTTTAATTATCAAATCCCTCTTTTCATGAAGAAGCTCAATGTTCTTTCTCTTAAGCTCCATAACCTCCACCTCCATCTCCTTAACAGCTTTCAATTTCTTCTCGATTTCAGCATCTTTCTTGGAGGCTTCTTGCTCCTTAGCTTGAAGCCCACCAACTTGCTGCTTTAGCAAAAGAAGCTGGCCCTTTGTCTGGCTAGATTCAAGCTGAATTTGCTTCTGCAATTCTTTGATTTTCTTCCTCGACATCTCAAGCTCTTTCCTAGCATTAGCACCCTGAGACACCTCCTCTTGAAGCTTTTTCCTCTCAGCCTGCAAAGAATTGATAGTGATATTGAGCATATCAATCTCCACTGTTTTAATCTTGAGCTGTTTTTGCAACTCAGAAATGCTCGATTCTTGCTCCTTCAATCCATAGTATTCGAGCAGCTCCCCTTCCAGCTTCACCTCTCTCTCTTCCAACTCTTGGACAAGATTACGCAGTCTTTCAAGCTCACTAGCATTGTTCGCCATCTCACTCTCGTAAACCCTGTCTCTCTCTGCCTTGATATTAGCGGCCGTGTCATACTTGTCAGTTGGCAATGGGAAATCAATTTCTCCAGATAAGAGACTCTCAAACTCCGGGAAAAACTCATCCTCATAATCAGGTGGGCTACTTAAGGCAGGATTTATAACGCTATTGATTAACTTCACTTCTTCTTTCTCCTCTTCCTCTTCCGCCTATAATGTTTCAAACATCTCATAACATAGTGTCCAATATACAACATTAACATCTTTTCACATAAAATATAAATGTCTACACACTAACAACTACCTCACTGAGGCCTTTGTCTGAATAGGCAACATCCTCCTCCTCTTTCCCTTTATCAAATGATGCTTCATCATTTTCTGATGTTCAAAATAATAGCAGAAGAGATTATCAGTGATTTATGTTATCTACAGCAGAAATCATCTCAACCCAATAAAGCTCTCCCAACAAAAGCATGCAAAACTACATATCTATAAAACAGGACATCTTTCGATTTTTCCTATGTTATTTCACAATAAACAGAATTCAAACAACAATAACAAAGAGAAACTAAAGTACCTGAGGGTTTCTTCAAATTCTCAGGTGGCCTTCTGACATTAATCTGCTTGACCGCATAAGCTGCAATAGAAGCAGCAACAAGAAAGCCTACCCTAACAATCATGTAGGAATTATTGATGAAAAATACTGATTTTTCCACTCATAAACTAACACAAACACTGCCTTAACAAGGCTTTCCCCCATTTCCTTTCAACCCCATATCTCATGTTTCAGCCCAATAATCCATACAAATCAGCAGCAAAGTATTTCTTCTTTGCAATATTGCAAATCAAGAAAAAGTTGGGATTTTTTTTTCTTTCTTTTTTTTAGAGGATGAAACATTCCAGCATGAGTAGCATTATCTTCTTACAAGGCACTAACTTGCTTGCACACAAAGATTCTGATAAATAAAATTCTAAGACAGTGTGTTGTAAGAGCTACAGGAGCCACCAATTTCGAGTGGCTATTTATCCTCTAAACAACAGGATTGAAAGGTGGGTCTTCCTCATTTATTTGTGCAGATAAGTGAAGAGAAAATGTGGAATTTAAGGCTGATGAAAGAGACAACAAATGAAAGGTAATTTTGGACAAGAATTATGTCAGTTTTCTGCAAGCTTGCTTGGGTTTTTATCCAGGCATTGTGGTTAGTTTGAGGTTTTACATTTGTCTCATTTTGAAAATCTTTCTCGTCTCATTTGTCTCTATAATCCGTGTTTCCAATCATATAATATTTATCTCGTTTTATTCAAGAATTGATGACAGGTAGAAACCCAAGTGCAGAAATTAGTTTAAATGAAGAAACAGATGCAAAAATGGTATTTTTCATATACTTTTTTGGTTGGGGAAATTTGAAAAAAGGTAAATTTGGCATTTAATTCCTGGCTCTGCTTTAGTGGATTTTGCAAATGGATAGATAAGAAAAGTAGATTAGAGCAAAAAGTGTATGTATGATATTGGTGGATTATTTGACAATTTGGCAATGTCAGTTATTTCTCTAAATTTGTCATCTTTCATATATGTGACAAAAATGAGAGGCTGTAAAGCATGGCTGCTCACACAGATATCCCCACACAAATGGTCCACTTGGGTCCATCCTTAGCGGGCCCAAAACCCATCAAGAATTGCATAGTTCGGCCCAATCATTGGGTTAGAAGAAGCCCACATATAGTCCATCATATATTTCCTTTTCCTTTTTTGCAACTCTCCGATTAAATATGAAGATTTCAAGAAAAGTACATATAAATTGAAGGGCTATGAGCCCAAAGTAATCAATTAGGCTTTATCAAACAAATTGACCAACAAGAAGGTTCCACTTTAATTAGGCCCAAGTAGGCTTAGCCCATTAAGATAACCGAAGCCCAACAAACCTCAAGCCCAAATTCATAATTTCGACTAAATTCTTGCACAAGATATCAAAAATTTATACAGACACTTCCACAAGAAGTTGAAACCATATATACACATCAAAATGGAAAGAAGAGAGAGAAGATACACTCTCTTACAAAGAAGAATAGTTAGTGAGGATCTTAGGTTTAGAAGATTGGTGCTTAGGTGTAATTGCTGCCACTATTACAATGCTGCTTAGCAAGGCCAAACCAAGCCCTAAACCATTCACAATCGTTGACTCAGGGCACCGTTTTAAGACACTGCCTTTGACTTGCAAGAAAGTCAACTTTTCAAGAAGCCCTGTCTCAGCTGTCACCACTGCTAAACCATATGTGTACAAACCAACAAAGACATGCCAAGGTAGTACCCTTTGCCTTGTTGTTCTTACCTCGCCTTTGTGCCAAAAGCTCACAAACCCAAACACCCACTGCAACATAATGTCAACCCCTCTTATTAATGCAATGTTATGATATCAAATGGACTAAAAACCTAATCTTTAGAACTAAGAAAACTTAAATCACTCAAAATTATTTAGTAAAGAATTCTATAAAGCAATTAAAGATGAAGAAACCTGAGTCCCAAAGAGGATGATACATATGAGACCCATCCATGAATGCAAACTGTAGAAATTAGCAACAATCCCATCATGGGAATGAAATTTTGTCCAAATCCCAAAAATCCCACAAGATAAAGCCACACCTTGGAGACAAAGGTGGACTAATTTCCTTAAATTTCTTGAACCAGGCAACCATCTGTGCACCAAAATGGCTAAAACACCCAACAATTGTAGGATCAAAAAACTGAAAACTCTAAATCAATCAAAACCCACTTCATAAACTGCACAAATCTATACCGTCTCCACTAATTAGAATAAAACCAATTACCATTAGCAAAGGATGTAGAACCTGCACATGTAATGAAAACATGCATGAACATTAATGCACTGAAAATCAAGAAAGAAAAGGGGTTTGTGTTTCTTACAGCATAAATGTGGTCTTCTTGAGATGGGGATTGAGGAATGAAGCTAGTCTTGAAGTGAAAAGCCCATGTAAGAACCAGAAGTGCAACTATACAAGCTGAGAATCTGGCAAAAAGAAGAACAGAAAATGAAGGAGACAAGAGTGTGGCCATAGTAAATTTGGTAGTAGAATTGATATTTCAAAGCATATTTCAGTTCAGTAGTACAGTGAGCTACCGACACAATTAAAGTAGGGCAACAATTTATAACATTATTATTATTGGGAAAAGCGTTGTCTTTTTTCTAAGACTTGCTTTCTTTTGTAGAGTTGTTTCTGATGAGTTATACTACTACTACTTTAATACTCCATAAATTTTCAATTTTTTTAATATTTAAAAAGTTGTTTCATACATTTCTGAAAAAATAATGACTATTGATTACATATATAATAACCATAATGTTCCTTTTTGAAATACTAAAAAATGAAGTTAAAAGTAACTTATAATAAACAAAGATCTAGTCAAAACAAAATGGGACGTGATATAGTAATATGATTAAAAGAGAAGTGAATTATTTTAATAATTGAGTTCTTTATCAAGAAAATGATAATGAAGGACCCACCCTATGTTGCACCTGGCAATGAATTATGAAGGTTACATCTTGTTGATGGTAAAAGATGATATAGAAATTGAAAACAAAATCATAATCAAACCTGGTATAAATGCAGAGTTGGATTTTTTTTTTATTACCTATAAATATATATATATATATATATATATATATATACTAGTTAGAGAACACGTGCATTGCAGATGAGGAGTTAAACTTTTAAAATCTATTTTTTGGTTGATTTTTGTAATATATTTTTTCCATTCATTTTTTCTTTAATATTTTATTAGAACATAGTTAACATTTGAATTTTTTAAATTATTGATTTGCAATTTAATAAGAGTTATAAAAATAATAATTTAAAAGAAAAGCTTCCATAAAACTAATTTAAAATAAGTTAAAAGAAAAGGTAACAATCTAATTTGACTACTAACTATAACTAATCTAAAATTAGTTAAAAGAAAAGATAACAATCTAATTTGACTACCAATTATATTTTTTCTTGTTTGATCTTCTTTTCAGCCTTACTCTTCTTCCTTCTTGACTTGTTTAATAAATATATGATTGTATCATCTTCTTCACCGCTGGATACGTGGATGCATTCCTTATTTTTTGTCTTCTTGATTCTTCTTCTTTTCTTTGGTTCATCATTTGGTGGAATGTCCATTGTTGTTGTCAATGTTGTGGTTGTGATGTTGAATTTGTCATTTACTATCTCCACAGTTTCCATCTTTTCCATGGCTTCAACAATTGCATTCAATCTTCCTCTTCAACTTTTGTGTTGTAGTTTAGGGCAATCAAAAAACGGACCTTACTTGCTCCTTGTAAGATCAACCATCTGTGATGTTCAGATATGTTTTGACCCTATGTATGTATTTTTATTTAGAAAAACAATAAAAATGTAGTGACTAAATTGTGGACATGAGAAAATGGTTGTCACTCTATGTATATTTGTTTTATTTTTTAATGAAGACCTTATTAAAAACTAAAATTGTTACCTTCTCAATGGACCTCAAGTAGTCTTCTACTGAGCATCCAACATATACTGTTGTCGTGTCACCAAACATTGTCATTGTAGCTTCAAGATGATTTTGTATCACCTTTAATTTGACTACATACCTACAACAATGAATTTATATAAAATATAGCGATTTGTCATACTCATCTTATTTTGTAATTTATTATTTTAATTTTCTACCTTGGTATTGTTTGAACTGGGTCATCATTGCACTTTCTACATGTTGTGTTTCCATCATCTTTTGGTGCTGATGTTGATCACTTTTTGCATGCATTGTACCATATTTTTGTTTCATTTTCTACCTTGTCCACAAGTCCAGTGAAATAATAATATTCATTCTGCATTTAGGAAAAAAAATGTTTTATAATGAAGACACGACGTATTCATATACCTTGAATATAAATTATAGTCACGTACCTTTGATGGAGAATCTTTTCTCTCGATAAGATCTTCAAGATTAGTCTCTTTTCCTCCTCTCATTCTATGTGTCATCCTCAACTTGCATATTTCCAATGGATCATGAACGATGCACGGCAGTTTTGCAAGTTGTTTAGATTTCACATTTATTTGTATAGTTGAAATTGAAGTGGTTTGCAATTGGATCTCACCTAAGCAAACATTTGTAATTTAAAAATCATTTTCCTTCTCAAGACATTTGCATTTCTTCATTGTCTTTTTTATTTTTCCAAAAAATTAGTTGGGTTTATGTTTTACCTTGATATTCCTTCGTTGTGACTTTTGTGATGGCAATCGTCGGTTTTTGGTCAACAATTTGTTGCAATTCCGCTCCTTCATTCAAAGTCATGTCTTCCCAAAGGGAAACATTAATATAGTGGTGTCTGCATATGAAATAAATAAAAAATTAAGTCGAATTTTTGTTTAGTTATTTTGTTTAGTAAGGGACTTACATTCATATATTTTTCACATATTTTATTATAGAAGATAGGTAATACTTACTCTTCATTTATCAAAGTGATTTCTCTTACGGCCACCTTCCTTTGGGTGTTAACAATCATGCTTTCCTTCACCATTGTAAGCATTCCACATATATCTTCATAAACAAAATATATATTCAATGATTATTTTATAAATTATTGAAAGTAAATTGAAATAGAAAAATGCATACCAATTTTGACGCGCTCCTCATGTTTACCACACAAGTCTTTGTACTCCACGTAGACATTCTTATCGTGATTTTCCTCGATATTGTTCAAAACTTCCTTCACATTGCTGAAATGGTTTAAAACCAATTCTTTTTCAGGATATACTGAAGCGAAGTTCGTGTTGACGCCTTTAACCATCACATTTTCAATCAAATATGTTATGTTTCTTTTAAATTCACTTGCAAATTTTTTGATGTCATCCTTAAACATGATGACTCCAATTTGAATGGCCTGCATGATTAGGCATTGGTGGATAAATAAATGAAAAAAAAATAAAAATATATATACAACTAAAAAAAGTCACGATAAAAATTAAATTAAACTTGATCATCCACTTACCTCTTCATCCATCATTATCATTTTTTGAATTTTCATGGAATTATTTTTCCCACGACATACTTCGTGGCCAACTCGTAGAACCTTCAATTGTATTGATTTTGCCTTTTATCCGATTTGTAAAAGTTTTATGGACAAATTTGTTTTTGTTGACATGTTTGTCGTGTTCTGTCTTGTAGTGTAACTCCTATTAGAGAACCACATATAAAAACAAAGTCTTAATATAAGCAGTATAAATAGATATGTTACGCATATTGCCGCCAAACAAAAGTAGTGGATGAGTTTAAATGATACATAAATAAATAAGGAAAAAGACAAAAGATGTTTTAAATTATATCATTGTTTGTTTGAAAAGAGAGTATTAAACATGAAATTTTTAGCAATGCAATAAATAGTGGGAAACACTAATAAAGTAGAAAGAAGATAATGATGAAAAAATATAGGTGACAATTTTTATATAAATCCCCTTATTAATGGAGATTAATCAGGCCACAATGTTCTTATAACATTATTTAAAATTAACTTACTGCTAGCCGAATGAGTATAAATAATTAAATAGAGAAAGTTTCTAATGACACATAATTAATTAAAATAACTTGCAAATTCAACTCAATATAAAATCAGAATATATAAAGATAATAATAAGATGAAAAAATAACCTTATTTCACTTATACCTAGTTTCTGAAGAAGACTTCGATAAATCGTATTCTTTCTCTTTTTATCTCTTTTTGTTTGAATATTTTGTAGTTTAATTGAGGGATTATTTATAGAGTCTTAGTACTCCTAATTGTATTAGGATTAAATTTCTTTGTAATTATATCTTTTAGAATTGCATGAGTTTAGAATCGTAATTGTATTAGGTTTCCTGTCTTCAAAAATATTTGTTTGATTTGGATGGAATTTGTGTAATTAGATAATATCAAATTAAAATTCTCATGCTCGATTGCTCCGACATTGTTATGTGGTAAAATTCCAACATATATATAAAGTTAATTTTATAAATTTACTAATCGTTATATAATTATTCGTTAAGTTTTTGATATTTTTTAAATATAAATTTATGTGTATATGTATATCTATGTTATTAATAGATATTATTGATGTTATTAATAGATATTAATGAATAATAATATTATCCTTCATAAGAGTATTCTGAAATTAGGACTCTAAAATTGACATTATCTAAGAGGGTTAAAATAGACATTACAAAAAATGGACGAAAGTAATATCTTTTAGATTTGCATGAAGTTGAAAAGAAAAGGGGAAAAAAATAGAAAACTTACCTTTTGCGCGACCAGGGTCGAGTCAAGGGTTGCCTGGCCGGGTCGCGTTTCTAGGCCGGCCAGAAACCAAAATGTCGAACCTGCGACCCGGGTCGGGTGGCTAGAAGCCCGCCTGGGTCGCGTGTCCGCCTGGGCCGGGTCGCCTGGAGCCTTGTCGGGTCACGAGTCGTATCCATGTTCCTTGGTTTTATTCAAACATTCGACCCGGGTCGGGTGACGTGCAACCCGCCCGGGTCACATGTAGAAATACGTGATGCTGCTGAAAGTTATTCATGAGCTTATTGCATAGTAACTCTTAAACTTGAATGTGTGCATTTAACCAGATTTTTTGTGGCCCATATATGAAGGATTCTTAGTGTGACATGACTTGCATCTTGACCCTCTAATATTAATTTTTTTCTATTTGGTGTTTTGCATTATGTAGGTAAACTTCTTTAATAAAATAACTGCGAGCTTACAAAGATCCTATTCAACTCTCTGAACAATTATAGATTTTAAATAATTTCTCTGTTGTTCTACATGTCTAGCTTTAGTTTTATCAAATTGGAACTACCTGCATTATACATGTTAAACAATTGATTTATGGAATTTCATTGAAGCCCTAGATATTAGCAATGCAGAACGGAAGACCCGGGCGGAATGTTTATTTAGCAGATGAAGTTGTAAGTTGAAGATTGCAGGGTATATCTCACTTAAATTGAATTCAAAAATCCTTCATAATGCCTCATGAGAAGACACCCATCTTGCATCTTGAAATTGTTTGATTTCATCGATCACATTATTATCATCATCATTTTGGGATAGATTAACTGCCACTTATCATGACCTTTGTAAATATATTAGTAAAAGTACTTCACAGTCGTCACTCCCGAGCATATCTCAATATTGATGTGACAGTTATATCTTGACAACAAATATGGATTGTAAGGAACCACCCATTGATTAATATTCAATTCAGCATTGCGAACATGAACAACCACTCCATTTTGTCGTCTTCTGTAGATTGGATAATCATCTTTACCTTGTATGGTGCTTTCACAAAAAGGTCTTGGATAATCACATTTGCACTTACCTACAAATCAGGGTTGAAATAAATTACTAACAGTTGGTTAAGTATAAATAAATAAAAAAGATAAAAAATGATCTAAAAATGGAAAGTTAAAATTATATTTTAATGTGTTTCTAATTATATATTTTTTGAGAATGATATTTATGCTTACCATTCACCATACACGATTCTTTCGTATATTTTTCACCGCATGATCCATGTAACATGTGTTTCTTCACCAATCCATACATTCGAGAATTATTTTCTTCATTAGGGATTTCAGCACACACAAATTTATCAAACTGATCAGCTGTATGAATTTTGTGTTCGCTCTTTAGAATAATCAGTAGATGAGCATGTGGTAGTCCCCTTTTCTGAAATTCGACCACATGAACATGTGCAACAACTTTTCCAAATATTTGTTTCTTAAATAATTGATCTTTCAAGTCATGCAGTTTTGCTCGGAAAACTCTTACAGCTAAATCGGGACGATCTTGAGCTTTTTGACCTTCATATAGATTTTCTTGTATTTCTATCCAATCAGGATTGCAAGTCATGGTGATAAATAGATCTGGTTTTCCATATATTTGGACTAACGCTAATGCATTAAGGTATCTCCGCCGCATATCCCTTGGGCCACCAATAAATGATGCAGGAAGAAAAATTCTCGACCCAACTTCACTTCCACGAAATTCACCTTTAAAAACGCTATCCATGATCCCCTGGTAGAATTCGGTTCTCAATTTGCTTGATTCAATCTGAAAAAATGTAATCTTGTTGTCTCCAATTTTATATAACTATCGACTGCATATTGTTGCAACAATTACCAACAAATAATAGAGTAGAGTGTCTTGGATCTCTAATTTGCAACACATAACAATTGTACTCTCTGCAAGAAACACTTTTTGCATCACTTTTTCCAATGACTGTTTAGATAAAAGAATGGTTAGAATGATTAGAATGAACTGAATTTTATATTTTATACCCGTAAGAAAATAAGATAAGTGTGAGTAAATTGTCAATATAAGATTCTTTCGGTGATAACAAAATTATGAACTTATATAATACGATAATCAAGAAAAGATGTAATATGATTATCAAGAAAAGATATTACAAACTCATGAACTTATATAATATGATTATCGAGATTCGATAAAACAAAATTGAGTGAATTAATTGAAGCTAAATTGACAAAACTCCTTAATCTTCTATCACATTGAACTTTACACAAACTTTATGTCCCCAAATACTGCTTTTATTTCACGTTTAAATTGTTTTTACAGAGAGTAAGCTTACATTTAATTTGTATTATTATCGATGTATGAATTAATTACATTACCCAACGTTTAATTGAGATATATTTAATTATAAAAATGAATTAAAATAATTCGTTTTTGGGTGAAGTTCCTGTTGTAGAAATATCTTCATAGTTTTAGTTTAAAGTTTTATTAAAATTCCATCCAAAGTCATGGAAAAAAAATTTGGCCCATCTTCGGAGGTGGATGTATTTTGGCCGAAAATGTATTAAAATTGAGTTCTGATAGCAATGGAAAATTTTGTAAAGAATGAGTAACAATCTAAAAACTTTCACCAAAATCTTGTACATGGATCTAGGGATAATAAAGTAGAAAGTAATTAATTAAATTTATACCTGGTTTCGGAAGAAGACTTCGATAAATTGTATTCTTTATCTTTCTATCTCTTTTTGTTTGAATATTTTCTAGTTTAATTGAAGGATTATTTATAGAGTCTTAGTACTACTAATTGTATTAGGATTCAATTTCTTTTTGTAAATATATCTTTTAGAATTTCATGAAGTTTAGAATTCTAATTGTATTTGCATGAAGTTTAGAATTCTAATTGTTTTAGGTTTCCTGTTTTGAATGGAATCTGTGTTATTTGATTTTCATGTTTCAATTGTATTAACTTGAAATAAATAAAACAAATTGTATTAACTTATATTAATCTGAATTAATATTCTAAAATTGACATTAATTGTATTAGGTTTCCTGTTTTCAAAATTTTTGTTTAATTTGGATGGAATATGTGTTATTTGATTTTCATGTTTCAATTGTATTAACTTGAAATAAATAAAACAAATTGTATTAACTTGTATTAATCTGAATTAATATTCTAAAATTGACATTATCTAAGAGGGTTAAAATAGGCATTACAAAAAATAAAAGTATTTTGTAATTAGAACTCTAAATTTGACATTATCTAAGAGGGTTAAAATAGGCATTACAAAAAATGGACAAAACATCCATACTTATATAGTATTATATATATATAGATTATAGATATAGATATATAGTATCTAGTAACAATAAATTAAATCTAACATTAAGATTCCTCATGAAAGACTTCTGAAAAGTATTCCAATCTGTCACTTTTTTACATAAACTCAATTTAGCCATGTTGAAAAAATATTCTAATATCAGCAGATTTTATGCTTAAAGCCCCTTTATATCTCATCTCCAAGATTTAAAAGAAGGAATTGTGAAATAAATCAATAATCATCATGAAATCAATATCTTATGAAATTTTTAAATTTAGAAGCATCAAATACATTCATACAAGCCAAATTCTTGAATTTAAACTCTCTTGCACCAAGAAAGGTCTTAGTTGCCACTTGCAAGTAAATCCAAACCTAAACCAATGATTGGAATAATATGATGTCCTAACATAATAAGCTCTCACTAGGTCATGTTCTTTACATGGAAGGACCAATGGCAGCTTTCAAAATTATGAATGAATACAAAACATTATTGTGAATTGATGTTTTAGTTTCTTCTTCTATAAACATCGAAGAAAACAATTCAACTTCTTCTTCCTTACCTTTTAGTTCAAGTACACAGCATCTACTATGCAAGATAAACTGGTAAACTCTATTTCAACCTCAAATAGACAAATGGAAAAGGACACAACGGGTAGGGAAACAAATAGTTCTATCCCAGATCACGACGAGTTCATTACTCAAACCACGAAAACAAAATGCACAGACACTAGACGAAAGTCCTAAATCAATTCCTGTTCACAGGACAAGGTTGCCATTAGCTTCTGCTCGACTCTAGGAAGCATGATTCTGCGTACCTCGGCCACGACTCCTACCAGTATATCCATACCCACCATAACCTCTGCCATAAGAAGATCCACGAAAACGACCACCACCACCGCGACCAGGTCCACGACCTCCTCGACCACCTCGATACCTTGAAAATTCTCCGAATGTCTGCACATCCATAAAATTACAAATGACAATCTCAAAAGGTAAGAGATAGGAGATCAGCAGCAGATTGGATATACCTCTGTGTCCAACTTCATTTGCTCTGAATACCTGGGCCTTCCATGATTTGGTTCATTGTCCAAGGCGTGACAAGACAGGGAGTCGAAGAAGTCATCCTTATTGTAAACAGACTGTGAAGTAGACACAAACGATTGAACTATTAAGTCTTTTACAAAATGCCGATAGCAAAAATTAGGCATTGATTTAAACAGTCACCTTATCAATCTTAGGCAATTCAACATCATCATCATCCTGCAGATCTTCTTCATCACTGCCACTTCCATTCCCTTCTTTATCCTTAGATTGGGATCTATTACTTTTTCCGAGATGACCCCAGACTTCATCCTTCTTGAATTTCTCATTCATTGCCGTAAAATCAAAATCTTCAGTGAATTTTGTCACTGGGCGTGAAATCTGCAAGGCACAAGATCAATGCTCCATGATCAAATTTGTCAATACTGAAGTGAGGATATCGATCAATCAGGAGAGAGAAAAATGATAAAAAGAAAAAACAATCCATGATGCAGAATATGGGAAAGCTCTTACCCCAGATCCTCTTCCACCACGCCCTCTGTAATTGTCACGCATATGATAAGCACCTCCATTTGGCTAAAGAAAATCAATAACATACATCATTAGCTCCTAATCTCCAATTTGTACTATATTTATTCAGAAGCCATTTATACAGTAAAATTCGGGTTCAAAAGTCAACAAGGCCTGAAAATGGAGAAATTAGAAATATAAAAGTGACCCCTGAGACATTAGTTTTAAAGAATGCCTTGATTTCTCAAACTTCATCAGGGGTGGGGTCATTACTACAGTCAGGTGTATCACTTGATGGCTACAAATTTCAAAAAACTCTAAGTGAATCATTGCACCGTACTTTTTTCCATGCATACACTCTTCCACCACCGCCACCACTCTCGCCATTTCCAACCAACACCATTCGAACCCCTCCTGGTCCTTATTTTGCCTACTATTTACACTTCAGGTTCAAAAATCCTCCCAACGGCCAATCAATACAGCCATCATCAGCCTCATGAAAGCCTGAAGATCCTATTGAATTGGTCCAGGTTCTCGTTCATCATATAATTCAGTTTTAAAAGAACATCTTTTAGATATGTTAAGATAATGAAGCAAGTGTGAAAAGAATAAACCTTATGAACACGGGCATTTGGTGGCAATGGTAATATTGGTGGCTGAGCTTCTGTTACTGTAGGTGCAGATGGTTCTGAAAATGGCTTTGGTGACACTTGAACTACTTCCACATCCTTCTGTGATGTTTGCAAGGGTTGATGTGCAGACACAGTAGATTGTCCGGACTGCAGCAGCTGCCCTGGGGTTATTAGAGAAGGTGGTGGTGTTTCTGTAAGAACAGAACCAGATGTCCAAGCAACAGTTGTTACTGGCTGAGATACATTCTGCTGAGGCAAGGCTGCAGCACCAGGTGCTGCAGTGGTTTTGCTAGTAACTGAAGGTGTTCCTGCATTAGTAGGAACAGAAAATGGAGCTAATGATGGCAAGACAGAACTAGATGTTGATGTAGGGATGGAAGAGAGTGGAGCTCTGTTTGGCAGCAGATTGTTCATAGTTTCAGATGCTAGTGACACAGGCTGCAGAAGGGGGGCACTCAACGAAAAAGTTGAAGCAGGTAAAGTAGTAGAAGAGGTTAAGCTAGAAGAATTCACGCTATTGGGAACAAAGGAAGACTGATAATCTGCCAAATTCGAACTGGGCTGACCAGATGCTGCCATTGGCAAAGATGAATTGAAAGGATAAAATTGCATCTGTTGCATTGAAGGAGCAATAGGCAAGACAGGAGGAGGTCGAAGCAAAGATTGTTGAGGTAATTGTGGAAGATCATTAGGTGGACCATAGAATCCCTGCCAATACATTGGCATAGGCAAGCCACTACCATTTGCATTCGGTGGGGAAGGGCCCCAAGAATTCAAGTTCCCTCCAGGTGGATACACAGGCAGACCACTTTGGAAATTTGATGCGGCCAGTCCCATTTGAGCAGAATGGGACCCAATATCTGGCAAAGAACCAGCAGGAGCTGTAGGCAAGCTCGTTGGTGTGGTTGTTGGATGCGGATAGTGTGACTGCACCAGAACTTACATCAATTAGAGTGAATCTTCCTGTATTACATTACAATAGCAGTGAGGGGGTATACATACCTGAATAATTGCAGGATCACTGCTGATAGGTGGTGTAGTCTGAACTGGAGGGGAAGCTTTGACCTGCAAATCCTGTGGTAAAAAAGAAAAATAGATTCAAGTCTGATACAACAAATTTCTAAATATAATCAGGCATTTGAGTTTACTACCAAAATCTGCCACAAAAGATATGAATACAGTGTAATAAGTTGAAACGAAAGCAAGAGATCTCTCAACAGGAAAATAGTGCCGACTTTCTCACAGAGACAAGCATGCACTAACGGAAGAATGGGAGTAAGTCAAGGAAAAGTTGCACCAAAAACAGAAACCAAATGGTACCTTGATATCAGTTCCTCTGAAAAGGATGTATTCATAAATTTTATCACTAGGAGGGACCTGTGGTCCATCCTTTTTCCGTCCTTCTGTTCCGAATGATCTCACTGTCATGAGATATGTGAGATAAACAATTAGTTTCAAACCGTACTCCGCCCAGGGAAAAAGATGTGCTGTAATAAGTTGTAGCTCATTACACAACATGACCAAGAACATGTCTTGCTTAAAGAAACAATGACCACCATACCAGTTCAAGCTAAATTTTCTTGTTACTCCACATGTCACGTAAATGAGCTCAATATTATCATCTCACTCAACGTGAAACTATTGTAGTGCGGATCGATTAACTGACATTAATCAGATGCCATGTGTTAAGTATGAAGGAAGTACGCTAAACTCATATGTTAAGCTCCACCGTTCTATTCAGTTACAAAATCTGGGAGTCTCCATCTCAAGCACTATAAATGTATGGGATTCTCCAAGTCAAAACACAAAGCACTATTAGTCCCAGAAAGCTTAAGATCCACTTACTTTCTCAATAGGGGCCCTACCACAAAATGCATGTATTATACTTAGATTCGACGGTCAAGTTATTTGCTAAACAATCATTCGTTCAGAAAGGGGAAAACTTAAATCACAAATTACAAACACATAATCAAAATATAATCTTTTGCAACCATGTCACCCAAAGTCATCTATCCAGAAAGAACAACGATACAAATTCACAAATTATCTACACAATTTTAAGAAAGAACAATGCCAACCCCTCCACACAAAAAAAAAAAAAGAACAGAAATCAGCAGCAATAAAAACCCTAACCAAAGCCAAGGAATCGTTGGGGAAAAAGAAACAAACAAAAAACAAAATACAGCAATTCAAAAGCCATGAATAAGAAAAAAATCAAACAAATTTCAAATTACAACAGCAGAAAAATAGAAATAATTACCGAAAAAGACAACTTTAATCTCAAAAATTAAACAAAACCCTTCACTTATAAATCATTCTCACCGTTGCGTAGACCGATGCTGGACTCTTCAGTGTTGATGTTGTAGAGTATACCTTCATATCTGATCTCACTCTTCGAAGTCAAACTAATGAGGCTGCCGATATACGACTCCGCGGACGGCCCGCCGCCGCCAGATCTACTGTTCGACGCCGCCGTCGAACTCTCCGCCGCCATCTTCTTCGTCTGCTGCTACTCTGCTTTGTCCGGTAATTTATACAGAGATTTCACTATAGCCAATATATATATTCAATTTGCCTTTCTAGATTGAGGAAATTATGACACACTATCATTTATATTAGGAAATATTGAGACTATTTGCTGATTTATTTTTTCCAAAGCTTTTTTAATGTGTTCGAAAAATATCTCTCATCTTAATTACATATAAATTAAGAAATGATATTTGATTTTATTGGAACATTAATATTTTTATATGATTCTATTGTTTATGTTAATCAATTGGTTGGGTTGAGCAATATCAATGTACATTAATTACGTCATATGAATATTAAATATCACAGTATGAATGATATCACAGTATGGTTTAGAGAGTCATACTTGGTTCACAAGATTGTACACCTTGAAAGAAAAATGGTGTACGACGTTAAACAAGGATTTCTTCTCAATTGGAATGTTGTCGTCACAAAGAAGTGAGAGCACCAACCATGCTATTGGGTTCCATGTGAAAAAAACAACAAGTTTGACAGATTTTTTCAAAATATTTAAGGAAACAATTCAAACATGGAGAAGCAAGGAACGAAATGATGAATTCCAGTCCACAAAAACAAATCCAGAATCTGCCCTACTGATGACTGGTATGTTAAAGCATGCTTCAAATATCTACACACGCCCTATTTTCAAAGATTTTGAAGGTGAGTTTGTGAAATGCATTTCCAGTTCTTCAACACTTTTGATGTTCGAAAACAACACAATGGTTTTTAATGTTTCATCTCATGGTGATACTGGTGATCTGCATCAAGTAATATTTGACTCTGAGATGAAGCTCATAACATGCACTTGCAAGAAATTTGAGGTATATGGTATCTTATGTTACCATTGTTTGAGAGTACTACATATCAACTCTGTGCAAAGTATACCAGATACTTATGTGCTAAAGAGATGGCCAAAGTTTGCAAAATCAGAAGTTTGGGACAGATTTAAAACTTTGACCACCACAACTGATAAGCTGCCCGATAGTATTCCTTGGAGACATCATATGGCACGAAAATACTACAATCTTGTGTTGAAATGCCAAGAAAATGAGCAAGCAAGAAGAATTGTTGAAGAAAGTTATGAAAGGGACATTTTAGCTATTAATGATTTAATATCTGAAATAGTCTCTGCACAACAATCTGAGACATCAATTCTATCCAATGTTGTTCTCGATCCAGTACACTCTGTTACCAAAGGACGACGACAAAGGATAAAAGGTCATTTTGATAAAAACAAGAAGACCAAAATTGATACTTCAAATTCAACATCAAAGGAGTTTGGTTCCAAAACTCCATCTGCTAGATTATTTTAGTTTCATTTCTGAAGTTGTAATTCTCTAATATTGTATGGTTGAAACTGATATTGAATGGTATTATAAGTTTGGACAATATTATGTTTCACAGTTTACATTTTTATGTGTTGTGATTGTGGGTGTTGTAAGTTTCCTCTATTGGTATTGTATATTAGTTCTATTGGTATTGTAAATAAATCACCATCTGCTAGATTACTTATGTTTTACAGATTATGGTATTAGTGTAATACCATAGAGACATTTGTGTAATACCATTAAGGTATTCGTGTAATACCTTTAAGATATTCACTGTTTTTTATACTTTGGAAAATAAATACCTTAGTCAATTTTTGTAATACCATTAAGGTATTAGTGTAATACCATAAATACATTTGTGTAATACCATTAAGGTATTCGTGTACTACCTTTAAGATATTCACAGTTTTTTATAAAAACTTTGGAAAATAAATAGTCTTAAGACAAGTATATGATACCTTATTCAATTTTTGTAATACCATATCCATATCTTTATAATACCTGAAAGATAAAGCAATAGTACCTTAATGTATTGTTTTAATTTCATGCCAAATATATAATACCTTAAGGGTATGATTATGATACCTTATATATGCACATGTAATACCTTCTAAAAGTAATGCCTCTGATTCATTAAGTCAACACCTTCATGTACCAAAATATTAACATCAAAATATAAAAAATTGTATCCAACATAGACTTTTTCTAAAAGAAGCTAATAAAATGATCTGAAACTATATAATAAAAACTGAACATTGATCTTTTTTGAACCCATTACTTCACAGCTCGTTTTGGACGTGGTTTATATGTCTTTAAAATCTTTAACAGTTTCTCCTTTAATGTCTCAACCTTCTTCTTTGATTCAACAATCCTTGCTTTCACCTCAGGCTTGCTTTTGTAAAAAGTATATACTTTTTGGAGGACATCATTCCTCAAATCGTTCTTGTTCGACAACACAAGTGTTGCACATATTTCAGCCCTCAGGACACGTCTCACACAAGCCTAGAAAAGGGAAAAAACATTATAAGTTACAAAAAATGATAAGAAATTTTTAATTATAATACAAAGGAAATAATTTACCTTACTCATATCTGGATAAGAATATGCAACACAATTGAAATGTTTTATATGGTGCATCATATATACACCACAGTCCAGATCAGCTCTCGTTGTTTGCCATTTGAAGTTCACATTCTCAAATTTATAATCTGCTGTCTCTGATGCTTTTTCATGCTTCATTTCAATTAGAAATTTCTTCATTTCAGTTCTCTGCACAACATTCAAAAAGGAAAAAATAATATTAAATTGAATTTCATCACAAGAAAACAACTTATTAAACTGAAAAAATCATTAAGAAAACCTTACCAATATTTCAGCAGCTTGGAAAAATGCATTCTCATCCTTGTATTTTCAATTATCCAGATATTGAAACTTCTTATCAACAAGATTTAGTACAGCAACAGCATAGTGACCATTGAGACAGAAAGGGATAAAGATCTACAATTTCAATAACGAAAAAAAACATTAAAAAGTTACAATTTAATAAAAAAGAGTATTATGAAAATAAGTACCATGTCAACCGAATGGAGGGTATTCTTATTAGAAGCCATCCACGACTTCCAGCAACCTCTCATGCATATTGAATTTTCTTCAAAATCATCACCATTTCCCAACATCTTATCCAAGTAAATCTAATACAAAAATAAAGACGTTAAATAACTCACAAATCACAAAAAACATAAAAAGCTTAGCAAAAATACAATTTATTATAAAACTTACACTGTGTTCCAAGTTGAACACAAATCGACTTCTTTTTCCAACATCTTCTTCACTATTCACAATCAAACACCAAGCACTAATGACAGATTGATATATTTCACATTTTGGAATCAACGAAACAATATCTTCCTTTGGCACGAAATTGAAATAACCATTTTGAAACAATCTTTCACTGCAAAAAAATGAAAGAAAAAATACTTCTGTATTAATAATAAAATGGAGCATACTAAGTCATGAAGAAAACATTTATGTAATACCATACAACTATATATGTAACAAACTATATATCTACTTGTCATACCCTTAAGGAAAACATATAATACCCTATATATCTAACTGTAATACCATAATGTTATACATGCAATACACAAAATACCCCATATGTATATAATTGTAATGTCAATACATGCAATACCCTTAAGACATAGTTGTAATACCGTATATGTACCATTGTAATACCATACAATTATACATGCAATACCCTTAAGACATAATTGTAATACCATACAGTTAAACATGCAAGACCCTTAAGGCATAATTGTAATACCTCATATGTATATAACTGTAATACCATACATCTAAACAAGCAATACCCTTTAGGCATTGTTGTAATACCCTATATGTATAAATGTAATACCTTTAATACATGCATATAACACCAGTATATATATAAAAAATCAGATAAAATAAACTTACTCATTAGAGTTTAGAGATCTATCTTCATAGCAGCAGTAGTCTACAATCTCTTTGTGTTTCTGATCCATTGACTTAAAAATGTGCTTTGAATGCACAAAAAACTCGGACAAATATCCTATATCTTCATTGATGCTCCAAAAACCTCCAGCCTCCTCTGAATTTTTGCTTTTCAAACCAACAGAATCCATTGCATCATTCAACTCTTTCTCTGAAGGGATGTCCTCATCAGAAGTATGTTCTTGCACTGGATCATCAATTGATTCTTTGTACTGTGGAGGTTCTGGTGTCAAGAGCTCGAATGAGGGCATTTCAGCAGCTAACTTCTTCATCTTCAAAAAATTCTCTACAACGTCATCAATATATTTGTGGAACTTCTCATCTGAAAACAACTTCTGTGATGAATCAGACATTTCAGTTGTGGGGCTGCCTGCTTGATTACTTTCCATTTTTTTCTTCATGTTCAGCAGCTTTGACATATGATGATTGGACACAATAGAAATGTCTCTTTGGTAGCACAGAAATGCCTCGTGTATTTCCTGAAAAAAAAAACTTTCAAACAAAATAACACTACAATGTCAAAAATTACTTACTATTTTAAAAAAACACGTACATCTTTTGCAATCCTCTTAATTTCTTCATCATCCGGCTCTCCTTCCGGTAAATCAAAACATATCTTTTTCTGTCCACTTAAACGTTGATCACTCTTCAAATGAATTCCATCATCCACCACTTCTTTCTCCTTCTGACATTCACCCTCAACATCTATTCTAGCAACCTTACCCATTGATGAAATAGGGTAACCCTTGAGAATAAGCTCTCCTTCTTCGCCAAAGCAGCCAGCAGAAACCTCCTCTTGGCATCTTCTTGAAATTTTCTCATCAGTCCAATGCTGGATGAGAGGCAATGTCTTAGGCGCAGCAACCCCCTGCCATTTCATCCTTTGGAAATACAAAATTTGGAGTAACACAACGCAGTCACAAACATTTTTTGTTTGATCATTCCTCTTAAATGCACCAATAGCATCACACAACTTTACCAAAACAAATGTGCACCAATCATACCTTCGAATCATACTAACATCTACAACAGACTCAATAACACTCATATTTAAAAGACGGTTTGCTGAAGGGGTCAAAAAAGAAGACATTGCATACAAAACAAAAATCCTTTTAAAATCATCGTCCCCATCAAGCAAACGTGTCTGCATCACATCAGCAAGTGCCCTTAATGGTGATCTTGAACCAATTCCATACAACTCACCTAACCTCTCTAACATGTTAGGGATATTGTCACCCCTAACATGTTTTGGAACGCTACAACCTTCACTCCTAGGTATCATAAAAACATCATAAACATCGTCCGCTGTAACAGCAAAGCGTCGATGACTATCAATTTTAAGCATCCTACTCTTGCAATTTAAACCTCCAACCAACCACCTCATCATCTTCATATTGCATTTTCTAAAATTTAAATGTAACAACCCACCGAATCCAATATTTCTAACATCTTCTTTCTGCTTGTCATTCAAAGATTTCACAAGATCAAATAGACCATTAGGCCTACACTGAGTAATAAACATGTTGCAGAAATAATATGATATATATACATTAATTCATGTAAATATAAAAAATACCATTAATAGATACTGAAAATTGTTCTAAATACATAATACCAAAACATATAAGTACCTTTTCAAATGCACAACATCCTCCTCAAATATATCTTCATCATTCTTTTTTTTCTTCGGTCTAACTTGGCCTTTCTTCTCAACAACATTTTCCTTCTCAACAACCTTTTTCTTCTCAACAACCTTTTCTTTCCCAATCTTCTTCACACTACAAAAATTATAAAAATGCATAATAAAACAGGTATATGATACCCTATGTGTATATATGAAATACCATAAATGTATACATGTAATACCCTATGTATATATATGTAATACCATTAAGATATACATGTAATACTCTAGAGTAAAATGTAATACCATAGAGGTAAACATGTAATACTCTATATGTATATATATGATACCATAAAGGTATATATGTAATACATGTATGTACATAAAGTAAAACAGCCTCTAAGCCTTTTTCTATCAGTTTCTTTTGTCTTATGGTTTCTTCATACAAAACACTTGATCGGATCATCTTCGGTTCTTTAAAGTAAAACATATGATACCTAGAACTAAAAGATGTAACACATCAATGTAAGTATAATACCTATCAGTAGGAGCATCAGCAATTGTCAAATCCAACTCGCTGACATTAGCTCTCTTATGCAAACTTCCTCTTTTCCCACGAATTGCAGCTTCATCAGTAACAATTATTTTCCTCTTCATCCCTTTTTTGCTTATATTATCCATCTTTCTACAATAAACAAACTAAAAATATTACAGTTTATAAACATACAAACATAAAACTGCAGATTTCATATAAACCAGATGCACTCTATATGAAGAAAACATTTATGTAATACCATACAACTATATATATATATATATATATAACAAACTATATGTCTGCTTGTCATACCCTTAAGGAAAACATGTAATACCATTAAGGTATACATGAAAATATCTTTTGAGCCATACACAAAATACCTCATATGTATGTAATTGTAATACCCTTAATGCATACTTGTAATACCCCATATGTATATAACTGTAATACCCTTAAGGCATAGTTGTAATACCATATGTATATAACTGTAATACCTTTAATGCATAGTTGTAATACCAGATTTCATATAACCCAGATGCATATAAACCAGATACACTCCATTTGAACTCTAAAAAACTTCATATAAACAAAGCTAAAGTTAATCACAATATTAAACTTGAAAAACAGAGTGAAGCTTCGCATAATAAAGATCAGGCATATTCAACATTATCCAGAACATATTCATCAACTCATTGCACAACACACTCTACATCTCTTGATATATGCCCTGCATGTACACATATATGTATAAAGACTTATATTACACAATGTTGGAGAACTACAGAACAACATTTTTTGCGCTACGTAACATTAAACTACAGATTTTACATAAACTACAAAACTAGAGAAGATAATCAAAACATAGAACAAAAGAACTAAAAAAAAACCCTAGAAATTCAAACACACAAACACAAAAACAAACAAATCTAAACCAGATGCACTCCATTTGAACTCTAAAAAACTTTATTCTTATATTTTACTGAGTTTCCAATAAAAACACAGAAAAAACACAAATCACTAGCATCAAAATTAAAACAAAGCTAGAGTTAATCACAGTATTAAACTTGAAAAACAGAGTGAAGCTTCGAATAATAAAGATCAGACATATTCAACATTATCCAGAACATATTAATCAACTCAGTACACAACACACTCTACATCTCTTGATATATGCCCTGCATGTACACATATATGTATAAAGACCTATATTACACAATGTTGGAGAACTACAGAACAACATTTTTTGCGCTACGTAACATTAAACTACAGATTTTACATAAACTACAAAACTAGAGAAGATAATCAAAACATAGAACAAAAGAACTGAAAAAAACCCTAGAAATTCAAACACACAAACACAAAAACAAACAAATCGAGTGCAAAAGAATAAAATAAACAAACAAATACTCGATTATAAGTACTGCAAACAATCTAAACAAAAAAAAATCATCGCATGCACAAAAATACTTACCACCAAACCGAAGAATGAAAAACGGCTGAAAATACTTCCAAAGCACCGATATTCTTCAACGAAAATGGAAAATCAACCCCAAAACAAACTTTAATGAGACAAAATCGAAGCAAAAAAGTTGAGAAAGATAAAAGAAGAATGGAGAAGAATGGAAACGCGAAGAAGAAACAAAAAACCATAAAAAAAACCGCTAAGTATTATTATTTATAGTAGATCCGAATTATATATGGAGCGGGTTGGGTCGGTTTTGGGGGTACGGATCTAAGATCCATACCCCGGGGGTACACAAGTTTTAGTGTATATTCAATTATTTCTATACACCAAGTGCATGGGTTATGACTCATGCAATCCGGGTCATATGACCCGGGAGGTGATTTTCACGCCCAAAACGCGCTAGAACACGCCCCCACGCGCTAGCACGCGCCCCCAAATCGCACTCAAAACCTAATTTCAATCAATGACCTTTTAGTTATGGCAAAAACTTTTATACACCGGTTGCACGGATCTGGGATCCGTGCAATCGGGTCGACCCGTTCACACGCCCAAAACGTGCTTCCACGCGCCTCCCACGCACCTGCACGCGCTCCCACGCGCCTGAACACTTGTGCTGAAGTTCACCCAAAATTCGCTCCAATAGACCAACCTTTGTGTATAGTTAAACCAACATTTGTGTATAGTTAGACCAACCATGTGTAGGTAGGTCTAACTATATACAAAGGTATGTCTAACATATATAAAGGTATGTTTAACTATATACAAAGGTATGTCTAACATATACAAATGTATGTCTAAGTTTACATAAAGGTATGTCTAACACAACGTAAAGATATGTTTAACATAATGTAGTGGTATGTGCCAAAATTCAAAAATCAAGCCAAAAAAAGACAAGACATGAAATCTTGGCAGAACTGGTATGTTTAACATAGCTTAAAGGTATATCTAATATAACGTAAATGTATGTCTAACATAACCTATTGGTATGTGATTTTTTAAAAAAAATCATGCGCGAAAAAAAAAAAGAAAAGGAAAATGCGGTCCCCCAACCCGAATCCGACCCGAGTGCATGGATCCCTGATTCACAAGAGACCTACTCTTTAGTTATTTAGTCTAACCTTTAAGTTATGCTCGTCTAACCTTTTCATTATATTTACATAACTTTTATGATATATTCGCATAACCTTTCTATCCTGATAGTTTAATATTTTACAAAGTAAGATAAATATACATTACCTTTTAAACCTTAACGTTATAATAATTTAACCTTAACGTTATAATAATTAATTTTTATATTATAATAATATTACCTTTATATTTTTTAAAGGTTATGATAGTTGTATATAAAGGTTATATCAATATAACATAAATGTTAAGTTATAAGAATATAAAAGTTTTCAGTTATATTACATGATTGAAATAATTCTAAGTATATAATTTTAAGGTTTTAACACATTGTAAACCTTTTAAGTTGTAATAATGCAACATTTACGCATAATAATATTAACATTTATGTTATATTAACACAACTTTTATGTTATTCTTTAAGTAAATAAAGGTTATGATATTTATATATAAAATTTACATACAACATAACATAAAGGTTAAATCATCACAACATAAAGGTTTTCAGCTATATTATCTTATATTTTATATTGAAAAAAATTTAAGTATATTAATTTAAAGGTTATGATATTTGTACAAAAATGTTATAGTCATATAATATAAAGGTTATACTCGTATAACATAAAGATTACCGCATAAATTAAAAAATAAATAAATAATTGGGCACGGATCTGGGTCATATCCGACCCGACCCGATCCGACCTGTGGACACCCAGTTGCATGGATCTAGATCCATGCAACTGGTGTACAAGAACAATACTCATATATTTAATATAGTAGATGATATTAGAGACAACTAAAAAAAAAAAGTTGTTCACCTGTCCATTCATAAATATATGTCAACTATTTATGTGTCACGTTAATATGTTAGATTATTGAGAATTAAATTTTAACTAATTTAAATATATATATATATATATATAACAAACATTTTAGTATTTATTTACAGTAAGCTTGTAAACATTTTATATTTTTTCCCCAATTTATATATGTATATATATAATATTAATAACATCAAACACCAACATTCATTAGTGAAAAGACGAACAATAAATTATACATTAAATAAAAGTCAAAAATCCAAGAAAATTTTGTGGGATTAGCATGGAGATAAACAATAAAACAACGATATTGTTACGATGCGGTGAGACATACATGAGAACTTACGTGTATTAGAGCTGAAGGCTTCACTCGATATCAAATATTAAAGATTTTCACGGTGGTTTAAGGTTTGTCTAAGTAGACATGATTTTAAATAATGGTTCATTATATTACATCATGTGTTTTTTGCTTGTTCTTCAAAGGTTAAAATCCAACAGGAGATCGTATAATCTATTGTTCTTATATCATTCTGAGATCTATGGATTTAAGGTATATATGTTGGGGACTTTTTGAGTTTGTTATCCAGGTTGAGATTTATAGTCTTTTTGGATCAATGTCAATTGACTGTACATAAGGGTTTTGAAATGGTAGGCATAAGCATTCACACAATTTTAGCTAGGGTTTTGAAGGGTAAAATTCATTTTTGTTCTCACTATAAAATTAAATCAACTATATGTATAAGTTTATGTTATTTGCTATTTCTCACACATGACTTTTTACATTAAATATTCGATCTTCCGTTAGGGATGGCGGCGATGGCAACAACTGTGCCAACAGAGATATATTGAATTGGGTTTCTATTACCAGGACTTATTTGAATTGGGATTTTCGATCTACTAATTTTAGACTATTTCAATTTCAATTACTAGTAATTTTACACACTCATATCAGTCTACATTAATATATCACTACTTTTACTTTAATTTATTTATCATAACATATATATATATATATATATATATTAATACAATTATGAAATTGAGGTTTTTTCAACACTTAAGTTGTTCTTTTACACAATGACTTCAATTAATTATTTATATATGATCAAATTACTCTTAGTACTTATGATTATATTATTAACACAGATTACACTCAATTGATCGTAAACAAGTTCATTTGAAGGCTTGTGAATTGTTAAAGTAAAGAAAGAAAAAACCAAAACACAAAAATTTGTGGTATTCATTACACACGACTTGTGATATGTTAATATAAGAATATAAAATGTATAATTGTAACATTTAAATTCTTACTCATGATAAATACAAAATATAATATATTTAATTGTAGATATATTTTATGTTTAAGTTATAAATTTTAGATAGTATGTTATACTTTTCAAGAAATATATAATTTATTTTGTTAATAAGTTGAAAAATAATTAATAACTTTAATGATAGAGTGGATGTGTGAACAAACAGATTGTTCGAATTCATTACACACGACTTGTGATATGTTAATATAAGAATATAAAATGTATAATTGTAACATTTAAATTCTTACACATGATAAATACAAAATTTAACATATCTAATTGTAGATATATTTTATGTTTAAGTTATATTCAGCTCATTATCTCATGAACGAATTCATTACACACGACTTGTGATATGTTAATATAAGAATATAAAATGTATAATTGTAACATTTAAATTCTTACTCATGATAAATACAAAATATAATATATCTAATTGTAAATATATTTTATGTTTAAGTTATAAATTTTAGATAATATGTTATATATACTTTTCAAGAAATATATAATTTATTTTGTTAATAAGTTGAATAATAAATTAATAATTTAATGATAGAGTGGATGTGTGAACAAACAGATTGTTCGACAAACAACTAATGACTGAACGAACAAAGTGTTTGATGTGAGTGGAGGTGTGAACGAACAGAGTGTCCGACAAACTACTCATGACCGAGTTTATTAGTGTTTGTTTGTTAGTGTTAACAATATATAAACAATTATCTACTTATTTGGGTAATTAATATTAAAAATTTAAAGATATTGTTAATATGTTTATATATTAAAATACTATATATCAAATAGAAGTTTAATAGGTAAATCAAAGGTAAAAAATGATTTGATTGTTGGACAAATTGTTCATATGATAAAGGTCTCTGTTTGATTCATGCTGGTTTGTGTTAAGATCAAATTTTTAATCTATATATTTATCTAAATTTTTTAATTGTTATAATAGTATCATATCTTTTATATATATATATATATATATATATATATACACACTAAAGGAATAACCACCGGATGACACATGTCACTCTATGATTATTCCAATTTTTCATTCAATTTTCTAAATTTATATATGTCTTTAATTAATGATTTAATTCAATTAATTTTTTTAGTGATAATTGATAACAATTTGTAACCTATAAGTTCACCTAATTCAATTAATGGTATATATGATGAGATCTTAATTTTAATGTTTAATTTAATTCAAAAGGTTAGGGTAAATGTATATAGTGGAATTATATGTAAATAAATATAATCATTATAAATTACGAAAAAAATTAAATCATGCATATAATGGATAAGAATATTATATATATATATATATAGATAATGTGAGCATACAAATATAGTTTTAAGTAAAATTAATATTAATCAATTCTTGAAAAAATTTATTGATTTCTTATTAATATATGTTAATAATAAATTTCTAATGAAAATATATGTTAGTATTCATATACATATACTGAATATTAATAGAAAATGAGATGTTAATTTATATTAATCCAAATTAATAAAAAAATACTAAGCATATATATAGGGTATTTTATATATTGTAACTCTACTTTAATTTTAATTTAAAAATATTGCTAATGTATATGTATTACGTACAAATTGACGATACAAATACTTTTTAAGCCAAGTGATTATGAAAATAATTTTCGATAATTAACATTTCCGATCTAACATGTGTACTCAATACATTATTATTTTTTATTCAAAATATATTACATTTATATATATATATATATATTAATAATATTAATTTTAACAAATCATGTGTGATACACGGGAAAGGTATTAGTATATAAATAAACAAACTCTCGAACATTATTAGAATGTAGCTAACATTTGAATTTTTTAAGTTATTGATTTTGCAATTTAATAAGAGTTATAAAAATAATAATTTAAAAGAAAAGCTTCCATAAAACTAATTTAAAATAAGTTAAAAGAAAAGGTAACAATCTAATTTGACTACTAACTATAACTAATCTAAAATTAGTTAAAAGAAAAGATAACAATCTAATTTGACTACCAATTATAATTTTTCTTGTTTGATCTTCTTTTCAGCCTTACTCTTCTTCCTTCTTGACTTGTTTAATAAATATATGACTGTATCATCTTCTTCACCGCTGGATACGTGGATGCATTCCTTATTTTTTGTCTTCTTGATTCTTTTTCTTTTCTTTGGTTCATCATTTGGTGGAGTGTCCATTGTTGTTGTCAATGTTGTGGTTGTGATGTTGAATTTGTCATTTACTATCTCCACAGTTTCCATCTTTTCCATGGCTTCAACAATTGCATTCAATCTTCCTCTTCAACTTTTGTGTTGTAGTTTAGGGCAATCAAAAAACGGACCTTACTTGCTCCTTGTAAGATCAACCATCTGTGATGTTCAGATATGTTTTGACCCTATGTATGTATTTTTATTTATAAAAACAATAAAACTGTAGTGACTAAATTGTGGACATGAGAAAATGGTTGTCACTCTATGTATATTTGTTTTATTTTTTAATGAAGACCTTATTAAAAACTAAAATTGTTACCTTCTCAATGGACCTCAAGTAGTCTTCTACTGAGCATCCAACATATATTGTTGTCGTGTCACCAAACATTGTCATTGTAGCTTCAAGATGATTTTGTATCACCTTTAATTTGACTACATACCTACAACAATGAATTTATATAAAATATAGCGATTTGTCATACTCATCTTATTTTGTAATTTATTATTTTAATTTTCTACCTTGGTATTGTTTGAACTGGGTCATCATTGCACTTTCTACATGTTGTGTTTCCATCATCTTTTGGTGCTGATGTTGATCACTTTTTGCATGCATTGTACCATATTTTTATTTCATTTTCTACCTTGTCCACAAGTCCAGTGAAATAATAATATTCATTCTGCATTTAGGAAAAAAATGTTTTATAATGAAGACACGACGTATTCATATACCTTGAATATAAATTATAGTCACGTACCTTTGATGGAGAATCTTTTCTCTCGATAAGATCTTCAAGATTAGTCTCTTTTCCTCCTCTCATTCTATGTGTCATCCTCAACTTGCATATTTCCAGTGGATCATGAACGATGCACGGCAGTTTTGCAAGTTGTTTAGATTTCACATTTATTTGTATAGTTGAAATTGAAGTGGTTTGCAATTGGATCTCACCTAAGCAAACATTTGTAATTTAAAAATCATTTTCCTTCTCAAGACATTTGCATTACTTCATTGTCTTTTTTATATTTCCAAAAAATTAGTTGGGTTTATGTTTTACCTTGATATTCCTTCGTTGTGACTTTTGTGATGGCAATCGTCGGTTTTTGGTCAACAATTTGTTGCAATTCCGCTCCTTCATTCAAAGTCATGTCTTCCCAAAGGGAAACATTAATATAGTGGTGTCTGCATATGAAATAAATAAAAAATTAAGTCAAATTTTTGTTTAGTTATTTTGTTTAGTTGGGGACTTACATTCATATATTTTTCACATATTTTATTATAGAAGATAGGTAATACTTACTCTTCATTTATCAAAGTGATTTCTCTAACGGCCACCTTCCTTTGGGTGTTAACAATCATGCTTTCCTTCACCATTGTAAGCACTCCACATATATCTTCATAAACAAAATATATATTCAATGATTATTTTTATAAATTATTGAAAGTAAATTGAAATAGAAAAATGCATACCAATTTTGACGCGCTCCTCATGTTTACCACACAAGTCTTTGTACTCCACGTAGACATTCTTATCGTGATTTTCCTCGATATTGTTCAAAACTTCCTTCACATTGCTGAAATGGTTTAAAACCAATTCTTTTTCAGGATATACTGAAGCGAAGTTCGTGTTGACGCCTTTAACCATCACATTTTCAATCAAATATGTTATGTTTCTTTTAAATTCACTAGCAAATTTTTTGATGTCATCCTTAAACATGATGACTCCAATTTGAATGGCCTGCATGATTAGGCATTGGTGGATAAATAAATGAAAAAAAAATCAAAATATACATACAACTAAAAAAAGTCACGATAAAAATTAAATTAAACTTGATCATCCACTTACCTCTTCATCCATCATTATCATTTTTTGAATTTTCATGGAATATTTTTCCCCCAACATACTTCGTGGCCAACTCGTAGAACCTTCAATTGTATTGATTTTGCCTTTTATCCGATTTGTAAAAGTTTTATGGACAAATTTGTTTTTGTTGACATGTTTGTCGTGTTCTGTCATGTAGTGTAACTCCTATTAGAGAACCACATATAAAAACAAAGTCTTAATATAAGCAGTATAAATAGATATGTTACGCATAGTGCCGCCAAACAAAAGTAGTGGATGAGTTTAAATGATACATAAATAAATAAAGAAAAAGACAAAAGATGTTTTAAAGTATATCATTGTTTGTTTGAAAAGAGAGTATTAAACATGAAATTTTTAGCAATGCAATAAATAGTGGGAAACACTAATAAAGTAGAAAGAAGATAATGATGAAAAAATATAGGTGACAATTTTTATATAAATCCCCTTATTAATGGAGATTAATCAGGCCACAATATTCTTATAACATTATTTAAAATTAACTTACTGCTAGCCGAATGAGTATAAATAATTAAATAGAGAAAGTTTCTAATGACACATAATTAATTAAAATAACTTGCAAATTCAACTCAATATAAAATCAGAACATATAAAGATAATAATAAGATAAAAAAATAACCTTATTTCACTTATACCTAGTTTCTGAAGAAGACTTCGATAAATCGTATTCTTTCTCTTTTTATCTCTTTTTGTTTGAATATTTTGTAGTTTAATTGAGGGATTATTTATAGAGTCTTAGTACTCCTAATTGTATTAGGATTAAATTTCTTTTTGTAATTATATCTTTTAGATTTGCATGAGTTTAGAATCGTAATTGTATTAGGTTTCCTGTTTTCAAAAATATTTGTTTGATTTGGATGGAATTTGTGTAATTAGATAATATCAAATTAAAATTCTCATGCTCGATTGCTCCGACATTGTTATGTGGTAAAATTCCAACATATATATAAAGTTAATTTTATAAATTTACTAATCGTTATATAATTATTCGTTAAGTTTTTGATATTTTTTAAATATAAATTTATGTGTATATGTATATCTATGTCATTAATAGATATTATTGATGTTATTAATAGATATTAATGAATAATAATATTATCCTTCATAAGAGTATTCTGAAATTAGGACTCTAAAATTGACATTATCTAAGAGGGTTAAAATAGACATTACAAAAAATGGATGAAAGTAACTATATCTTTTAGATTTGCATGAAGTTGAAAAGAAAAGGGGAAAAAATAGAAAACTTACCTTTTGCGCGACCCACATTATCTAAGAGGGTTATATTAGACATTACAAAAAATGGATGAAAGTAACTATATCTTTTAGATTTGCATGAAGTTGAAAAGAAAAGGGGAAAAAATAGAAAACTTATCTTTTGCGCGTCCCGGGTCGAGTCAAGGGTCGCCTGGCCGGGTCGCGTTTCTGGGCCAGCCAGAAACCAAAAAGTCGAACCTGCGACCCGGGTCGGGCGGCTGGAAGCCCGCTTGGGTCGCGTGTCCAGCTCCAATACACCCGAAGTCGAAGGTGTGACTCGGGCTGGGTCGCCTGGAGCCTTGTCGGGTCACGAGTCGTATCCATGTTCCTTGGTTTTATTCAAACATTCGACTCGGGTCGGGTGACGTGCAACCCGCCCGGGTCACATGTAGAAATACGTGATATGCTGCTGAAAGTTATTCATTAGCTTATTGCATAGTAACTCTTAAACTTGAATGTGTGCATTTAACCAGATTTTTTGTGGCCCATATATGAAGGATTCTTAGTGTGACATGACTTGCATCTTGACCCTCTAATATTAATTTTTTTTCTATTTGGTGTTTTGCATTATGTAGGTAAACTTCTTTAATAAAATAACTGCGAGCTTACAAAGATCCTATTCAACTCTCTGAGCAATTATAGATTTTAAATAATTTCTCTGTTGTTCTACATGTCTAGCTTTAGTTTTATCAAATTGGAACTACCTGCATTATACATGTCAAACAGTTGATTAATGGAATTTCATTGAAGCCCTAGATATTAGCAATGCAGAACGGAAGGCCCGGGCGGAATGTTTATTTGGCAGATGAAGTTGTAAGTTGAAGATTGCAGGGTATATCTCACTTAAATTGAATTCAAAAATCCTTCATAATGCCTCATGAGAAGACACCCATCTTGCATCTTGAAATTGTTTGATTTCATCGATCACATTATCATCATCATCATTTTGGGATAGATTAACTGCCACTTATCATGACCTTTGTAAATATATTAGTAAAAGTACTTCACAGCCGTCACTCCCGAGCATATCTCAATATTGATGTGACAGTTATATCTTGACAACAAATATGGATTGTAAGGAACCACCCATTGATTAATATTCAATTCAGCATTGCGAACATGAACAACCACTCCATTTTGTCGTCTTCTGTAGATTGGATAATCATGTTTACCTTGTATGGTGCTTTCACAAAAAGGTCTTGGATAATCACATTTGCACTTACCTACAAATCAGGGTTGAAATAAATTACTAACAGTTGGTTAAGTATAAATAAATAAAAAAGATAAAACATGATCTAAAAATGGAAAGTTAAAGTTATATTTTAATGTGTTTCTAATTTTATATTTTTTGAGAATAATATTTATGCTTACCATTCACCATACACGATTCTTTCGTATATTTTTCACCGCATGATCCATGTAACATGTGTTTCTTCACCAATCCATACATTCGAGAATTATTTTCTTCATTAGGGATTTCAGCACACACAAATTTATCAAACTGATCAGCTGTATGAATTTTGTGTTCGCTCTTTAGAATAATCAGTAGATGAGCATGTGGTAGTCCCCTTTTCTGAAATTCGACCACATGAACATGTGCAACAACTTTTCCAAATATTTGTTTCTTAAATAATTGATCTTTCAAGTCATGCAGTTTTGCTCGGAAAACTCTTACAGCTAAATCGGGACGATCTTGAGCTTTTTGACCTTCATATAGATTTTCTTGTATTTCTATCCAATCAGGATTGCAAGTCATGGTGATAAATAGATCTGGTTTTCCATATATTTGGACTAACGCTAATGCATTAAGATATCTCCGCCGCATATCCCTTGGGCCACCAATAAATGATGCAGGAAGAAAAATTCTCGACCCAACTTCACTTCCACGAAATTCACCTTTAAAAACGCTATCCATGATCCCCTGGTAGAATTCGGTTCTTAAATTTGCTTAATTCAATCTGAAAAAATGTAATCTTGTTGTCTCCAATTTTATATAACTATCGACTGCATATTGTTGCAACAATTACCAGCAAATAATAGAGTAGAGTGTCTTGGATCTCTAATTTGCAACACATAACAATTGTACTCTCTGCAAGAAACTCTTTTTACATCACTTTTTACAATGACTGTTTAGATAAAAGAATGGTTAGAATGATTAGAATGAACTGAATTTTATATTTTATACCCGTAAGAAAATAAGATAAGTGTGAGTAAATTGTCAATATAAGATTCTTTCGGTGATAACAAAATTATGAACTTATATAATACAATAATCAAGAAAAGATGTAATATGATTATAAAAAAAGATATTACAAACTCATGAACTTATATAATATGATTATTGAGATTCGATAGAACAAAATTGAGTGAATTAGTTGAAGCTAAATTGACAAAACTCCTTAATCTTCTATCACATTGAACTTTACACAAACTTTATGTCCCCAAAGACTGCTTTTATTTCACGTTTAAATTGTTTTTACAGAGAGTAAGCTTACATTTAATTTGTATTATTATTGATGTATGAATTAATTACATTACCCAACGTTTAATTGAGATATATTTAATTATAAAAATGAATTAAAATAATTCGTTTTTGGGTGAAGTTCCTGTTGTAGAAATATCTTCATAGTTTTAGTTTAAAGTTTTATTAAAATTTCATCCAAAGTCATGGAAAACAAATTTGGCCCATCTTCGGAGGTGGATGTATTTTGGCCGAAAATGTATTAAAATTGAGTTCTGATAACAATGGAAAAAATTCGTAAAGAATGAGTAACAATCTAAAAACTTTCACCAAAATCTTGTGCATGGATCTAGGGATAATAAAGTAGAAAGTAATTAATTAAATTTATACCTGGTTTCGGAAGAAGATTTCGATAAATTGTATTCTTTCTCTTTCTATCTCTTTTTGTTTGAATATTTTCTAGTTTAATTGAAGGATTATTTATAGAGTCTTAGTACTACTAATTGTATTAGGATTCAATTTCTTTTTGTAAATATATCTTTTAGAATTTCATGAAGTTTAGAATTCTAATTGTATTTGCATGAAGTTTAGAATTCTAATTGTTTTAGGTTTCCTATTTTGAATGGAATCTGTGTTATTTGATTTTCATGTTTCAATTGTATTAACTTGAAATAAATAAAACAAATTGTATTAACTTATATTAATCTGAATTAATATTCTAAAATTGACATTAATTGTATTAGGTTTCCTGTTTTCAAAATTTTTGTTTAATTTGGATGGAATATGTGTTATTTGATTTTCATGTTTCAATTGTATTAACTTGAAATAAATAAAACAAATTGTATTAATCTGAATTAATATTCTAAAATTGACATTATCTAAGAGGGTTAAAATAGGCATTACAAAAAATAAGAGTATTTTGTAATTAGGACTCTAAATTTGACATTATCTAAGAGGGTTAAAATAAGCATTACAAAAAATGGACAAAACATCCATACTTATATAGTATTATAGATATAGATATAGATATAGATATATAGTATCTAGTAACAATAAATTAAATCTAACATTAAGATTCCTCATGAAAGACTTCTGAAAAGTATTCCAATCTTGTCACTTTTTTACATAAACTCAATTTAGCCATGTTGAAAAAATATTCTAATATCAGCAGATTTTATGCTTAAAGCCCCTTTATATCTCATCTCCAAGATTTAAAAGAAGGAATTGTGAAATAATCATCATGAAATCAATATCTTATGAAATTTTTAAATTTAGAAGCATCAAATACATTCATACAAGCCAAATTATTGAATTTAAACTCAGAATGTTATCAACATAGTAGTTAGGTAACATTGCTTTTATCACATTAATTCCAGCATACAATTAACTATAAGTTCATGATCATAGCCATAGGAGTTCAAATGACTGTTTGTCCTTTAGGAAGAGTTATTTCTTGGAATATAATACAAAGTTTGTTTTCTATAATATAGAAAATTAATCTCCCCAAAGACATGTCAGTTGATGCCAAAGTTTAAACTCAGAACAAGTGTAGAAGCATAAAGACAAACCACATAGGCCATATCAGATACCATTCGGCATTAATGAATTCATCGATAAATTTGTCGCGCGTGTAACCAATCTGCCATCTGTCTGAATGAGGATATCTTTGTAAGAGAACTTTCTGTGCATCCTATAAATATATGAGCCACAAGCCTTGTGATCAGAACACACTTACTTGGAGCAATTCACAAAAGAGAAGGGGAGTGATCATAAGAAATGGAGTTCACTTGCAAGGCCTTTAAGGTGGGGAAATGTGAAGGTGAGAAGCTGGTGGATGGTGAAACTCTGCCACTAGTTCTGGTGCCTCCGAGCGAGGCTAAAAACGACGTGAAGTCTCTTTTGGAAGCCATAGCTGAAAACAAGGAGTGGTTCGAAGAGATGATAATCAAGAACAGTGCAGTTCTCTTGAGGGGCTTTGATGTTAAGGATGCTGTAGAGTTCAATGACATTGTTGAGGCCTGTGGCTGGGATGACATCCGGTACGTGGGACCCGCACCCCGGACTCACATACACAAGAGGATTTGGACAGCCAATGAAGGGCCTCTCTCTGAGTTCATATACTATCATCATGAGATGGTCTTGGTAAGCACTGTATTATATAAAACTGATAGAACAACAATTCAAATTGTTGCAGTGTCTTATAGTAGTTCTTCCTTTTTTGCTATCAGATAAAGGAATTCCCAAAGAAGGTGATACTCTACTGTGAAGTACCCCCACCGGAAGGTGGTGAGACGCCTTTCGTCCCTAGTTTCCGGGTAACAGAACGCATGCTAGAGGAGTTTCCTGAGTTTGTCGAAGAGCTGGACAAGAAAGGACTGAGATATACCTTCACAGCTCTCAGCAACGACAATACAGCGTCCATGAGAGGCCGTGGTTGGGAAGATGCCTTTGGATCCTCAGATCGGGCTGTAGCAGAGAAAAGGTAAAATGTTGTAACACAAGTCGAGTTTGAACAAACTTTAATCTGACAAACGGGGTGCAGGGCGAATGCGTTGGGGATGGACGTGGAGTGGCAAGCAAACGGTAGCATGATGACCATATTGGGGCCAAGAACTTTGACAAGGGTGTTCGAGGGAAGAAAAGGGAGGAGAATGTGGTTCAACACCATGGTCGGAATGCACGGAAAGGAGCTGAGCTCTGCCACGATGGCAGACGGGACTGAGATCCCAAAAGACATCGTCAAAAGATGTGAAGAAATTATAGAAGAAGAAAGCATCCAGTTCAAGTGGCAGAAGGGTGATGTGCTCTTCTTGGATAACTATGCTTTGCTTCATGGAAGGAGGCCTTCTCTTGCACCAAGAAAGGTCTTAGTTGCCACTTGCAAGTAAATCCAAATCTAAACCAATGATTGGAATAATATTATGTCCTAACATAATAAGCTCTCACTAGGTCATGTTCTTTACATGGAAGGACCAATGGCAGCTTTCAAAATTATGAATGAATAACAAAACATTATTGTGAATTGATGTTTTAGTTTCTTCTTCTATAAACATCGAAGAAAACAATTCAACTTCTTCCTCCTTAACTTTTAGTTCAAGTACACAGCATCTACTATGCAAGATAAACTGGCAAACTCTATTTCAACCTCAAATAGACAAATGGAAAAGGACACAACGGGTAGGGAAACAAATAGTTCTATCCCAGATCACGACGAGTTCATTACTCAAACCACGAAAACAAAATGCAAAGACACTAGACGAAAGTCCTAAATCAATTCCTGTTCACAGGACAAGGTTGTCATTAGCTTCTGCTCGACTCTAGGAAGCATGATTCTGCGTACCTCGGCCACGACTCCTACCAGTATATCCATATCCACCAAAACCTCTGCCATAAGAAGATCCACGAAAACGACCACCACCACCGCGACCAGGTCCACGACCTCCTCGACCACCTCGATACCTTGAAAATTCTCCGAATGTCTGCACATCCATAAAATTACAAATGACAATCTCAAAAGGTAAGAGATAGGAGATCAGCAGCAGATTGGATATACCTCTGTGTCCAACTTCATTTGCTCTGAGTACCTGGGCCTTCCATGATTTGGTTCATTGTCCAAGGCATGACAAGACAGGGAGTCGAAGAAGTCATCCTTATTGTAAACAGACTGTGAAGTAGACACAAACGATTGAACTATTAAGTCTTTTACAAAATGCCGATAGCAAAAATTAGGCATTGATTTAAACAGTCACCTTATCAATCTTAGGCAATTCAACATCATCATCATCCTGCAGATCTTCTTCATCACTGCCACTTCCATTCCCTTCTTTATCCTTAGATTGGGATCTATTACTTTTTCCGATATGACCCCAGACTTCATCCTTCTTGAATTTCTCATTCATTGCCGTAAAATCAAAATCTTCAGTGAATTTTGTCACTGGGCGTGAAATCTGCAAGGCACAAGATCAATGCTCCATGATCAAATTTGTCAATACTGAAGTGAGGATATCGATCAATCAGGAGAGAGAAAATTGATAAAAAGGAAAAACAATCCATGATGCAGAATATAGGAAAGCTCTTACCCCAGATCCTCTTCCACCACGCCCTCTGTAATTGTTACGCATATGATAAGCACCTCCATTTGGCTAAAGAAAATCAATAACATGCATCGTTAGCTCCAAATCTCCAATTTGTACTATATTTATTCAGAAGCCATTTATACAGTAAAATTCGGGTTCAAAAGTCAACAAGGCCTGAAAATGGAGAAATTAGAAATATAAAAGTGACCCCTGAAACATTAGTTTTAAAGAATGCCTTGATTTCTCAAACTTCATCAGGGGTGGGGTCATTACTACAGTCAGGTGTATCACTTGATGGCTACAAATTTCAAAAAACTCTAAGCGAATCATTGCACCGTACTTTTTCCATGCATACACTCTTCCACCACTCTCGCCATCCCAACCAACACCATTCGAACCCCTCCTGGTCCTTATTTTGCCTACTATTTACACTTCAGGTTCAAAAATCCTCCCAACGGCCAATCAATCATAGATTTTAGAGGCAAGCGCACAGAGGCGCAAGGGTCGCCCTAGCGCCAGAGGCAAGAGGCGCGCCCGAGGCCTGCGCCTCTTGAACAGAGGCGCTGAATTAATAAATTAATAAGAAAAATATAAATCTCTTAATTTAAGTCTAATAAATCCATAACATAAAGTTCAAACTTCAAATAAATGATAAAAACACATAAAATAGAGTTCATAGTTCAAGCTAAGTCTCAAACACATGAAATCGGGCAGGCGGCGCTGGCGGCCGGCTGTAGCAGTCTGCTGCCAGCGCCGGCAGTAGCAGTTGGGTGGTTAAGGTTGGACGTTTAAGGGTAGTAGAGTAGAAGTGTAAAACTATATTTTTGAACCCTAATTCATTTGTCTCCAAAACCCATCCTATATATATACTAAAAAATATATGTACTAAATATTAAATTTAAATAAAAAAAAGTGAACGTGAGAGAGGCGCGCCTCTGAGGCGCACAAGAGGAGGCGCACGAGGCGCACAGAGGCGCTCGCCTCTTAAACAGCGCCGCCTCAGCCCTTGAGAGGCGCTACCCTCTGCGCCCCTTGCGCCTCTCGCCTGAGGCACGCCTCTCTAACAAGTATGCAATCAATACAGCCATCATCAGCCTCATGAAAGCCTTAAGATCCTATTGAATTGGTCCAGGTTCTCGTTCATCATATAATTCAGTTTTAAAAGAACATCTTTTAGATATGTTAAAATAATGAAGCAAGTGTGAAAAGAATAAACCTTATGAACACGGGCATTTGGTGGCAATGGTAATATTGGTGGCTGAGCTTCTGTTACTGTAGGTGCAGACGGTTCTGAAAATGGCTTTGGTGACACTTGAACTACTTCCACATCCTTCTGTGTTGTTTGCAAAGGTTGATGAGCAGACACAGTAGATTGTCCGGACTGCAGCAGCTGCCCTGGGGTTATTAAAGAAGGTGGTGGTGTTTCTGTAAGAACAGAACCAGATGTCCGAGCAACAGTTGTTACTGGCTGAGATAAATTCTGCTGAGGCAAGGCTGCAGCACCAGGTGCTGCAGTGGTTTTGCTAGTAACTGAAGGTGTTCCTGCATTAGTAGGAACAGAATATGGAGCTAATGATGGCAAGACAGAACTAGATGTTGATGTAGGGATGGAAGAGAGTGGAGCTCTGTTTGGCAGCAGATTGTTCATAGTTTCAGATGCTAGTGACACAGGCTGCAGAGGGGGGGCACTCAACGAAAAAGTTGAAGCAGGTAAAGTAGTAGAAGAGGTTAAGCTAGAAGAATTCACGCTATTGGGAACAAAGGAAGACTGATAATCTGCCAAATTCGAACTGGGCTGACCAGATGCTGCCATTGGCAAAGATGAATTGAAAGGATAAAATTGCATCTGTTGCATTGAAGGAGCAATAGGCAAGACAGGAGGAGGTCGAAGCAAAGATTGTTGAGGTAATTGTGGAAGATCATTAGGTGGACCATAGAATCCCTGCCAATACATTGGCATAGGCAAGCCACTACCATTTGCATTCGGTGGGGAAGGGCCCCAAGAATTCAAGTTCCCTCCGGGTGGATACACAGGCAGACCACTTTGGAAATTTGATGCGGCCAGTCCCATTTGAGCAGAATGGGACCCAATATCTGGCAAAGAACCAGCAGGAGCTGTAGGCAAGCTCGTTGGTGTGGTTGTTGGATGCGGATAGTGTGACTGCACCAGAACTTACATCAATTAGAGTGAATCTTCCTGTATTACATTACAATAGCAGTGAGGGGGTATACATACCTGAATAATTGCAGGATCACTGCTGATAGGTGGTGTAGTCTGAACTGGAGGGGAAGCTTTGACCTGCAAATCCTGTGGTAAAAAAGAAAAATAGATTCAAGTCTGATACAACAAATTTCTAAATATAATCAGGCATTTGAGTTTACTACCAAAATCTGCCACAAAAGATATGAATACAGTGTAATAAGTTGAAACGAAAGCAAGAGATCTCTCAACAGGAAAATAGTGCCGACTTTCTCACAGAGACAAGCATGCACTAACGGAAGAATGGGAGTAAGTCAAGGAAAAGTTGCACCAAAAACAGAAACCAAATGGTACCTTGATATCAGTTCCTCTGAAAAGGATGTATTCATAAATTTTATCACTAGGAGGGACCTGTGGTCCATCCTTTTTCCGTCCTTCTGTTCCGAATGATCTCACTGTCATGAGATATGTGAGATAAACAATTAGTTTCAAACCGTACTCCGCCCAGGGAAAAAGATGTGCTGTAATAAGTTGTAGCTCATTACACAACATGACCAAGAACATGTCTTGCTTAAAGAAACAATGACCACCATACCAGTTCAAGCTAAATTTTCTTGTTACTCCACATGTCACGTAAATGAGCTCAATATTATCATCTCACTCAACGTGAAACTATTGTAGTGCGGATCGATTAACTGACATTAATCAGATGCCATGTGTTAAGTATGAAGGAAGTACGCTAAACTCATATGTTAAGCTCCACCGTTCTATTCAGTTACAAAATCTGGGAGTCTCCATCTCAAGCACTATAAATGTATGGGATTCTCCAAGTCAAAACACAAAGCACTATTAGTCCCAGAAAGCTTAAGATCCACTTACTTTCTCAATAGGGGCCCTACCACAAAATGCATGTATTATACTTAGATTCGACGGTCAAGTTATTTGCTAAACAATCATTCGTTCAGAAAGGGGAAAACTTAAATCACAAATTACAAACACATAATCAAAATATAATCTTTTGCAACCATGTCACCCAAAGTCATCTATCCAGAAAGAACAACGATACAAATTCACAAATTATCTACACAATTTTAAGAAAGAACAATGCCAACCCCTCCACACAAAAAAAAAAAAAGAACAGAAATCAGCAGCAATAAAAACCCTAACCAAAGCCAAGGAATCGTTGGGGAAAAAGAAACAAACAAAAAACAAAATACAGCAATTCAAAAGCCATGAATAAGAAAAAAATCAAACAAATTTCAAATTACAACAGCAGAAAAATAGAAATAATTACCGAAAAAGACAACTTTAATCTCAAAAATTAAACAAAACCCTTCACTTATAAATCATTCTCACCGTTGCGTAGACCGATGCTGGACTCTTCAGTGTTGATGTTGTAGAGTATACCTTCATATCTGATCTCACTCTTCGAAGTCAAACTAATGAGGCTGCCGATATACGACTCCGCGGACGGCCCGCCGCCGCCAGATCTACTGTTCGACGCCGCCGTCGAACTCTCCGCCGCCATCTTCTTCGTCTGCTGCTACTCTGCTTTGTCCGGTAATTTATACAGAGATTTCACTATAGCCAATATATATATTCAATTTGCCTTTCTAGATTGAGGAAATTATGACACACTATCATTTATATTAGGAAATATTGAGACTATTTGCTGATTTATTTTTTCCAAAGCTTTTTTAATGTGTTCGAAAAATATCTCTCATCTTAATTACATATAAATTAAGAAATGATATTTGATTTTATTGGAACATTAATATTTTTATATGATTCTATTGTTTATGTTAATCAATTGGTTGGGTTGAGCAATATCAATGTACATTAATTACGTCATATGAATATTAAATATTGATAAAAACATGTTCATATATATATTTACACAATTATCTCTATATACCAAGTGCATAGGTCAATTCGGGTCATATGATTCGGGAGGTGATTTTCACGCCCAAAACGCGCTGGAACGTGCCCCCAAATCATACTCAAACCCTAATTTCACTCAATAGTCTTTTAGTTATTTAGTCTAACCTTTAAGTTATGCTCGTCTAACCTTTTCATTATATTTACATAACCTTTATGATATATTCGCATAACCTTTCTATCCTGATAATTTAATATTTTACAGAGTAAGATAAATATACATTACCTTTTAAACCTTTATGTTATAATAATTTAACCTTAACGTTATAATAATTAACTTTTATATTATAATAATATAACCTTTATATTTTTTACAGGTTATGATAATTGTATATAAAGATTATATCAATATAACATAAATGTTAAGTTATAAGAATATAAAAGTTTTCAGTTATATTACATGATTGAAATAATTCTAAGTATATAATTTTAAGGTTTTAACATATTGTAAACCTTTTAAGTTGTAATAATGCAACATTTACGCATAATAATATTAACATTTATGTTATATTAACACAACTTTTATGTTATTCTTTAAGTAAATAAAGGTTATGATATTTATATATAAAAGTTACATACAACATAACATAAAGGTTAAATCATCACAACATAAAGGTTTTCAATTATATTATCTTACATTTTATATTGAAAAAAATTTAAGTATATTAACTTAAAGGTTATGATATTTATACAAAAATGTTATAGTCATATAACATAAAGGTTATACTCGTATAACATAAAGGTTACCGCATAAATTAAAAAATAAATAAATAATTGGACGCAAATCCGGGTCATATCCGACCCGACCTGTGGACATCCAGTTGCATGGATCTAGATCCATACTATTGATGCACAAGAACAATACTCATATATTTAATATAGTAGATGATATTAGAGACAACTAAAAAAAAGTTGCTCACCTGTCCATTCATAAATATATGTCAACTATTTATGTGTCACGTTAATATGTTAGATTATTGAGAATTAAATTTTAACTAATTTAAATATATAAATAGGGAAAATATCAATTTTCGTCCGTTAAGTAAGACCCTTTCCAATTTCAGTCCTTTAAGTATCGTGTTTCCAATTTTAGTGCCGTAACTTCACTTTTTTTCCAATTTCAGTCCGATTTTTCACCGGAAACTGATGTGGCAGCCGGAATCTGCCTACGTGGACCCTGGAATCCTAATCCCATCAAAAATAGTGCCACGTAGTCAGCCACATCATCCGAAAAAATAATAAACAATGAAAATACAAAAATTGGAAAAAAAAAATACAAAATCAGAAATAAAGGAAAAAAGTCTCCTTCCCCAAGCCCCTCCCCCCCCCTCCAATCCCCAATCTGTAATTAGGGAACTCCAGCACCCTGCCGCCGCCGCCCACCTCCGGTCGCCGGAGCCACCGCCTATCACCGGAAAATGTCACCGGCAAACGTTAAACCCCACTCAAATTGCTTCCAATGCTTCCATTCTCCATCACAATATTTTTCCCATCTTCTTTCCCCAAGAATTTGACCAAAATCGCACAAATATTCTGCAATTTCATCCTTCAACCGCCGCCCCAACTTCGCCGGAAATCTACCATAACCACCATTCAAGCTCAAAATTGGGTTTTTCTTCGTTTCTCAACCAAAATGACCAAACAATATATCAAAATGCTCCTCTCAGCAAGCCAAACATAATCTCATATCAATTTCATGTTTTTTATTCAAATCAGTCCTCAATTAAGCCAAAACCGTACTGAATTGTTTCACAAACCCATTTCTTTATCTCTCTCTCTCTCCCTCTGCTCGTATCTCTCTCCCTCTATCTCTCTCTCTCTCTCTCTCTCTCTCTCTCTTGTGATGCGCTGCCTCTGTGAGGGCGCCGCCGTGTGTGTAGTGCAGGGAAGGGGTGGGGTTGGAGAAGAAGACCCTTTTTTTTTCTTTAATTTTGATTTTTTTATTTTTTTAAATTTTCTTTAATTTTGATTTTTTTGGATTTTTTAATTTTTTAATTTTTGATTAATTATTATTAATTATTTTGTATTATTTTTTCGGATGACGTGGTTGACTACGTGGCACTATTTTTGGTGGGATTAGGGTTCCGGGGTCCACGTAGGCAGATTCCGGCTGCCACGTCAGCTTCCGGTGAAAATCAGATTGAAATTGGAAAAAAGGTGAAGTTACGACACTAAAATTGGAAACACGATACTTAGAGGACTGAAATTGGAAAGGGTCTTACTTAGCGGACGAAAATTGACAGTAAGCTTGTAAACATTTTATATTTTTTCCCTAATTTATATATGTATATATAATATTTATAGCATCAAACACCAACATTCATTAGTGAAAAGACGAACAATAAATTATACATTAAATAAAAGTCAAAAATCCAAGAAAATTTTATGGGATTAGCATGGGGACAAACAATAAAACAACGATATTGTTACGATGCGGTGAGACATACATGAGAACTTACGTGTGTTAGAGCTGAAGGCTTCACTCGCTATCAAATACTCCCTCCGTCCCAGGTTATTTTGCCTACTTTGACCGGCACGGAGCCAAAGAAAAAACTGTTGACTTTGATGTGATGTGTTATTTTAATGTTTTTGAGTGGCAATTTTGTAATTAATGTGTGTTTTTTGAGTGCAAAAGTTATAAAATGAAAAAATGGAGGGTAAGAGAGTAAATTATTCTTTGCCATTTTTGGGCTGGCAAAATAAGATGGGACAAACAAAAATGGAAAGTAGGCAAAATAGAGCGGGACGGAGGGAGTATTAAAGATTTTCACGGTGGTTTAAGGTTTGTCTAAGTAGACATGATTTTAAATAATGGTTCATTGTATTACATCATGCGTTTTTGCTTGTTCTTCAAAGGTTCAGATCCAACCGGAGATCGTATAATCTATTGTTCTTATATCATTTTGATATCTATGGATTTAAGGTATATATGTTGGGGACTTTTTGAGTTTGTTATCCAGGTTGAGATTTATAGTCTTTTTGGATCAATGTCAATTGATTGTACATAAGGGTTTTGAAATGGTAGGCATAAGCATTCACACAATTTTAGCTAGGGTTTTGAAGGGTAAAGTTCATTTTTGTTCTCACAATAAAATAAAATTAACTATATGTATAAGTTTATGTTATTTGCTATTTCTCACACATGACTTTTTACATTCAATATTCGATCTTCCGTCAGGGATGGCGGCGACGGCAACAACTGTGCCAACAGAGATGTATTGAATTGGGTTTCTATTACCAGGACTTATTTGAATTGGGATTTTCGATCTACTAATTTTAGACTATTTCAATTTCAATTACTAGTAATTTTACACACTCATATCAGTCTACATTAATATATCACTACTTTTTACTTTAATTTATTTATCATAACATATATATATATATATTAATACAATTATGAAATTGAGGTTTTTTCAACACTTAAGTTGTTCTTTTACACAATGACTTCAATTAATTATTTATATATGATCAAATTACTCTTAGTACTTATGATTATAATATTAACATAGATTATACTCAATTGATCGTAAACAAGTTCATTTGAAGGCTTGTGAATTGTTAAAGTAAAGAAAGAAAAAAACAAAACACAAAAATTTGTGGTATTCATTACATACGACTTGTGATATGTTAATATAAGAACATAAAATGTATATTTGTAACATTTAAATTCTTACTCATGATAAATACAAAATATAATATATCTAATTGTGATATATTTTATGTTTAAGTTATAACTTTTAGATAATATGTTATACTTTTCAAGAAATATATAATTTATTTTGTTAATAAGTTGAAAAATAATTAATAATTTAATGATAGAGTGGATGTGTGAACAAACAGATTGTTCGAATTCATTACACACGACTTGTGATATGTTAATATAAGAATATAAAATATATAATTGTAACATTTAAATTCTTACTCATGATAATACAAAATTTAACATATCTAATTGTAGATATATTTTATGTTTAAGTTATATTCAGCTCATTATCTCATGAACGAATTCATCACACACGACTTGTGATATGTTAATATAAGAATATAAAATGTATAATTGTAACATTTAAATTCTTACTCATGATAAATACAAAATATAATATATCTAATTGTAAATATATTTTATGTTTAAGTTATAAATTTTAGATAATATGTTATATATACTTTTCAAGAAATATATAATTTATTTTGTTAATAAGTTGAATAATAAATTAATAATTTAATGATAGAGTGGATGTGTGAACAAACAGATTGTTCGACAAACAACTAATGACTGAACGAACAAAGTGTTTGATGTGAGTGGAGGTGTGAACGAACAGAGTGTCCGACAAACTACTCATGACCGAGTTTATTAGTGTTTGTTTGTTAGTATTAACAATATATAACCAATTATCTACTTATTTTGGTAATTAATATTAAAAATTTAAAGATATTGTTAATATGTTTATATTTTAAAATCTATATATCAAATAAAAGTTTAATAGGTAAATCAAAGGTAAAAAATGATTTGATTGTTGGACAAATTGTTCATATGATAAAGGTCTCTGTTTGATTCATTCTGGTTTGTGTTAAGATCAAATTTTTAATCTATATATTTATCTAAATTTTAAAATGTTCTAATATTATCATATCTTATATATCACTACAAAAAAAACGCTGAAAGACAACGCACATAGTGCGTTGTCTTTCCCAGAAAAAAAGCGTTGTCGTATCCAGCGTTGTAAAAGACAGGCGCTGAAAGACAACGCACAAAGTGCGTTGTCTTTCTGGGATACGACAACACTTTTTAAGCGTTGCATTGAGCGTTGTCTTTAAGGTTTCTATAACATATTATGCAACGCTTTTTTAGCGTTGTCTTTTGTAGCGTTGTCGTCCTTAAATTACAACATTTGTGCAACGCTTTTTTTCTTTGTTGTCTTCTTCGAATTACACAACCCTTTTGCAACGCTTTTAAGCGTTGTCTTTCTCTATAATTTTGTTTTCTTTTTATTTTATATATTCTATATCCTATAATAATTTATATAATAATAAATAATCAATAATTGTATAAACAAAATATGAATTAAAATAACGTATTCCAACTTAAATCAATGTCAAACATATATTTACAAATCCTCCCAACAATACATTTATCTAAACTTAAAAAATTGTACTTTTCAAAAAACATCAATAAAAACATATTAACAAATGTTAGCTAGATTCAATCATTTCAATAACAATAAAACCTTTACAAAAACATCACAACCTTCACAGGAAAACAGCATCATGACCTTCACATAATACTCCTTGTTTTCCTAGAATCTGTCAAATGTATGAAAAAAAGTTAGCACGAAAACTCACATATCGTTTTAAATTTGTACATAGATTAAACAACCAAAAAAAAAAAAAAAATCTAGCAATGTAGAAGCTAACCCTCATCTTCTTCTACCCTTTCATGTGATCTTGAATGCATTCAGCCCATTAAACACGCACTTCATCAACATCAGCTCTAATACACTTAAGATGCGCAAATACACATAAAAGGCAATCTACAAATTATTATTATGGAATGAAATAGTCAAGAAACATTTTTGCTATGTAGAATTATAAATGCAAGAATTTTTGCATCAAACTTAGAAACTTAGTCTTGCAATAAACTTAGAAGGAAATTAAATAATAATAGTAATAGAAATCTTTACAGCAGTAGCAAAAATTGAAATGTCCCATGCCAAATGCTAAAAATTGCAGCAAAATAGTTAATTTAACACATGCTTTTCACATAACAATAGATTCAATTGTTAGATATCCCATAGTACAAATACTTCATTGTGATATTCACTAACTAAGAAAGGCTCAAGTTTGATTGCCACACATGAGCATATATAAAACCTTACACATAGTTTTCAATCTCCAAATCTGATCTCCAATCTTCAACCCCTAAAGATCAAACACAGCTTTATTTTTTAATAACTCATGATGTTCATGATTATCACTCTTGAAGTTAATTTTTAAATTGTAGAATAAAGTATTTTTCTCAACACTTTTGCTGTAGAAGAAAATAATCTATTCTAAATCAATTACAATCTTGGAGAATAGTTGAGGATTGTAGGAAAAGTCACTAAAGCTATAGTATATGCTTGAGTCAGAGTAAATAGAAAAAATTTAGGTGAAGCATATAAAGAACCAAATGAAATTCAAAATAACACCTCAAAACCGTTGGGAAAAGTAGCATTGCTTGGAGATTTCTTCTCTAGAACTCCATTTTGTTGGCTATCTGATAAAACAGCTCCATTTGGCTCACCTGGATTGGAAGTAAACATTATATGATTTTAAGTTTGCAGTGACAGAAGGACAAAAGAAAATGAAGGACTCAAGACTCTCTCTCTCTCTCTCTCTCTCTCTGTTCTTGACCATCAATACAGGAAAGCAATAATGCACCTTTGGATTTGGCTGTAACAGTAGCTTCAGAGGTCTTCACACATGAAACAAGCAGTGCCCCATGCCTTGTTGTAGATGAAAGAGTTTTTCCACCACAGATAGGCAATTTACTTAGGTTGCAGAAGGCTTTGCTATTCATGTTAATCGTGCCAGGTCTTTGCAGCAGAGACTTGAGATGAGAATCTGTCCCAACAGCACCTGAAGCACAATGATAAGCATTAAGTAGCTGCCTCGAACACAGCTGAGCAATTCACACAGATAGAAAACTGCTGGTCAGCAAGATTAAAAGCTATTTATTTACTTTGTCCAAAAAAAAATTCTCATTTATTCTGGACCAATTTATGCAAACAGTTGAGACCACTGATAGTCCCTCTAGAGGCTATAATCTCACTCTTTTGCACACATTCTTACAATTTGGCATGAAGATGTGTTGCACCTTCATGTCCATCATAAATTTCTGTGACTAACCAGGGAAACAGAAAATGAATACTCAACAGTAAGCCAAGATGGCACTGCCAAGTTGCAATTTTTCCTCATAAGTTCAACTCTCAATACACCAAACAGAGCAATTATCAGCATCAAGCAGATAAATATCACACAAAAAGCATTAAACATCAACAATCAAATGAAGCTACTGAAATCTAGCAAATGAGCACATAAGTAAAAGATATAAACAACAGAAAATGAGGAGCATCGAATGAATACTCACAGGGGCAGGTCTCATATTGGTAAAACTGAGACAATGCAGCATCATCTCCATTATTATCCAAAGCCGAATCGATATCCCTACATCTCTTGCAACTTTTGAGCACCTTTTTGAGGCACTTGTACTCAACGTGACAACACTTCTCCAAAAACCTCTCTAGATTAGTCTGCAGATACTCCGAAAAGGTTTTCCCCAAACTTCATCCTGATAGTCACCCTAATTCACCCGCATTTCTTCCTTCACCTACCAAATATTCAGTAATAAAACCAAAATTGGCGATGCAGAAAAATCATAATCAGATTACATAGACATTAATGAGCATTATTAAGGTTTGGATGGAGCAGAAGAGAGAGAATGGAAAAGATGAGAGAAGAAGAAGAAAGAGAGTGGAGATTAACGTCGGTCGGCGATGGAGGCGGGGAAGAGAAGCCAGCGGTGGATGAAAGAAGGTGGGGATTAGAGAAGTTGAGCGAAGCGGTGGCCGAACAGCAGCAGCGAGGCAGCGGCGGCGTGGGTCAGCGACGGAGGCGGGGATGGGAGAATCCTAGAGTACAGCCGCGAATGAGAGGAGGCGGGGATGAGACAACTCGAGGGAATCGGTGGCCTGGCGGCGGCGGCCAGCCAGCAGCGGCGACGGCAGCGGCGGAGGGGCGGAGGCAGCGTGGGTTGGGTGAGGAGAAGAGATATCTAGGGCTTTGAATTGGGATTTAATTTCCACACTATGTAGATGTAATTTGTGACTTAGTTAGATTCTCCCAAATGTACTAAGGGTAAAATTTATAAAAAGCGTTGAAAGACAACGCTCCCGAAAGCGTTGCAAAAAGCGTTGTCTATCAGAGCAAAAATGCGCTGAAAGACAACGCCCCTCGAAAGCGTTGCAGAAAAGCGTTGTCTATCAGCGCAAAAGTGCGCTGAAAGACAACCCCTTATAAAAAGCGTTGTCTTTCTGCGAACTTGTGTTGTCTTTTAGCACAATCCAACACAGAAAGACAACGCTTTTTGTAAAAAGGGTTGTAAATTTCATAAAGACAACAGAAAGCGTTGTCTTTCCTGTGTTGTCTTTCTGCATATTTCTTGTAGTGTATATATATATATATACACACACACACTAAAGTAATAACCGCCGGATGACACATGTCACTTTATGATTATTCCAATTTTTCATTCAATTTTCTAAATTTATATATGTCTTTAATTAATGATTTAATTCAATTAATTTTTTTAGTGATAATTGCTAACAATTTGTAACCTATGAGTTCACCTAATTCAATTAATGGTATATATGATGAGATCTTAATTTTAGTGTTTGCTAAATGTTAATGTTTAATTTAATTCAAAAGGTTAGGGTAAATGTATATAGTGGAATTATATGTAAATAAATATAATCATTATAAATTACGAAAAAAATTAAATCATGCATATAATGGATAAGAATATTATATATATATATATATTAAGGTAATGTGAACATACAAATATAGTTTTAAGTAAAATTAATATTAATAAATTCATGAAAAAATTTATTGATTTCTTATTAATATATGTTAATAATAAAGTTCTAATAAAAATATATGTTAGTATTCATATACATATACTGAATATTAATAGAAAATGAGATGTTAATTTATATTAATCCAAATTAATAAAAAAATACTAAGCATATATGTAACTCTACTTTAATTTTAATTTAAAAATATTGCTAATGTATATGTATTACGTACAAATTGACGATACAAATACTTTTTAAGCCAAGTGATTATGAAAATAATTTTCGATAATTAACATTTCCGATCTAACATGTGTATTCAATACATTATTATTTTTTATTCAAAATATATTACATTTATATATATATTTTTTAATAATATTAATTTTAACAAATCCCGTGTGATACACGGGAAAAGTATTAGTATATAAATAAACAAACTCTCGAACATTAAATGAATATGCGAATGAACTCTTCACAAAACTAAAATAAATATGCAAACGAAGCTTTCCGTACATGTTCTCGAACTATAAACGAATAGACTAACGAATCAGTTCGCGAACGAGTTTGCGAGCTTGTTTAACGACAATGTTCGCGAACTTTCGAACCGAATATGTCCAGACTTGAGTTCGGCTCGTTTAGCTTACGAACTCTAAATTTGGGCTTGAGTTCGACTCATTTAACTTAACAAATTCGAACTAATATTTATCGAACCAAACCGCGAATAATTCAGGAACAACTTTGTTCGTTTACATCCCTAGGCGAGCCTGGCAACCCTGCACCCCAAGGGTAAAACTGTAAAAGCACATACTGGAAACTAGATTTCCACTCATAAGAAAAAAAAAAGGGTAAGTGTATTCCGCGTCACAAGGGCTTCTTCCTCTTTTCACTCTTTTCCTGAGCACACTGTATTTGAATATTCCGTCCACCGGAGCCCGAATATTCCGTCAACCTCCCGCCTCCCTGTAATTCCTCTTCTCTACCCACCCACGCCTGTAAACAAATTTAACCGTTAAAAACCCTACCTTTTTGACCCCACGTTTTTCAAATCTCGCATTAGGGTTTCATCCACTAATTCGAGAATCGAAACAAAATTTCGAAATTTAATCAAAATTGTTAGCGACGATGTTTACTCCTAAACGGCAGTTTCCGGGGTCGTCAAGAACACCAAGGAGTGAAATGCGTACGCCGAACCCCAATGGCAATGATAAAATGGTGGCTTCTATTGACGGCCCTCCGCCGCCGACGAGCTTGTTGAGTGACAATGGAGATGTAGCTGACACGGAAAATATGGAAGATTGGAGAAGGTTTCGGGAGGTGGGCTTGTTGGATGAAGCGGCGTTGGAGAGGCGTGATCGTGAGGCGATATTGGAGAGAATTAAAAGGCTCGAAAGAGAGGTTTGATGGAAAAAAATAGCATAGTTCTTTTGGGTTTTGTCACTGTTATGCGTTTCAGTTTTTAAACTTCTATCTTGTACAAGTGGGATTTGTTTAATTACTACTACTATCATTTATTAATTTGATTTCCTCTTTGGATGTGTAATGGTCAATTGTGTAACTTCTGTAGAGAGTGCAGCCAGATGATTATGCACATATTTTAAGGGAAAATAGATTTGCATAAATCGATGAATTTAATGTTAGCAAGCGAATCTGTTAGTTGATGAAAAATAAAGTCCTGGCCTTCTGGTACCCTAGTGCTATTCAAAAAGTACACATTGAATTAGTGAAGAGTGAAGAATATTACAATACATCATATGCTAAGAGTGAATAATATTTTTTGCCTAACTTTGTTAAGAGAATTGAAGGCAAGATGGTAGCTGCATTTTGTCCTAGTTATCTCTTATGAATACACTATTTTCTTTTCTTTGTTCTTCTAGTAATTATTATTGAAGCTATTAGTCACAATACCAGAAGAATGACAAAAAATGGCTCTTTTGACAAGTTTTTGGGGGGTGGATGGATTGGTGTGGACTTGGTTTCTAATCTTTTTACTACCTTATACATTTTCTTTTGATTGGGTGCGTGTGATGCATTTTGCTTCCATGCATCATGCACAGTTACTGTAGAGAAATACCTGCTAACTTCTCAAACTTGCTTGATGAATGACCAACCTTACTGCACTTAGTAGAGAAAGTCGTGTCTAAATATGCTTTGCTAGTAATTGACTGGACAAGTAAAGGGTATTCTGCTCTGGGTGGGGTTATATGAGAGAGGATTTCTGGGATAAGGCTCATGCGATTTGGCTCTTGATATAGCATAATTAGTTTCATGTTAGTATCCTAGTTAACACTGGAGATTGGGTTCTTGATATGCATGGCTTAGATTTGGCCGTTGCAGCATATCAATTTGTTTCAAGATCAATTGTGGTGTTTGTTGGGATGCAGCCTGATATGGTCCCCTTTATGACTGTTAATATTGTTGAGCAGATTTCACAACTGAATTTAATATTTTTCGATCTATTGTTTGGCAGCTCTTTGATTATCAGTATAATATGGGACTGCTGCTGATTGAGAAAAAAGAATGGACTTCAAAACACGGAGAACTTCAGGAATCTCTGCTAGAAGCGCAAGAAGTCCTCAAACGTGAAAAGACAGCTCATTTAATGGCAGTTTCTCAAGTGGAGGAGCGAGAAAAAAATTTGAGAAAAGCTTTGGATGTTGAGAGAGAGTGTGTGGCTGAGGTGACACATTTTTTTTCTAATCTGTGGCTTGACATTGAATTTCTTTTCCTATGTTTGGATAAAAACTGAGATTTTACATTGAATTACTTGTCCTGGGTTTGGACAATAATACCTTTGTGGCTACTTTCTTCCTGGAATATTTAACCGTATTATACCTGCTAGGGAGTCATATACGGGGCACTGTGAAACTGATAGTGCTCTTTCTCTTTGATGTTGAATTAGTCTAAATTAATCATCATTTAATAATAAATCTGTTCATTGAGATTTGTGATTGTGTAAATATTATGCCGTATGTGGGGCATTGCATTTTCTCATTGCCATTGCTATTGAATACCTACATTATGAATCAGCTGAATTTGCTGCATCTTGATCTTGAATCCAATTTAGTGTTTTCCTTGATGATCTCAGTATTTCCTTTCTGCAGCTTGAGAGGTCTTTGCGTGAGATAAGCTCACAGCATGATAAAATCAAGATGACATCTGAGACTAAGCTGGTTGATGCCAATAATTTGGTTGCTGGGTATCAGGATAGGTCTTTGGAGGTGCAGCAACAGTTACTTGCTGCCGATGCAAAACTTGCTGAGGCAAATCGGAAGAGTTTAGAATTAGAGAGGAAATTACAGGAGGTTGAGACACGTGACAGTGTCCTTAAGAGGGAGCGCATGTCCTTTAACTCTGAGTATGATCAGTGTTCAACCCGAATGACCCTACTTAGCTACTTTCCCTATATGGTTTTGCCTCATGATTTAATTATATATTCCCTTTACTTCTGTGGCTAGGCGAGAGGCACATGAAGCAACTTCTCTGAAACTTAAAGAAGCTTTGCGGGAGTGGGAAAAAAAGCTGCAAGAAGGGGAAGAGAGACTTTGTCAGAGTAGGAGAGATATTAATGAGAGAGAGGAAAAGTTAAATGAACTCGATAGGAAATTGAAGGAGAAAACAAGTAAACTTGATGAAGAACATAAGAAGGCTGAGTTGACACATTTGACAGTGAAGAAGAAGGAAGATGAGGTTGATAAAAAATTAGCTGAGTTAACTGCAAAAGAGGAAGTGAGTTTCAGAATTATCTCCAGTTTTTAGAACTATGATATGCCCTTTGTTTAGATTTGATTTTGTTTACATCTTTGCAGGAAGCTGAAGCTCTCAGAACTGGCCTTGAGAAGAAGGAGAAGGAGTTAGTTCAATTGTCGGAGAGGCTGACTACTAGAGAGAGAGTGAGATGCTTTCCTTTAGTTTGTATTCAGATTTACTGCCTTTGTGATATCTTAATTGCTATCATATTATACTGCCTCTCTCTCTCTCTCTCTAACTGTTTAGTCGATACCTTCAATATCCATTATGTTCAAATATCAAATAAAAGATATAAATGAAGTGAGGCTGCTTGATCCTCCTATTTGTGCAATTTCCTTACCTATTTTTTCTTTCTTTCGTTAAAAAAAAAATTATTTGGGGTCGGGGTGTGTGTGTGTGGTTTTGTTTACTTTGAGTTGGAAGTTTGGTTTTATTGCTGTCCGTCCCAATTCTTCCAGCTCTTGCAGCTTATTCATTTTCATTTTTTATATTAGAGGTGCAAGAGTTTGACCCAATATATGGCTTATTACAGGTTGAAATTCAGAACATTCTTGATCAGCACAGAGCTGCTCAGGAAAAAGCAAAGCAGGCCTTTGAATTGGAAATTGAAAAGAAAAGGAAGTTATTTGAGGAGGATAATAGAGTCAAACTTGATGACTTGATTAAGAAGGAGAATGAAATCAACCATATGGAGGAAAAATTAAAAAAGCGGGAGCAAGCATTGGAACAGAAGTCAAATAGGGTTGAGGAGAAAGGGAAGGATGTGGAATTAAAGCTGAAAGGTCTGAAGGAAAGAGAGAAGGCCCTCAAATTGGAGGAGAGAAATCTAAACGTGCTGAGGAGAGAGAGAGCTTCTGAGGAAGAAATTTTGCAAGGTCTCAAAGATGAGATTGAGAAAATAAAAGCTGAAAATAGTTTGCAGGAATTGAAGATTCGTGATGAAACTGAAAAGCTTAGGGTTACTGATGAAGAGAGGAATGAGCATAACCATCTGATACTGAATTTAAAACAGGAGATAGAGAGGTACAAACATCAGAGGGATTTGCTTTCTAAGGAATTTGATGATTTGAAACTGGACAGAAAAAAATTTGAGGAAGAATGGGATGCCCTTGATGAAAAAAGAGCAGAGGTAACTAGAGAGCTGCAAAAACTTGAAGAAGATAGAAGAACAATAGAAAATTTGAAACGCACAGTAGAAAAGCAATTGGAAGAAGATAAAGTTGCCATGGAGATACATATTAAGAGAGAGTTGGAGGCCCTTAGACTTGAGAGAGAATCATTTGCTGCCACAATGGAGTATGAGAAATCAGTGTTGTCTGAAGACACGCAAAATGAGCTTAATAAATTGCATAATGATTTTGAGACTCGTAAGAGGAATCTTGAGGCTGATATGCTGAATAAGCAAGAGGAAATGGAGAGATCTCTGCTGGAAAGAGAGAGAGCATTTAAGGAGAAGACTGAGAAAGAACATAGCTATATCAATCATTCAAAAGAAGTTGTCCAAAAGGAAATTGATGATATGAAGTCTGAGAGGAGCAGATTGGAGGAGGACAAACAATATATTGACTTGAACAAGAGGCAGCTGGAGCAGCAGCAGATGGAAATGCACAAGGATATTAATGAGCTTGGTGTTTTAAGCAAAAAGCTTAAGTTGCAGAGGCAACAATTCAGCAAGGAGAGAAGCAGATTTGTTCATTTCCTTGAGACAATGAAGAGTTGCCAAAACTGTGGGGATATGGCAAGAGACTATGTGCTATCTGACATTCTTATCACAGAGCCAGATGACAAAGAGGCCTCTCCACTCTTGGAAAAAATTGCTTCATATGAAGTGAAGGCTCAGAAAACTCCTGGTGGGGATGACCCAAAATCTTCAGAATCTGGTGGACGTATTTCTTGGCTTCTTAGGAAGTGCACTCCAAGAATCTTCAAACTGTCTCCCACCATGAAATCTCAAGACATGGCTTCTCAAAACTTGGACCAGGCTATGTATGATGTTGCTGAAGATGTTGGAGGATCCAGCATGCCAGCTGAAGCTGCCACACAAGCAGATACTCCCAGAGAAGATCATGCTGTAGAAGAAGTTTCTGAAGATCCCAAGCATTTAGAGACAACAAACAGTCGTCAAAACCAGGTCGAAACCAGGTGATGGAATCCGTAGAACACGTTCCGTTAAGGCAGTAGTTGAAGATGCTGAAGCTTTCTTGAGAAGTAAATCAGGGGATATGAAGACGAATGAGGAGCAAAATAAGGACGCCCCTGCTTCAGTGAATGAGGAAAGTCGAGATGAGTCCAGCATTGCCGAGAAAGCAGCTGGTACCGTCCGAAGAAAGCGAACTCGTGCACAATCGTCTAAAATGACAGAAAGTGAAGATGCTTACGACAGTGAGGGTCGTTCTGAAAGTGTGACTACAGGAGGCCGCCGGAAGAGGCATCAGACAGCTGCTCCAGCTGTACCAAATGCTGGGAAGCAGCGCTATAATCTTCGACGTCATGTGCCGTAAGTTTCCATATTCCTTAAGTATATGCTTAATTACAGATTAGGTGATGAATCATGCTTACCAACTTAATGGTTTAAAGATAGCTCAAATTGTTTCTATTTCTTTATAAACCAGCTATCTCCATGATTATCAAATCGAACAATTGAAATCGGTTTTCGTAAATGTTGGGAACATATTTCAACTAAAGCTATATCCCTCTGAAATTGGAGAGGTAAAAGGGTCTATAAATCTGGGCCCTTCACCCTCCTGACATGACAATCTTGCTTTTGGATGTGTCTAAAATCCCAATATCTTCTGTTCAGAAAGGGCAAAGGTGTAGCTGCTTCAACAGACACTCAGAAAATAACAGACAAAGAAGTTGGTGATGCCGTTGTATCAAGAGAGAACGAAATATCTTCTGCACCCCCAGAAGAAACCACCAGTCACAATGGGAATCCCGAGGAGTTGGTGCATGTTACATCGTATAAAAATGTTCAGACCGAAGTGGTCTCGATCGATAGAGTAGTCAGGGTAAACAAATCCTTCTCACCTCTGCATTAATGGTTCTTGCTAAAGCAGATCCTTCTTTTCTCTAATTTTTCCATTGTGCAATGCAGTTTGAGGCATCTACAGCCAATCTTGATGATGCTGTGAAATCATCAGATGTCGTGTACTTCAGCGAGGAGTTTAACGGCACCCCCGAGTACAATGATGAAGGTGAGCACGATAGCACGTTTCGTGGCGAAGAAGACGATGGAGGCGATGATGAGGATGATGATGATAATCCTGGTCAAGCTTCCATACCCAGAAAACTCTGGACATTTTTCACATCCTGATGATACTTTGATTACTTTGTATTTTGTTGTCTTTTCATTAATGTACCCAGTGTGTTAGAACTTTAGACAGCCAAATGTTGCCTAATATTTGTAGGAAGCCTGAGGATTCTCAATTGTTTGGATCTTCTATTCTTTTTCTTTTTAGTTTTTATTCAGAACTCTTTAGTATAATTAGCTTTCTAATCAGGTCATTACAATTTCTTTTTTAAATAACTAAATTACAAGTAATCAGATGTTTAATGTGACATTGATTGTCTATATTTACTTGCATAAATCAACTAATTATTGTCCAAAATAATTATGCCCCAAGTACAACAATGATGACAAAATAGGACAACTTAGGGTCAGAAGTATATTTATTGTGGCCGTTGCCATCTTTCATTTCTTCATCTGGTAAAATAATGCTATTTTTTCTGAAAATTTCTCAACACAATGCAAATTTCCAACGTTAAAAGCTTGCAATTATGTCTCTACTCGGCTATAATTCTTACATTATATGTGTGGTCCAATGACAAACTCTTAGCCTATTCATCATATTGCTACAAGTAGATATTAATTGAGCCTCATTTAATGATCATGAGAGATGAGGGCCCCTCTGAGTCCACATGCAATTGACATTTTTCTCCTCACCTTCCCTTGTTAATTAACCCATCTCTTTCCTGTTTATAGTTTTTCATATGAGAAATATAGGGTTTATCACTAATGACAAAAACAATATTTTAGAAAAAAGAGATACTTATTAGTTATTTTGCAATTTTCTATGTAGGAGTTAGTTTTGTCTATACCAAATCATGATTGTATTTAAGTTCCATTTGAATCACCTTTTAAAATGTTGGGAATTTAGTCCCATCAATTGGTGGTTTGTTTCTGTTTTTCGGTTCTGAGCCAATTCTCAAGTGGTTTTCAACTTGGTGCCCGAAAACCACATCGTTTAAAATGATTTGAAACTGGGTTCATATACTTTATCCGAGCCGAATATAAAGAAGAATTGATAAAACTACCAATTTTGGGATGAAGTGAAACCAAGTTTTTGAAACTTCATTTATTGTATAAATTGATTGGAATAGATTGAAATGATCATAGCCTATAGGTTCCAAATTTGCAAAATTTCTGATTAAGGATTCAAAAGAGAGAGTGAAAAAAGAAAGGTGAGTTTGGCAGCATTAATCATCAAAAAATTAATAAGCAAAATGGGACAAGTAGAGAAAATGACCATTCATAATATTAGGGGTGGAAAAGAAGTTGAGTGGGCTAAGTCTTCTCATATCCTAGGCCTTTGCCCTTTCTCCAAAGCTGGTCCTAAAGTCCTAACACCAAAGCCTTCCAACTTTCATTAACTGCCCATTAATCTCCTTGGTCCCCCCCTAAGGAAAAGAACATAGTACACACATCTCTGTGTTTTTGTGTGTCTACACATGCATAAGAAACAAACAAAAGACATGTATAAAAGTTGTGTACACAACATGTATGTATGAACTACTTCACTGTTTGAATGTGAGTACTCTTTTGTTACTGTTGCTGTTAAATGTATAGTAGGAACACAAATTAATGATACAGTTATGGTTTTCTTGTAGGAATTGACATTACTTATGAAAGCATAGTGTTAATTACCCAGCCCATCATTATTACACTGGAAAAGTGAGAAGCAAATTTCAAAGGGTCTCAATAATGCCCACTCTTTTTGTCCTCTCCATTACAACAATCCCTTTTAGACCCAACAGCCCAAAAGGTGAGAACAAATTACCCCAAGACAAAAACTACCTTTGTCTTGCATGCATTTACATGTCCATCTTCACCTTTTTTCTTATACTACAAACTGGTCCCCTAACCCCTCTCTATAAACCCTTTAATCAGAAACCCTACATACCTATATACAACCATAAATTTCCCAACTGCTAAAAGCATCTAAACCATCCCTTTTGCTACTTTGTTTAACATTCACTATCCACCATAATTCTCTTCTTTGTATTGATCTAAGTACCAAGTCCAAAAGCTTATATACAATCCAAATTCTCCTAATGTTCTGGTATACTTAATGCATGGATTTTTGGAGTTTCATAATCATGAAGAACCTTTCTTTATCAAAAAAAAAAAAAAAAAAAAAAGAATTGAGAAAGCCACCTTTCTTTACATCCATTTCCACTGTTCTGATCCTATATTATTGACATTACCATAATTGATTTTCTATGTTTCTCTTTTTTGTACTGACAACTGTGATCTTAACTTTTTAGCTGCTGCAAAGACACCCTAGACCTCAGTCTTCTGCTACTCTTACAGCCTACACTTCCTCTGTTCATTTACTACCTTAGCCTTGCTATAAAGACCACCATGTTAGAAACTCTCACCTTAATGCATTTGCTTGCAATCTCATTCTTCACTTCCCCTTTTCATTTCATTCCTTCTCAGCATTTAGTTCTCTCAGAGATGGTATAAAGTGGGACAGTTTTATTTACATTCATATTGCAAAAGTTACCTCCTTCTTTCAGTTCTTGGTATTTTTCTGCTCATTTAACTACTTCAAATAGAAGAAAATTGTTTTCCTGAAGCCAATATATTTTCTTGCCTGGTTCTGTTCCATTGCTGCAATTCAGCAACACTTCTGGGCTTAGAACAGCCATGAAAAGGCTCAAAGATTTGGGTTTTTGCATTCTTGTTCTTTGCTTGCTTGCTTTGAGTTCACCATGCCATGGAGATGATGAAGGTGTTTCTGCTCCTATGAAGAGCAATGAGCTTGGGGCTTTGTATTCTGCTATTCAAGGCTTTGTGGGAAATTGGTGGAATGGTTCTGATCTTTATCCAGATCCTTGTGGATGGACTCCTATTCAGGTTTTTAATTTCTACTCCACATGATTTTTTCTTTAATAAAAACAAAAGCAAGAAAAAGTAGTATCTTTTCAGTTTTCACTTCTCTCTCTCTCTCTCTAGTTATTTTATCCAGTCTTTCTCTGCTTTAAAGATTGATTGAAAAGTAAAAGTACAGCTTTTTAGGATCTCAATCAGATGTGGGAAAAGTGTCAAATCTGATATGATATAGTCCTCAAAGGATTGAATTGGTGTAAGTAAATGGATTCATTGCAAACTAAAACTTTGTCTTTTCTGTTATTTTTGGCATTCCCATTTTGCAAAGCTTCCTACATTTAAGAGTCCATTGCCCATTCCCAGCTTTACTCTTTATGAAGCTTTGTAAGCATAAACAGAAGAAAATATCTTTTGCTTAGAACTAGCAAATGCATACTTAAATACCCTGTAAAACTTCATACTTCAAATGTTACTCTATTTGTGGCAACATTCTTAAAAATGTAGTCTTGATCAATTAATATCCACAATGTTATTACTATGCAGGGTGTTTCTTGTGATCTATTTGATGGATTTTGGTATGTCACTGATTTGAGCATTGGCCCTGTTCATGATAACTCCCTCAGTTGTGTCCAAAATGTCCAATTTAGCCCCCATATATTTGCACTGAGCCACCTCAGATCTCTTTCCTTCTACAATTGCTTCCTTTCATCCCATCCTGTTTCAATTCCTACTCAGAATTGGGAAGTTTTCAGGCCGAGTTTAGAATCGTTAGAGTTTCGATCCAATGATGGCCTTAAAGGAGAAATTCCTGTGGTTTTTGGGGAGCTTAGAAATCTTCAGTCCCTTGTGATCAGTTGATAATGGGTTAGCAGGTGAAATACCAGAAAGTTTAGGCAAATTGATTAACTTGAGACGTTTAAACCTGGCTGGCAATTCATTTTCGGGCCGAATCCCGGATAGTTTTGGAGGGCTTAATCATCTTCTGATTCTTGATCTTAGTAGAAACTCACTCTCTGGCAACCTCCCTTTGAGTTTTGGAGGGCTAACTGCTTTGTTGAAGCTCGATTTGAGTAATAATCGATTAGAAGGGAAGATCCCATCAGAGATTGGGAATTTGAAGAGCCTAACACTTTTGGATCTTAGTAACAATAGATTATCTGGTGGATTAACCAAATCACTTGAAGAATTGAGTTCATTGCAAGAATTAGTGCTTTCAGACAATCCCACAGGTGGAGACATAATGAATCTTGAATGGCAGAACATGAGGGGCCTTACTGCATTGGACCTGTCCAATACCAGCTTGACAGGTGGCATTTCAGAGGCCATTGCTACTTTGAAGAGTCTAAGATTTTTGGGCCTCAATGATAACAAGCTCACAGGGGATATCCCCTCCAGTCTTGCAGCTTTGCCTAATGTTAGTGCTATTTATCTCCATGGAAATAATCTAACTGGTGAGCTTAAGTTCTCGGAATGGTTTTACCGACGAATGGGGAGGCGGTTCGGGGCGTGGGGGAACCCTAATTTGTGCTACCGGGTCGGGTCTGAGTCGGCCCGTCATGTGCCTTTCGGGGTAAAACAATGTCGACAAGAAGTTTTGAAGTATGAAACCCATCTTGGGAATAAGTCCAAGTTGGGCGATGGGAATCGGGATTTGGATCCCGATTCCCGGACTTCTTCGGGATCCTCACCAAGTAGTATTACTAGATTGGTTTTGGTAGTTGAGGTTTTGATCTTGAAGTGTTTTATATAAGTGACTAAGATGGTGAGGAAGAATTTGTGGCTATCTTCACTATGTATTTGTATATGTAATGCTAACAAAGGAGTCGAGTTAAAACTCATTTATCTTAAAAGTAAACTACTTGAAAGATGCTAATAGACAGCAGTTTTTCGCGTGGTCTATTATCTTCAAGATAAAAACCGTTGTCTATGACATTTGATCAATGATGTTTAAGGAAGGTTAATCTGATTAGGGTTTTGCAGGCATGACCCATTAATGAGCTGAAAATGAAAGAGCAGAATCAATGGAAAAAAAACAGGCTGTGATTTTGTTTTGGCAATATCAATGGAATTTTGAATCCATACTTGTCACATAGAAAGTTGGCACATAGATATGTGCACATATATACAGAATGTGGTCCATATATATACAGATTGTGATGATGATAAGTGAAATTGTGGACCATTTGAAGATAAAATGATGAGACTTGAATTGCAGCCTGTCAATTTCAGGCTATGGCTTCTCTGATTTTCATCTCTCTAGACTTTGTTTCTCTAGGTATCAATCTCTTCTTTCCACTAACTAATACCTTTACCTTAAAAATATGTCACATTCTATTTGACACCCAAAAATCTTTTGGGCCAAAGTATATCACAAAAATCAAAGAACGTAGAAGACCTGAAAACGTTGATTTAAGACTGTAAACAAATCAAATCGAATCAACATTTGAACTAGTTCGATTATATATCTAACTTGTTCAAATTGTGAATGAAGTTTGGTATAGTAGTTTATAAGTAGCTCTAGTGCTATAAGATTTGAGGAATTATATATAAATCTTGGGTATAATTTTATAATCAAATCTCCTAGAAGGAATAACTCCTTTTTGTAACTAAATTATATCATTTCTCTCTTTGCTATTTAAAACGATATTACTTAATTGATCTTTTTTTTTCCTCTCAACCTGGCAATTCTCATTCAAATAAAATAATAGACAATTATACTGTAATAGACGTAGTAATTTATTTTAATTTTTTCTTATGTTACCTTAAACTCAATTACAATTTGTTATTTATAGAACGTGGCCTGCATAACCAGCCTGGCCCAATATGTGGATAAGTCCACATTTTGAACCGGTTTGGACATACGAATATTAGTTAATAATAATAATAATAATGAGGTATTCTTGATGGATCATCACTTAAAATTGATATCATTTTCCTTTCTTTCTTTTATTTTCTATAATAGTAAATCGAATTCTAAAATTGCTGGTAATTTTGCTAATTTTTGCTAAGCCTAGTGATGTTTCCATATGGCATTAATTTTGTGGCTATTTAATTTGCTGTCTCAAAACTGGCCGGAAAATAAGCTCTAAAATATGTAACAGTTATTACAGCTAATACGTTTAATTCATGTCAATGATGCAAGAATTTCAACTAACTTCCCCAGAAAGAAACTCTATTAATTAATATATTAATAGTAAGCCAGATTAGGAAATTAAATTTTCATTCGAATAATTATATAATAATTAAGATTATTGTTAACTTAGATTAAAACATTGCGTCATTAGGTCGTTAATGTCAAAGAGCAACAATAATCATCAATTAATTGAATGCAATAATTCATTCAATTCGATTGCTTGTAAAATCTTACAAAATTTTATTTACACAAAATTAAATGAATACTTGTGACTCACAAATGCACGACAATATTGTATTACACAATATATATATACATATTTTTACATATATCAGTTTTTAAATACAAGATATGATTACTATGATTATCTCATCAAACAAGAAAATTCACATTCTATTTTCAACGACTCTATTCTTTAATTAATTAGTTTACTACCTTATTATATTCCTCGTTGCCCTTGCTCTCCAATTCTTTCTTGTAAAATCCCCAATTTTCTTATTAAAAACACACACAAATTGAATTACACTCAACGGTCAAGATTTGATGCTATTAGTTGGCTTTGAAAATCATAAATATATATTATATCTTAGTGGAATTTGTGTTATTTATGCGACTGCTTGCTTGTATCCGACTAATTTCACACGCAGCACACCTTCAAAGTCTTTTAATTCTATAATATTAGTACTAAATTTTTTTGTTCGAAAATTATGTGTAATGAAGCATCATTTGATAATAAAACGTGCATAATTAGTACAATATATACTAATATAATTTGAACACTTTTCATATACAAAAACTTATATAATGATCACATTCTTCGTGTGTGTGTGTCTATATATATATATATGTGTGTGTGTGTGTGTGCATATAAACGACCAAATTTTTAACTTACATAATTGAAAACCTAACTGATTTTGATCTCAAAAGAAGTCTTAAGTAGATTGATACTTAGATTGTGAGCCAATAATATCACATGACTAGGACTATCATTGACATTAAAAAAAAAAAAAAGTGGGCCCTAATTAAACTTGGTTTTCTTGAGGTAGCTTCTCACGCAAAAGATTTTTATTTTTTAGGTAGTTCATAGTTGAATCTCTAAACCCTACCTTTTTTCCAAGCACTCATGGCAATATTGCACCAAACATAGACCAATTTGAGGCATTAATCAGGATTAATTACTAGTTACAGTCACATTTCACTAATTAATTAAGTATAGTATATAAGCTCATGTTTCATGCAATTGTTATATTTTGTGATGTTGTAATGCTTTCAATTATTTGTTACACTCAATTGTAGTCAATAACAAGAAATAATTAGTTGATGTATATTCAGATTGAAAGATTTGAATTAATTAATGGATTCTCTATACCCAACAACGTGCGATTTATTTAAGACGGGAGTCTATATGAGATCGAGTGAGAAATATAAACGTATGTGGGATTAACTTAGAAAAGAACCATACATGGTCAAATTCTTTCTTGCTGGCATTAAATTAGTTAACTTTTTTTCTAAATACGGTTGGTACAGCTTAAATAGGTTGACCATATTGGCCAAGCTCACCAGGTGTCACATTTCATAAGCAAGACGTGATTGCTAGCTACCACTAAATTTCAATAAATGATAACTAAAAATTCTATCCTACGAAAAATTAGCAACATTTTACGTACAAGAAATTAAATTCAACAAAAAAATATTATGCAACACACAATAGTCACTGAGCCGGCACCCAATAGAATTCGACCATTTTGTATAAACCGTTGACATTGAAAATTCAACACACTTTTGCGTGTAAAATTCTTGAAAAAATGTATAAACTATTTTTCCATCTTTCTCAACTTTGCACATTTCATTTCCACCTAACCCTTTTATGCCTCCCCATGCATATACAAATCATCCATATATATATATATATATATATTTATTTATATCCCTCTCTTCTTCTTCAACAAAGAAATCAAGAAACGAAAAAATAAAAGCTCTATCCGTCATGGTTTCTTCTTCGTCTCCGTCCTCAAGAACCCTAAAAGTTTCACGAAGAATGAATCTCTCCGTGTTTTTTCTGGGGTTTCTTCTGATGAACAACACGTTGAATTCTTGCGTTGCAACGAGGCCAGGAAGAACGATCATGATCGTCAAGGAAGATCAAGATGATGCTTCCACAATGGCTTTGAAGTTTTTTAAAGAGAAGGAAAAGTTGAGCTCTGATAGGTTGTACTTTGCTAAGCTTCCAAAGGGTGTACCTATTCCTCCATCTGGTCCATCAAAGAGGCATAATTCTTCACCTCAAAACTGAAAAATTCTTCAGAAATTCAGTCAATTATTTTTCCAATTCAATTTTTTTTCTTAAATTAATGATAGGTCCCTATATATATAGTTGTGTTATTGAGTGTATTTTATACAGGGTTTTGCATGATAGTGGCCTAACATGAAATGTTGTTCAAGGCCTGCAGGGTTTTGATATTGTAATTACTGTACAGGAATATTTATTTATTTGTTTTGTATAAAAAGTTTTATAGTTTGAAGATGAATGTACATATATTATATATATAGAGAGATATATATATCTAAATATATTATGTATGCTGAAATCAATAGTTCTTTTAGGGGAGAATTATTATATTAATTTGTTGTGATAAAGTATTAATTACTGACTGCATTTCCTTATAATATAATGAATCTGGTTAATTAATTATGGATTGTATTAAATTCTTTATTGTCATTTTCATAATTTAATTCTGTGTACGAGTTGCATTGAATAATTGGTCCATATTTACGGAATTAATTCTTCTATCGATTTAGTTAGTTGAAGAGCTTTATTTTGCAGATTAAATAATTGTTGAAACCCCAGCCTCAACCTAGCTCCAACTCAAATTTGAGATCTCATTCATTAATTCTTGTCTGTCCATTTAAAACCCAACATTAGCAGTATGGCTAGCTACTTTTATAAAATGATACTCCCTCCGTCCTGGTCCAAGTTACCTACTTGGACCGGGCACGGAACCTAAGAAAATGCAGTTGACTAGGTTACTTTTTGATTAAAAAAGTGTTTTTTATACTTTTTGTTGTTGTTTTTTGACTTTTTGTTGTTGTTTTTTGACTTCTTGGTTATTTTTGATTACTTTTTGATTAAAAAATGTTATTTCTTTGCCATTTTGGGGTTGGGAAGTTCGATTGGGACGGATGAAAATGACAAGTAGGCAAGTTGGAGTGGGACGGAGGGAGTATTTTATAGTACATTTCTTGTTGTTATAATATATCTAACATGTACAATAATTATTGAATATATTATCAATGTGACGACATATATGTTTATCTCCTTTTCTTCTATAGAATATAACACTTCATCTTCTGTTTTATATGCTCAAACTCTCTAAGTGTAAATGTCATCATAATATTATTATTTAAATGTGATGTGTATTAACAATAATTTTAATATAAATAAAATTGGATATGATGCTTTCATGCATGAATGAACTTGTGTAGAACAGTAGAAAGATGGTGTAGATTCATTCTTTATTGGGCCTTGCAAGATTGTAAGCCCAGACAAGATGGGCTTCTCCCAAGTTTTACTTTTTCTTTTCTTTTTTTTGTGAATATCACATGAACAAGTTTTTTAAATGAAAGAAAATCAAACAAAAAGTTGAATTATTATATCAATCCCTATTCTTTTTCCTTATTCTTTTTTTGGGCCTTACAAGATTTAAAGCCCAGACAGGATGGGCCGCTCCATAGACACCCATGCACATCTTTTTTCTTAAATTATTAAAGAGGGGAATATATGTCCACAATAATCATTACTTTAACAGAATAAATAATATATAATAGTCACATAAATGAATTTTTTTTGAATGCTATATGTCTTATTGTTCACTTTCACTTCAAGTTAAGGATTTCATTCATTCATTTTACATATACAAAAATAGGCACTGACCAAGTTGATGTTTGATTGGGGTTATATAAATAAAAAAAAAAAACATAATATTACATGCATAATTTGAAAAATCTTAGAATCCATTATTGTCCCAATTTCTTAATTTAAGAGGAGTAAAGCTCTTTTATTCATTTTTATCACTAATTTGTATTACTCTTCTTAGAGTGTTAATTTAGTGTACCAATTAATTATTAGTTGTTGCATCATTTTGAATGAATATTCTTGAATGCTTTGATCTAGAGTGATCACAATGCTTCTTTTATAGTAGTATTAAACAAAAATAAAACATATCTCAATTATTTTAAGAGAATCAATGATCATAATTGCTCTAAATTAAATGAAAGTGATGGCAGCCACATCTTTATTTTGAGTTGCAGAGAAGAAAAAAGAGGAAGAAAGAAAAGTAAACAAGTACAAGAGTAGGGTATGATATATATGTGTAAAGCACATTTCAAAACTTTGCTGCATAAAAAGAATCAAAAGCTTTCATTTTTGTTTTTCAAAAAAAGCCAATATTGGACCGATTGAAGAAATAGGCAAATCCCACTAAATTACTCAAATTGATCTTCAACTTTATTTATCAAACTTTCATTTTGGATGAAATACTAGTATATTAATTTCACATGTGATATTAGAATATAGTTTTACTTGAAAAAGAAATCAAGACTTGACTAAAATAGTGTGTCTAAAAGGACATAATTGCCACTGCTGTACCCAACAATCCCTGATACACATTCCCTGCCTTTCATTTTTATTACAAGACACTTTGTTTCAAGTTTCAGACACTGACTAATGAATTGTGACCATCAAACAGTAAGCTGATTCATTTTTGTTTATTTTTTTCAAAAATAATTGGTTGATTTTTTAATAGTATTTCTTAATAACTGATAATACTTTTAACTGTTCAAATTTTTGTATGAAGAAAAAAAAAAGAGTTCAGAAACTGCATTTGTTTCTATACTTTTTGTCCCATTTTGAGGATCTGCATGCTTCATAATTTTAAATGAATTCTTGAATCTCGAAAATGCAGATATTATATATTTAAGAAAGAAAACCAAGTACATGTTCTTTGAGATCCGAATATTTTACACCATAATTTCCTCATACCAAAGAAGATCTTTAATTTCTTCCACATTTCAAAATAAGTCTTTTGATAAAGACTTAAATTCAAGATCAAATTTAAGAAAAACAATTAAAATTTCAAATTAGAACTTATAAGTTCTTTTTTCATGCTCTTCTTTTTAAGAGATAAAATTATAATAAAGTGAGATAAGTTGTCTCTTTGACTCTCTTTTATTGTTATAAAATTTGATTCATGACATGATCATCCAATCATTCGATTCTCAATCCCAAGTAAAATTCATCACTGAAGAAAATTTTGATCACCAGGAAATGCTATATAGATCATTGATGATGATATTCACATGCACTAATCCATGCTAATCTTCATAATTATTATGCACTTATATGCAAGATGAATTAGAAAATAGATGGAACATAAGTATATTTGTAATGTTTCTAATCATTATAGATTCCATACAAGATCCTCTATTCTAGTCACCCATATTGAGTTATTACAAGAAACCCATTATATGTGCCAGCAATTGAACACATGTATGGTACCATGATTGGCTTGATGAATGAGGGGAATGGCCCAAATCATGCCCAATCATTACAAATGTTTCTTTTTCTTGGTCAACATTGTCTTAATTAATCATGGTCTTATAATTAGTTTTTTTTTCCTCATACCTTGATTTCTTAATCTAAATAGTCTTCCTTCATATTTAATGCAAAATAAGAGATGAAAACAAGAAATTGTGGATTGAAGATGTTTGATAAAATTACCGAGAGATCAAACTGAATAAAAAAAAGCAGGCAAAAGAATTACTGCAATTAATTGGCCATGGCTTTGATTGATAAGGAAAAACAGTAAAAAAAAAGCCAACCTATTCACAATATACCATTCCCAACCACACCATCTTTACCCTGTGATTTTACTATTTTACCCCCGATCCCTCACTAACTGGTAAAAATTCTCCCAATTCTGAAGAGAAGTTAAAACTCAAGAGCCCGAAGTAGGTGAAGAATCTAAATCCCCAATTTCTTAATCAGAAGCTAATAAATAATAGTAATAACGATTTCGGGCCTTGGAATTATGACCAAAAAAGGGAGGAAGCTCAGACTCTGAGCAAATAAATGCTGAGTTCGGGCCCTCCATTTCCATCTGGATTCATCATGTAGAAAGCTTCAGAATCTTTAGATCCCACAACTCGTTCAAACTTGGCTCTCATATACATCATTTCTCCATCAGATTCTGCGGGCCCGGGCAGCACCCCAGCCCCCATGGAAATCGGGCCGATGGCGTTCAGGACCTTCCACTCTTCAGGCCCGCATTCCCTCTTCATAGCGTACCCACATTTCTTCCCATTGCAGTAGGTCCTCCAAACGGGCTCTTCCAGAAGCTTCAGCCCTTTCTTCTCAGTCTTGTCGCATTCCAGGGCGATTCTGACCAGGCCCGAAGCCATTTCCTTGACAAGAATGCTTGTCGGGGTCGCTAGCTCGACCAGAAAGGCCGGGCCCTGCTTGAAATCTTCCTGGAACGCGAAATGGACATGGCCGCGCCTGTGCCCGAAAAGGGTCCCCACAACCTTGGTCCCCAGGCCCGAAGAGAAGCGGGTCCGGGCCCTGCCAAGAGCAAGAGCTGAACGCAGCTTGGAGATTGCTAGAACTGAGAGCTTCTTTCTTGGGGCCTTCGCGGATGGGTTCGTGGAGAGTGGTTGCTGCATTGGGAAAACCTTTACCTCTCTCTCTCCTGTTTTGACTCTCTCTCTCTCTTCAGATTTGGAGGAGGAGGAAGAAGAGCTGAGTTTCAAGATTTGCTCCACGTCCTCTTCTTCTTCTTCTTCTTCGTCTCCAACGATCTTCCTTTTCCAGTTGAAGTATCTCCTGGAAAACGAGAAGGAATCGTGAGGGTTCTTGGCCATGATTGTCTTCATTTGGTAAGAAAAATAAAGGGAGGAAACAAAGGGATAAATGAAAGGGAACAAGGGTAGCTGCTTTTCTTTGTCTTGAAAGATGGCTGTGTGAAAAAGAAAAAGAAGTGAAGAAAAGATAAAGAGGGAAGATTTGTTCTGATTTCTTGATCCAATTCCTAGTTATATATTGTCTCTTTTTTATTCTTAGCTTCTTTTTGTCAGAGAGAGAATCCTGACAAAAGAAGGTAAGCAGCCCCACCAAACTGAATCAACAAAATATGATCCAGGATTTAAGACAACAAAACACACTCACTGTTCAAATAATCACACTCTTCACACACTCACACAGACAACAACATTATTCACTAAGCAAACTCATATTTAGTCTCTATTAATACTCTCTCTCTCTCCCTCTCTCTTTTGAAATGGTGGAGAGAGATAGAGTGGGGCAGGGCATAATTGGAGGAGAAAGAGGGTTGCATTGGAAACAGTTAAGGATAGGTAAAATTACACCAACACTATACCCACTTTGGACCACTCAATCTCCCAAAAACACACCCATATTTAATGTTATTGCACTGTTATTCATGAGAACCACCATTACCAACACCACCACCACATTTTGCCTTTCTTTGGACCCTCTCTTTAAATCAAACTTGGAGTTAAATTACAATTTACCACTTTTTAAACTTTTTTACTGCCTGCTAATTTTGTCTGCTTCCACACAATCTCTGCATGTGGCAATATGTTTTTACCATCAAAATGAAGGAATCTTGATCATTTGTTTTGGGACTATAAACCTTAAATCTCCCAAGAATTTGTAAGATAACGAGTCAAGATTGTCATATTAAAACCTGAAGCAAATGAACAAATTTTTATGCTCTTATATCTTTTTAACAGTGGATTATTTTACCCCAAAATAACCTATTTGTTAAAATATAGATCAAAAATAACCCCAATTATATTAAAAGAACAAATTTAGCCACTTTGTTATAATTTATCCCAAAAATAGTCATTACATAGTCAACCAATCATTGTCAAATTCTATTTCCAATCCAAAATTGCTATTTCCAAACTTTTTCATATAATCAACATTTTCTTCACTTAATATATCAAAGATCCGTATTCGAAAACGGTATATAGGCTGGAAACCTTGCTAGTTGTACGCTTGATCTGTTTACAGGTCAAGACAGACTTAATAGGTCTAACAACGCCACGTATCACCTTGGAAATCGATCCGTAAAATGGTATCAGAGCCAAGTTTTATTAAGAACTAAATTATATTTATTATATTTTTATCTGTAATTCACAATTTGTGAGGAGAATCATACGAGAAAAGAATGGATCTGGACGAATGTCCAAGATGTAAATCTTACAGGAAATATCGTCAAATTTTGACGATGAATGCTCAAAGCATGTACACAAGGTGATATATTGGAACCACCAATATGCCCAAAGACAAATTGCAGGTGCCAACGCGGAAGCGCTGAGGCAGTGCAACAATCAAGCAGAGTATTATGTGGGACTCCTTAGGGTGAACCGGATGATACAGACAGATCTGACCTATCACCAGACGGAGGACCATCAGTTCCATAATTTCTGATGGAAAGTCCGAAGTGGAAGGAGATACTTCCAGATACCTCTAAGATCTCTGAAGATCTTAGGGAAATTCAGAAGACGGTGCAGAGTTATGGCAACCGCCATAATTACCTACCAACACAAGTTCATCAAATCCAAAGTCAAATGGAGACGATGATAAGAAATCAACAGAGACTCTTGAAATCATTCATGATATTCAAAAAAGAGTCAAAAATTTGGAGAACCGACCAAGTTCATCTGGAGAAAGGAGACATATAAATTTCGGAACAGTTCCCTATTTACACCTTGATGGGAAAACAACCGAAGTTGTACGACCAATGACCAATGATGAAAAACTTATTGCTATCATCAAAGGAAAATCCGTTACAAACAAGTAATGGATTTTGAGAGGATGAATCTACAGGATCTACATGACCTAAAAGAATCCTTCGCAGGATTAAGTATTGTAGATCTAAAAATGAACGCAGGAGATGGATCTGTCTTGGTTACTCGTGATCAACAGCAGAGACCACCAGCCAATCCCAACGTAGCTGAAAGTTCCGGATCACATCATGTGGACGAACCAATGCCACACGACGGGGATTTCACCACAGGAAGAGATCCTATTGCTGTTATAGGAACTCGACCATGATCCAAAAGGCCGAATCTTTTCAACACGCCTTATGGAAAGTCACAGCTTGACCTGATACATCCGTATGGGTTGATGCTAAATCTGGATTTCCCAAATTTCAAGAATCGAGAAATCCTTATTGATGATTGGGCATCGGCTATAAGGATTGCAGCAGGAACCCTCGATCTTATGAAAGAAGGATTCATCTTACTACTCGAGATGAGTCTGGAAGGATCTGTAAAGATCGCGTGGGATATGACAGCACCAGAGATGAAAAACAACGTCACAACTGGTGAGTCATTAAAAGTAATTGTCGATAATATGGCCAAATTATTCAAAATCCATTTTATCGACATAGGCTACTTTGATGGGATTGAAGAAGAAAAAAGAAAAAAGATATAAACAAGCTCTCTATAGCCTCGAGTTACATGATATTTGTTATATTGACAAATACATCAAGTTCTTCACCGAGTACCGATGGAAAAGATGCTTCACAATTATTCTTTGTGAAGAAACCAAGTCCTTGGAGAGAATGCTGATCAGAGAATACAAGAGTGCAGATGACCTGGATACAGTAGCTAGAAGGATGTCTTTCCTAAAAGCTAAGTTATCAGAATGGTGTCATTAAGCGACACTCTACAAGAACTACAAAAGACTAAGAGAAATAAATAAAATGGTTCCCTTATGTTGCGAAGAAAATGACATTCCAACAGTCGTTGGAGGTCAACCATGAAGGCATAAGAGGCAGAAACAACGAAGTCATCCATACCACCGTGGAAGCAACACCAAGAGAGGCAATCAATGGTCTTTATGGAGACTAAGAAAAGTTTGGTCAAAACAAAAGACCCGAAGTTATAAATCTAGGCAAAGACCAACGCTAAATAGGAGAAGAGTTTTTACAAGCTCTGATCAAGGAAGTTCCAGCAGAACTCCGGGAAAGAGAACTTTCAGAAGAGCTCATACCAGAGCTAATGAAAGTTTTAAAGATTGTAATTGCTGGACATGCGGAGCAAGAGGGCATATCTCAACAAACTGCCCAGAGAACCAGAAACGAGAAATTAGATAGTTCGAGGACAACACAAGAACTCGAAGAAGCTTGTCTACTATCAAGATCTCACACAGGTGTATCAAATTGAGGATCTACCCTCAGATGAAAACATCTATGAAGAAGAGATCTATTCTGAGGATGGAAGTGAGTCCAGCTCAGAATCAGAGTGAAGAAGAAATTCTTCAATCAACGGTGAGAGAGGATATGTTAGGATACCTCTCCCACACTACGGTGTCTCATAAGACTCTAATGAGGATTATGAAAGAAGATCCAAAGCTCCAGATGTACGATGGTTTCAACATTGGAGCTATGGAAAAGACATTGGATAAGATTGGTTTTCGCAGCAGAAAACACCAGATTATCCACAGAGTAACTACCAGAGAATTTGCCATCCCAATGGAATTCACTGGTAACTTGATCGAGATGCAATTGATCCTATACCAAGAGATACAGGAGATCAAAAACAAAGTCAAAAGAGAAGTTTCAAATACACTCTCATGGATTCACATCGGAGCCATAAGAGTTGTTATTAAAGCAACCTTCAAAGAAGGAGTTGATTCGCCGCTCAACCTTGCAATATGTGACAAGCGAATCTCAAATCTCAAGGATTCATACCTTGGGGTTGTTACAGAAAATTTGTGTGCAGGAAAATTAGCATTCAATGTCTATCCAAGGATTGCATACAATCTGGGAGATCGAGATTTCAACCGAGTCTTAACCCTTCATCAAGATTTCAAACAAAATGATTTAATGAAAGAAGGGAACAGACCCTACTCGATCACATACAAGATTTCCTACGCTCTTTCGAATACACGTCACTCAGATGTATTCTTGAGAAAAGAATTCATCGAAGTTCCAAGGATCTTTGAGGACTTCGTCAGGGTGGTTCTACCAGAACTCATAGAATCTCCAACCATAAAGGAGATCGACATGAGAATCCAAGATCAACCCGTCTTCAATAAGAGCCAAAGTCTCAGAATTGAGCCTAGACGGATGTCTTTCCAACAAGACAGACTAATGAGCAGTAGCCGTTGGGAAGAAAAGAGACCGAGTATAATTTAGCAAATCCCAGATGTTTTTAAAACATAAGGAGAGCTGAAGTACCCGAAAGGATGAAGAGGAGTTGAAGTAATATTTGACATTACCCAAGGGAAAATACACTCCCATGTAATGCCCTATATTACCTCCAACAACCAATAGTCGGAAGATTTCAAGGAACCCTAAAAATGGGTGAAATGGAATTGACTATCAGAGGAGTTGCAAGAAGAATCTCAGATCAATTGATACTTGGGATTGAGTTTCTTGAGGATCATAAACCTTGGGAAAGATTACAAGAAGGAATGAAGTTCACATTGGCCAATAAAAGATACAAAATCAGATGACCACTAGTCCATTCTCCATATACATTTTTATCGGAATGATATATGAGGAATACAAGGCCGAGTATTTCGCCGCCTACATCGATTCAGGCACCGGGATATGTACTGCAAAGCAAGAGGTTTTCCCTAAAGAAATTGGAGAAGATCTACCAGCAATCGCAGGGAGGGATTTCTCTAAAAGGATTCTTATCCTTAACCGAGGAATCAAGCAAGCGGAAATAATGATCGGAGGAGCAGGCGGTACCCCATTGTACAAAGTCAAGATGTCACCAATCTATTTCCATGATACAGTCACAGATGTATTGCTAGGTAACAATTTCCTACAAACATTCAAGCGCTTTACACAGGAAAATGAGGCAAGAAGGCTTATTTTCACAACACTATGTGATCATAAGATTATTGTCCAAAGATTACGAGAGGCATTCTACAAAAAAATGCTAATCACTTTTCACAGCAAGCATGGTGATGAAGCCAAACTTCGAAATCCAAAAATGACGGATAGAAGGAGATTTGGTGATGCACTATTATCCTACCGATAGTTTGGAGATACTAAACCAGGGATCAAAGCGTGAGATAATCACTTGTATTCATTTAGGGTACAAGGAGAAGAGGAAGTTCCTCCAATAGTAATTGCGGAAGTAATATGCCTATTGGAGATTCATCGACATCAAGTGAGATTTCCATTGATGAACAGATTTCACTTGAAGATGTCAAAAAGAAGATCCAAAGGAATTACAATGAAAATCCTTTGGCATGGTGGAACAAGAACGAGCTCAAGACATCCCTGAAGGTTAAATCCGGAAAGGAACAAGAGTTCGTAAGATTCAAGCTAATCCTTATGAATCAAGCGGATCGTGAGGATATGTAGAAGATACTTAAGGAACATCTGGACCTTAAGCTGATCTCACCAGGAGTCTCTTCATACAGCAGCCCGGGATTCCTTGTTAGAAATCATGGAGAAATCAAGCGAGGAAAGCCAAGACTTGTTATTAATTACAAAGGAATTAATGACATCTTGGATACTATATCCCGAGTAGAGAAACCTAGTCAACAACATCAAAGGTGCCAATGTATTCTCTAAATTCGATTGCAAGTCTGGATTCTACCAGATTATGATGGAGGAAGAAAGCAAGAAGTTTACAGCTTTCTCCACACCACAAGGACATTATATCTGGAATGTGATGCCCATGGGATTGACAAACGCTCCCCAGATATACCAGAGAAAGATGGATAATCTTTTTAAAGATTATTTTAGCTTCATGTTCGTGTATATCGATGATATACTCATCGCATCTAAGAATGTGAAAGAGTATCTCAAGCATTTGGAGATATTTTCAGATGTTTGTCACAAGGAAGGATTAGTGCTTTCTGAGAAGAAGACATTAATTGCTACAAGACAGATCGAATTCCTTGAAGTTGAAATCGACGAATCTGGAATCATCCTGCAAAGCCATATTGTGGAAAAGATTCAGGGATTTCCAGATACCCTCAAAGACAAGAAACAACTTCAAAGTTTTATCGGAGTTGTTAACTTCGCCGGTATATTCATAAACAATCTGACGCACTACAGGAAGGTGTTTAGCCCATTATTGAAAAAAGACGCAATATTCAAATGGGAAGATGAACACCAAGAGGGGATTAAGCAACTTAAGGAGGTTTGTCAACAACTTCCAAAACTTACTATACCCCAAGACGAGGATGAACTGGTTCTCTACACAGACGTCAGTGATCATTGGTGGGCAGCAGTCCTAATGAAGGCTACACTAAATGGAGAAATGCCATGCAGATACTGCAGCGGTGTATTCGCAGATAGTGAAGCGAAATGACATATCAACGAGAAGGAATTCTTTGCAATCAGGAAGACATTCAAAAAATGACCTTTATTCTTATTGGCCAAGAAATTCATCCTGAAGATTGATAATTCGAGTGTCAAAGCTTTTCTGAAAAACAAAATTGAATCTAAACCAGAAAAAGCTAGGATACTTAGATGGCAGGCTGAATGTCAATATTATGATTACGATATTGTCATTGTGAAATCTCATGAAAATGTTCTTACAGATTTCCTAACACGAGATGGAAGGACACGTCGCTGACGAGGTCCTCAAATGAGTCAGGCCACTCAGGGATAACCTGGAGAGCCTACAACGAGGCTTTGATGCTTTATGTATCAAGGCAGAAGTCGCTGGACGACTTCAACAAGCTGATCAGAAATCCGTCTCTAATCAAATACGAGCATGTCAGTATGCACATGAACATTTGTTCATAGTGCTACAGGGGCCTATCTTTCAGGCTGCATCTCCAATGGTGCAAAAGAAGGAAACAAGAGAGCGGACCTCTAACCTGATTGTTATGGATTCAAATACCATAACTAAGAGTTCTGCAGATGATGCATTCCTTGAGGATACACCAACTGGAACAAATGTTGAAGCTCCGGTGTCAAAACCCGAGTCTTCAAGTCAACCTAGCACCTCTGGGGTTAAAGAGGGAGAGTTGAATCTTAGGCCACAGACTGACAAAACTAAGGTTCAAATTGATGAAAATTTAGTTTCCCCTATGCAGGTTTACCAAAAGCAATGAAAGAAGCTGATCACTAGGATGGGTATCCATCCAGAGAAAACAATCATTGATATCTCTGGAAAGTACCTAAGAGTTTGGATGAAACCCGGAAGTCATCCAAACGAAGTATATGAATGGTATAACTTTGAAGCTCTTGCTTCAATCTATACCGTCTCACCCGGATTCCTAGAAATTTCAAGACTACCGAAATGGATTGGGACAACAGTGCATGAGACTTGGGCCAATAATCCACATTTGGCCAGAGGTGATATTTTGGAATTGTATTTCTTTAGTGCAGCTCCAGAACCAGCCAAGAAAGGTTTCCATGAAGCCTTTCATTTCATCAAGCTGAGGAGACCTGACGGAAATGCCTTGAAACCATCAAGACGGCTGCTCCGAAGGATACTCCAATTCTGGTAGGGGCATTCTCAGAAGACGAAGCTTCTACCCGACGAGCATGGGGACTACGGGTTTGTCTAACCGAAATGGACAAGGTCAAGTACCCATTCAAGTTCTTTCATAATTCGGCAAATGGATCTTTCCTGCTGAATTCCATGACAGGAACAATGACGAGCTTTGCAAAGGACCTTTTTGAAACAAAAAGAAGGATCTTTTGGAAAAACAAGCTTCCGACAAGCAAAGAGACTTACCGGAAATTCTGCAACATGGCGCATATTGGCCGATGGACAGATCTTGTCTGCCAAGCATGCCCCGAGCAGAAAGAACCCGAGTTCGGGAAAGGGTTTCGACCCAAACCCGACCGACAAGAGAGAGGGGCAGACAATGACAAAGGGCCTGCCCAAAAGAAAAGTTATCCGCGGGGACCACGAAGGCCAAATTTCTAAGATTCCCCGACAGAGGTAACATGGGCTGAGTCACGCCCTACAAGCATCGCATGCGAGAAAGTCACGGGAGGAAAAAACAGATTCCCCGACAATTTCACATGGGATGAGTCACGAGAAGAAAAGCTGGCAATCACGCACTCAGTGGTTGATCCACTCAGAAAAGGTGGACAGCTGGCTTAAGCAGGTTTGGAATCCACACTTCAAGTTCAGATTTACATCTATAAATAAGGCGAGCAGAAGGAAACTAAGGACATCAACAATTCTCCATAGTTTTCTTCAAATAAAAACATCTTTGTAATAAGTTTGAGTTTTCTGAGTTTTTTAGTTTATGTACAAACGAGTTACAGCCATCTCTATGAGAGACTAATCTAGTATTCTCCTCCCAAAAGGAGTTTACAAATTATTTAATAAATATTTTTAGTTCTTAATATAAGGAGGTTTTTGCTTCAACGTGTTTCCGTTCGATCTGATTTTCCATTGGAAGGATCACCTTGTACACCTGGTGTAGGAAACGAACCAAGGTTGTGCTAGGCAGTTGCTAAAGGAGCTGGATAACTTGCAGACCAACTTCCCTGAGGGTGAAGTTGAACAGTGAGGAGCTGTTCGTAAAATGGTTTGGGGGCAGTAATTTTCCAGCTAGTAGTGTTGCAAACCACCTCACCCGGTGTTGTTCTGGTCGAAGAAAGGTATGAATTCCAAAGGGTTTATTAATCTTACGGAAGCATGTTGGGCATGATAATATAAATTCGGATCTAGGTATATGGAGTGGTAGAAATAATATTGTTATGTAAAGGTTTTGGAATATTGTAAATTTGGATAGTCAACAAGGGTAAATTGGTCTTTTTATTGAAAAATGGCTACTTTGGGTATAAATTATAGTGTTTAGGCTAATTGAAGGATTTCAAAATAGTTGGGGCTGTTTTAGATACATATTATAGCAAATAGGGCTATTTTAGACATGATACCCGTATTTAAATATCAAATTATGAACGTTATCTTTGATTTAGTCATATGATATAAACTGTAATGGTGGGTTCAAATTTGTATGGATCAACTAATCATGATCTGTAGCTAACAACTAGACAACTTTAGTTTCCCTAAACAAGACTATATGGATGATGAGTCAGATTCCAGGTTTAAATCACTACATTAGTTTAAGGAACTTCTAGAACAATCTTATTGCATGGAGTAATACTTATTTGATAAATAAAAAAAAGTAATTTAGTCCATGATGGGCCAGTTGCAAGTTTAAAAGAAGGCCGTCTACGTATTGGGTAGTGGGCCTATTGTATGATACGGCTGAAACTAGTGGCCCAGTAGGAAAGCCCAACTCATTTGATCTGTATTGATTAAGTTTTAGTGAAAGTTTTGAATTGAAACAATTTAAGCATCAATTTGTTTGGTTTGCCAAAATATATACTGACCTAGTTTCTTCTGGGTTGCATACGTCGAATAATAAATTTTAATTTTGTATTTAAACTATTATATAAATTAATTCAAGAATATTTACATGTCAAAGCTGATAAGTGTCGTTTTTACTATATTTTCAATTTATTGATTCTTTATCCTATTCATGTGTTTATAATTTGATTGCTTGTTTGATTAGAGGGTCCATGATTGAACATGTTTAAGTAATTAAATCAAAATTCGAGAGAGGAGATTTAATTACGGAAGAGTTAACACGTGACATATATGCAGGATCGAGAGATAAATGACATATGTGATGAGATTAATATTTATGTGTTCATTTGAGCATGTTTAGGTACGTTTCTATAGTGATTTAGATACTTTTGATATATTAGTTGTATTTGATGGTTTTCTGCTTAACTTTGTGTTTTTTATTACAAAAATCACAAGTTTCAGCTTACATGTGCAGTTGTGGAAGAAATGACATATCTCAAGATTTAGAAGTCCGAATTAGAAGATCTTAGTTTTGTTGGAAAGCTAAGGAAGATATCTACAACTTGATGTTGAAAACTTTTCCCAATTCGTTCTCCAAGAAAGCAGAATATTAAGGAAAGACGGAATTTGTGTGTTCGGTTCTTCGTCGTGACAGGAATCTAGTATTTTGATCATAACTTTTTCTAGAAAACCTTTATTGAGTTGAAATTTGTGGCATTGGAAAGCTAACTTCAAGACCTACAACTTTCATGAAGACGTCGAAATCAAATTCGGAACTGTGCACCAGCGTACGACCGTGTCTTGGGACACGATCGTGTCCCACTGCGTAGAAACACCAGTTCTGGCGCACGGGTGACCGTGTCCTGGGGCACGATCTTGTCCGAGAGACTCCTATCTCGTTCCACACTCGATTTGTGACGTATCTCATACTTCTAAACCATCTAGAAGACCTCCAAAATGCTATATATACCCAAATTCGTCCCAAAAAAAAAGGGGGGGGAATCAATCATTAGGGTAGGGATAACATCTATAGAGAGAAAACACATATTCTGAGAGCATCCGGAGAGGAGAAGAAGACTTCAAAGATCGAAGAATCGAAAGATCATCGTTCATATAGAGTTTTTCTTTATCTTTCTTTTATTGTTGGATTATTTCAGTTTGATATGATATTTTCAAACTTGTCTATAAGTTTGTTGATATTCATGTCTGGCTAGTTTTCCATGAGTTTTTAGGCCTTGTTAGTAGATTGATTTGAATATGATGGATCTTTGATTTCAATTCAATTTATTGATTCTTTATCCTATTCATGTGTTTATAATTTGATTGCTTGTTTGATTAGAGGGTCCATGATTGAACATGTTTAAGTAATTAAGTCAAAATTCGAGAGAGTAGATTTAATTACGGAAGAGTTAACACGTGACATATATGCAGGATCGAGAGATAAATGACATATGTGATGAGCTTTTCAATCCTAGGTGCTTTTAGGAGTTGTGTTATATCAGATCGAGTAGAGATACCTCTGGTAGCATAATAATCAACTGATTAAATTAACTCGAGAGAGCTTTTAATTCGATATTTGTGATTGCTCATATAAGATAATTAATCATTGAATTGGATTGGTCAAATGATATCGTGATGAGAATTAGACAAAAACATGTTCTAAAACCTATCTCAGTTATATCTGTTTGTCTCCGTGGATTTTATCTGTTTATGTTTAGTATAATTTATTTGAAATCTTTGATATTTGATAGCCTAGATAAAATTAGGGGTTGAATTTGGGTAATCGATTATTCCTAGATAATAGTCTCTTTGGGATCGATCTTACTTACCGTATCTACAAATCTACATCGTACACTTGCGGTAGTAGCAAAAAAAAAAGAACAAAAGCTGCAATAGAGATTATACTCAGTACCTAACCACCAAAACCTTTTGAAGATTCAGAAATCATTTTTGTAAATTTTAGAATAAGTTAACGAGTCTAGCCATCAACCACGTGGAAATTAAAATTGAAATTAACCATTAATTAATAAAATAATTACTTTGGGAGTACATTGATAGCTAAACAATATTGATTAGACTAAGAGGATTCGAACAAAATATATGTTGTTGACTTCTTTAGAACATTGATTTGGATTTTGGGCTTGAATATTAACTCTGACTTTATCATGATTTGATGATGATTATAAAAAAAGTACTCAAAATGGATAGTAAGAGAGTTGAAATGTGAGAGAGAATGAAATCAAACCACAAGCTTGTTGGACTTGAAATTAGATCTTCTATAATTCAATTTGGTGTTTCCAATTCTAACCTAATTAACATATAAAACAACAATGTTCAAGTACTTCAAAGGATTTAATATTAAATCAAACCATCTTGTACTACTATATAAACAACTTCCATCTATATATATATATATATATATCATATAATATGATAAATGAAGAGAGTGAGGTTCATGCATACATTCAAATAATAATTCTCTATTATTTTCACTAAAAAGGAATTCTTACAAGAAAAATGAGTTTGCGACAATAAAATGTTTACGCAAAAATCTCAAAAATTGTCGCAAGTACAATTTACGACACATGTTGTCGCTAAATTATTCTTACAAAAGTCTTCTCGTAAATAATTTTTTTTTCGACAATATTCGTTTTACATTGCTTTTCGTGACTATGTTTAGTCAATTTTTATTATAAAAATTTACGACAACTTGTTGTCGCAAAAAACTAGACTTATTACGACAACTTTTGTTGTCGCAAAAAGTATTATGGTAAATACCCATTTTTCTTGTAGTGTCACATAGAATGTTGGGGCTTTTGAGATGAATGCACAAACAAATCAAACATTGGAGATCATATATTCATACCCATTATTATTGTAAACACTAACGAATAAAATAAATAAATTACAGCAACTCATACATAAATAAACTCATCTCTACTCATAGTAAGCTACATAAACTATATACTCCAAAACACCATAATTTGCAACAGGATCATAAGAATAAGTGTTGGAAATGGAAAACCCTCGGGCCATCCTAAAAACACCGGTGCCACCCACCACCGGCAGCTCCCGGTTTGTCGAGCCGATCGGATTCCGTCCCAATATGCAGAGGCTACTCCCATTGTACTTGCCGGCGGTGAACACAAAGTTCAAGTTCATTGCAAGTGCTGCCTCATTCAAGTCTGCAAACGTGATCAGCCCTTGAGCCCGGCCCACTTTCTCTGAATTCCGATCGGGCCTGGCTGTGAGCAAGTCATCCAAAACCCTAACCTGCCCGAACGAGGTGGCCGAGCCGGAGGTGATCTGGGCCCGAGCCACCTCCCAAACGGTGGCGTTTGGCTCGCCTAATGCGTCCTGGATATAGAAACGGAGTTTTGCTGTTTTTTCTTTACGTTGAGAAATGTTTTTGAACCACATTTCTGCATCTTTTTTGGAAATAGCATATGTGTTTGCTATGAACAATGAGGAAATGATCATAAATATTATGAGTATTTTTTCCATTTTTTCCTCAAGAATTTGAGCTGAGTAAATAATATGTGTGTTTTAGATGGGTGGAAGTGTTCTTCTTGAAGTTCTTGCGAATATTATATATAGGGAATTTTGGTTGGAAAAATATGGATATTTAGAAAAATTCAAAGATGTCCAAATTGAATTTGGCCTGCTGAATTTTATTTGCATGTATTATAATATAACTTAGTTTGTGTAATTATTCAACAAGCTTATCAGCGAAGCAGACATATAGGGGTAATTAATTGGTAAAGTCTACTTCAATATGGTGAAACAGTCAATTTATTCAAATAGATATTATAGAGTTTGAATACTTCAATTCTATTACGTACTTAGCAGACACAAACAAGATTGCCCGATTTTTTTTTTTTTACATTCTAACATTTCATTTCATTTTACAATATAAATTGACTTTGATATATAATAGTAGTAATTGTTAACCAGTAACATTGTTGTTATTTGTTCTCGTTAGTGTATGATGATGGTTTTTTTGAAATGAGAACAGAGGGTCTCATAGGCTGCCCAATTGATATCTTCTATTCGACTTTGCATTTTATTTAGTGTTTAAAAATACAAGTTTAATTAATTTTGAGGTTAAGAACATTTTTTTATCCAGTAAGTTGGCATTCCACGTTAGGTTATTTAAATGGAGACTATTGTGTTTTTTGTCATTTTTGATACTTTTCTCAATGGAGCTAGAGCCCATTGGATCAGATTCTCTGACTGGTGATTTTGATTATGATCCAAAATCTAGAAGCTTCGTGTAATTAATATTTCAATGGATCGATCGGAGTAGGTAAAATTAACGTACTATATATTACATAATGACAATAATTTGTATATATCTTTAACCTGCATATAGACTTGTACAAAAATAAATATCAATCATCCATCGATTGTGAAGAGATTTTAGTTAATACTGTTGATATATAAAAATATCAATTTTTTTGTGATTATATGATGTGAAATTAAATATATATTGATGCATGACTAATCAAGACTGAATACATTAAAATATGAGTGTAATAGATAGGTGATATACCTGTATATAATATATTGTACTACATGTATTAAGACTGTACAAATTCGAAATTTAAAAAAGTGCGAGGAGGAATTCAAAATGCTCCAAATTCCTATTAATTAGGTTCATGTACCAATTATAAAAATAAAATGCAAGGAATAATTCAAACTACCCCAACTTATAACCATGAAATTAGTAACAGTATAAAACCTATGTCCGGCCCATTATAAGCTGGGCTGGTGAACCCACGTTAGCCCAATAGACAGTTTAAGTAGAGCCCAGAAAATGAAAAATGTATGTCACGAATCCAGTTAAGGTCTGTCGTACTTGATTGCTGAGGAAATTACCAATCAGGATCTTCCATTTCAAATCGTATTTCATCTGATGTCTTAATATAATCCCTCATGCGCTCATATGTAAAAGATGACATCGTTGATGTACACTTATCATCTATTGAGAACAATGAAATATAAGATGAAACACAATTTGGATCTAATTCTGGAAATTAAACTCAAGTGGAAAAGTCAAAAGTGCAAGTTCACATAAAAAAACTACCATTGATTCATCAAGTAATTAGCTACGCTTTATGCCCAACCACTACCTTGGGAAATGGGAAAACATAAATTGCTCATTAAAAAATAAAATTGCTGATTAAAAGTTAATTAAGCCAATCAATTACTAATGTAAACACATTCAGCAATTCATACTGGAAAGCAAGACATAATTAATTCAACCCTAATCAAATGAAGTAGCCAGCAGCTCCTCAACCCTTAGGAAAGGGACTGAACCCGGTCTGAACCATGGTCTCCAAGGGTCCGAAGAGAGGGCGAGGCAGGTCATCCCAGTCGAACCAATCCCAACCCTCACACTTCTGAGGCTCAACATTCCGAGGAAGCTGCCCGGGGTCAGACAGAACTGCCCGCACGAATATGGCGACAATATGCAGATCAGGTTTATCGGCCACCGTGGAAGAAACATTAACGTTGTTAGTCACTGTAACATACTCTATCTTCTCAATATCCAGCCCCGTCTCCTCCTTCACCTCTCTCACCGCACACTCCTCGAAGCTCTCCCCGAACTCCAGGTGGCCGCCGGGCAGGGCGAAGGTGTCGCGGCCCACGGAGGAGCGGCGCCGCCCCAACAGCACCTTCTTTTCTTTCAGTAGAAACACCACCACCGCCACTTTGGGCCTGCCTGACTCAGCTTCACCACCACTCTCCATTTCTCTCTCTCTCCTTTTACTTTTTTTCTTAAAGTAATGCTAACATTCAAAACAATTTATAGCATTAATAAACAGCCACATTGTTATTTGTATATATATTTGTGTATGACTTTACTTTTCAAAGTTTAATGTTGCGGAATATGAAAATCATGGTTAGTTCAACATTTTCATAGCTTTTATTATTTTCTATGATGAAAATTGCTGTGCTAGACAGGTGTTAATGTGCATTGTGTCTGTAGCTTCTCTGATTGGTATGTAAATTAATCAGAGTACTGAACATTATATAAACGAAAAAACTTTTATGCACCGGTCCGTGCAATCGGGTCGACCCTTTCACGCACCTAAAACGTGCTTTCACGTGCCTCCCACAAGCCTGCACGTGCTCTTACACGCCTGAACACTCGCGCTGAAACTGACCCAAAATTCGCTTAAATTGACCAACCTTTGTGTATAGTTAGACCAACATTTGTGTTATGTTAAATATACCTTATGTAGGTAGGTCTAACTATAAACAAAAATATGTCTAACATATACAAAAGTATGTCTAACATATACAAAGATATGTCTAAGTATACATAAAAGTATGTCTAACACAATGTAAATGTATGTCTAACATAACATGGTGATATGTGCCAAAATTCAAAAATCAAGCCCCAAAAAGACAAGGTATGAAACTTGGGCAGAACTGGTATGTTTAACATATTTTAAAGGTATGTCTAACATAACGTAAATGTATGTCTAATATAACCTTGTTATGTGAATATTTTCAAAAATCATGCGCGAAAAAAAAAGAAAAAAAGGAGCGATCCCCTTGACCCGGATCCGACCCGAATGCATGATTCACAATAGACTTACTCTTATATAAAATATTACTTTTATATCACTAATGATTGTTTTGTTATTTTCCAATCATATATCGTATCTAAAACAAACCCACAAATCAAAAAAATTGATTAAAAAAGTGTCCTTGTAATCAAGTAAAAAAAGTGAGTTTTTTTTTTTTTAATTCATATCTCACATGCTATTCAAAAGATTACATTATAAATTATGTTATCATGAAATGGTATTTAGGAAAAGAGGAAATACCTTAAATTGCCACAAATTAAATAATGTTGTAAGAGCATCTCCAGCACTAGCACTACTTTAGTGCAGATTTTGCATTAAAGTAGTGCAGAAACAATATTTTCATCTCCAACACTCTGCACTACTTTTTACACTAAAAAGGAATATTTCATTATATTTTTAATCATGAATTTATTTAATCATATTTTTCAAATATATTTTAATTGATTAACATATTTGCACCTACAAGTTCTTTAATACAATTTTTATTATTTATATTCAAATCGTATAAATAAAAAGTTATAGGAGTAATTGAATGAAATTTAAGGTAAAATGAAAACAAAAACAACAACTTATTTTTATTAAAAGGGAAATAAATGTTACACAACCATAATTCTTAATTTTCTGAATTAGAATATTCTTCCCACAAATGATCAATTAATGTCTTTCGAAGTGCAAAATGAGCATCTGCATCTCTAATTTGTCTAAATCGACCAAGAAAATCCTGAAAGCGAGTAGGTTCATTCTCAGCAAATTCGATGTCCGAAGGTGACACTTCCAAGTTTTCTTGAATTGGAGCATTAAGATCTCGTTCATCCTCTACTATCATATTATACATTATTATGCATGCAGTCATGATATCTTGTAAATCACTTTTCAACCATAAGCGTGCTGGATTCGCCACAATTGCAAATCTACTTTGAAGAACTCCAAATGCACGTTCCACATCTTTTTCTACATGCTTCTTGTTTTTTCGCAAAATATTATTTTTTCGGACCATTTGATGAATGGATAGTTTGCACAAGAGTTGCCCATTTGGAATATATATTATCAGCTAAATAATATCCCATATTGTATTCTTTCCCTTGAATAACATAATGTGCTGGAGGAGCAACACCTGTAGCAAGGTTCGAGAAAAGATTAGATATCTCCAACATATTAATGTTATTGTTGGATCCTGGCATCCCAAAATAAGCATGTCATATCCATAGATCATAATTAGCCACAACTTCTAGAATAATTGTTGGAGATCCACTTCGCCTGGCATATTGTCCTGCCCAAACTGTTGAACAATTTTTCAATTTCCAGTGCATACAATCTAGATTGCGTAACATTCCTGGGAAACCACGTTGCTTACCAATATAAAGCAGTCTAGCAACGTCGTTAGGAGTGGGCGATCGCAAATATTGCTCTTTATATATCTCTACAATAGCACGACATAACCTCTTCATACACTCCAGTGATGTAGACTCTCCAATTTTAATGTACTCATCAGTTGCATCTGCTGGAACTGCATATGCTAGTTGTCGAAAAATTGAAGCACAAAGGCAAAAAATTGAAGCATAAAGGTAAAAATTGAAGCATAAAGACAAAACACTGAAGCACAAAATCGACAAATTGCAACAAGCAAATACCAGTATGAAATGACTAAAGAAGATAACATACTACTTATTGATTTGGATACGATTGCTGATCCCATCAAACGAGAGTACTTTCAAGAACAATAACAGATAATTATGCAGAAGAGGAGACAATCTCAAGTGCCATCAACTCCAAATATGTTTGATATGTATGGACAATTTCCAAATTTTGGAGGATCTGGATCTGGTGCTGGTCTATCGGATTACTAGGTTTTGTTTGTTATTTTCAATTTATGTTTTATTTTCATGTAGTTTAATCAATTTCAATATTTTACTTTCATGTATTGTAATTTATTTTTCAGTAATGTGATGTTGTATTTTTTTGCATTTTAATTTATTATTAGTAATTTTATGTAATTGCTTCTCGTTTCTCTAATTTTCACTATCCATATTGAGAAACAATCACTCACAATCATTTCAAATTTTCAAATTACCATTCGCGTTGTTCAAATGACCATCCGTGTTGTTCAATTTTTCTTGTATTCGTGTTTTTCAAATTACCATTCGTGGTGTTCAAATTATCATTTCAATTATAATTTTATATCACAATTTGTGTTGACAAAATACAATTATAATATCTCAAATATTATAAAATAGCTTCACAATATATACTAAATACAAAAAACTAAAATAAAAATAAAAATGTAGCGCTGCACAGTACGGTGCCACAAGTAGCACTGCACTGTGCAAAAGTTTAATGTGGAGCAGTGTGTGGCGCAGTGCTGGAGGGCACTTTTAATAAAATTCAGGCAGCCCAGCGCAGTGCTGGGGCTGCTCTAACTCTTTTACCATGTACTTTAAATTTTTGTCTTTTTTATCATAAAATATAAGAGTACCAACATTAGTTAACAAAAAACTATGATTAACAAAAACAAAATTTTGTTAAGTAATGTAAGAAGTTAATATGTGTGTGTTTTTATTGGTATTATAAAAGTGTGGGTCATGTTCTGAAAAAATAAGATTCAACAATTATTGAGGAGAGAGGAGAGAAAAATTGATTATTATAATAATAAATTTGTATTTTTTGTTATAGTTGGTTGAACAAAATTCATTTTTGTTCAAAGGTATAAACAAATTTCATTTTTGTTAATAGTATGAACAAAAATTTAAGGAGATAAGAAGATAGAGTGAGTATAATTTGTATTATGTGGTATTTTAATTGTATTTTTAATACTTCACTGATATTTATTGTTTGTTTCAACATGCATGCATATGTTTATTTTTCTTTTTGACTTGATTTGCATTGTTTTGATTTTATTTCTAATTTAATTTCGATCCCACAGAGACTAGGGATTTAGAACGATGTTAACTATCTAATTAATTTACCTAATTTTATCTAGGTGACCGAATTGAGAGAATTGAACCTAATTAACATATGTCTAGAAACAAATAACGAAAGAAAATATCAAACAAGAAAATATTAAGATGTGGCTTGTGTATTTGGATGTGGATGAATCCTTGTGTCTCTTTGTGTCTCTCTTGTTTTGAGTCACAAAATCCCAATTTATATCTCACAATTAGGTTTGGAGTAGAGTTCTAGTTGAAACGGGGTCTGAAACGGCCAAACGAAACACGGCCCGGCCGGATCCGGATGACCCGGCCCATATCGAACAACAAAATAGAAATTTGACCTCTAAAATACCTAACCCGGGTGGGTCACAGGTGACCCGGGTCGGGTGGGTACTTCGAATTTCTGTTTTGCTCAGCTCGTGCATTGAGACTCGACCTCACCCGGGTTATAACTTCCTGACTCTTTTTGACCCATTTAGAACTCGAATTGGACTTTGATGTCTTCATGAAAGTTAGTTTTAGCTCTTGAAGTTATCTATCCAATGACACTAATTTCAACCCAAGATGATTTTTCTACACCAAGTTATGCCTATTTACTGGAATCGTGTCCAGACGAAAATTAGGACATTCTTGCACGACTTTCACATTCTTGTGATATTATGCTTTCGTGAAGGCCGAATTGAAGAAAACTTTTAACATGAAAGTTGTATAACTTCATCTTAGCTTTCCAACAAGATAAGAATCTTCGAGTTTGGACTTCTAGAGATCGAGATATGATTTTTCTTCCATAACTGCTCGTTATCGACTCCCTATTTTGACTCCAACTTGGCATTAAATTCCACCAGACTTTCATTATGTGCTAAAATCTATCAAATTCCTTTCAAATCAAACAAAAACATGAAGATAATGTAATCTAAAAACATAATGAAAGATTTCATTATCTTAAAAAGATAATGAAATCTAAATAAAATCCCACTATTGCATGTTTTTTTAACACAAAATGATATGAATAAGACCTAAAATGCATCAAATAACGAAGTTATCACCAACATGGTACAAATAAATTAGTTGGTAACCACCAACACTATGATATCCACCATGGTAAAAAAATGTGTATACTCACCAATATGGTACAAATAAATTAGTTGGTAACCACCTAACACTATCAAAACTACCTAAAATGGTAAGTACCTAAAAATTGAGATGAATGGTGGATGATAACCACCAACACTATCAAAGCTACCTAAAATGGTAAGTACCTAAAAATTGAGATGAATGGTGGATGGTAATGGTAAGTATAAGTCAATACACAATTCCTATATAATTGTGAGTGAATTATTAAAATTCTCATTCACTTGAACTCAAATTTTCTCTCAATTAGTCTACACTTTTCAATATGGATGATGATAATAGTACCAATTGGTGGGATCCTTCTTACTCATTCAATGCAACACCATTAGATCAAAGTTCACCAACAACACCTAATCAAATAAACAATCCATGATATTCTTCTTCTTCTTCTTCATGTTCTCCTCATCACCAATCATTTGGTGAAGATCTTGGAAATAGTCCAAATGCATTTCAACCACATGTAACAAAAGAAGGGGCAAGGACGCAAGTACTTTGGACCATAGCCGAGGATGAGGACTATCACCACTATAGAAATGCACGGCTGCGATTCGTCAACTTGCTTATGGTGTTCCGGCCGACCAATTGGATGAGTATTTACGAATGGGTGAGTCCACCGCTATCAAAATGTCTATATAAATTCTATCAATCAGTGATTGTATTATTTGGTGATCAATACTTGAGTAAATCGAATATTTATGATGTTCAACGACTTGTTGAAATGCACGAGGAGCGTCACGATTTTCCGGGCATGTTAGGAAGTCTTGATTGCATGCATTGGGAATGGAAAATTGTCTTGTCGCTTTGAAAGGTCAGTTCACAAGAGGTTAATGTTCACCTACAATTGTGCTTGAAGCAGTCGCGTCTTATGATTTGTGGATATGACAAGCGTTTTTTGGGGTGGCGGGCTCCCGAAATGATATTAATGTGTTGTATGAATTTGATTTATTCAACACAGTATTACAAGGATACACACCCGCGACTAACTTTATTGTGAATGGTTCACAATATAAAATGGGACATTATTTAACAGATGAAATCTATCCAGAATGGGCGACGTTTGTCAAGGCTTTTCCCTCTCCGGAGGATGTGAAAAGACGATTGTTTAAGGAAAAACAAGAAGCAGGAAGAAAAGATGTTGAGCTGGCATTTGGCATACTACAAGCACGATGGGCAAGCATCAGAGGACAAACTCGTTTCTGGTATAAGAAAAGATTGAGACATATAATGTTACCATGTATTATTTTGCACAACATGATTGTTGAAGGCGAGAGAGAATTAATCACGAATTGGTATAACGACGAACGTGATGAGCCTACACAACAAGTACATGGATCACACGAAAAATTTCCAGAGTATCTTCAAAGGAATTCCGAGCTACGTGATAATCAAATACATCACCAACTTCGAGCGGATTTAGTAGAACACATATGGAGACGATTTGGGGACAATTAAATATTAATATTACATTTATATTTCAAATGTATTTCAACGTATTATTATTATTACATGAATTGATAAATTCAAAATTTCCTTTAAATTTCATGTTATATACGAATTGAGACTAATGTAAATATATATTTTTATATTTACAATAATTATTTAATTGATTAAAATGGATTTAGGTTTAATATTATTGATATAATTAAAAAAATTATAATTACAAAATGATTTTATTTGATATATATTAAGAAAAAAATTAGTTGATGATGGGACCCACATGTAATAATTGTATTTCTTGTTAAGTAATGTAGATGTGTGTTTTTAAAAAGTATTTGTTTTTAAATTAATGTGGTGTCATGTGAGCCCCACCCTCTTAACAATTTTTTTGTTAAGGAATGCAGGTGCTCTAAGGGGTTATACTTTTCTATCACAAATTTGACCAAGTCCACTTAACAATCATTGAATGATTGAGTGATGATGATAGGGTGGTTGAATTTAATTTTAACTTTGCAGAAAAAACACATCCATTACATTTACTTTTCCAGGAAATTATTTTTAGTTTTGGAATCTTATTTTTACTTTTCAGTGTCAAATTATTTTTACTTTTCAGAGTGATTTGAACAATCGTCCGCGGATGCACAGAAACTGTAAAATTCATCTATTTAATGAGTGAGGAAGAATTCATTTGTTGCTCACATTTGTAATTTTTTTTCCTAAAGTTGTAAAAGTTGAAGAATTATCAGAGAAAAAAAAGTAGAAGAAATATCAAATAAGCTTGTTTTTAATTTCATGTGCTTTTAAATCATTTCCGTAATAATTTTTCCATCTCGTATATTATTTAATAGTGGCTTGTTTATAATATCGTTTAGTAAGGCATTAATTATATTAATATAGAGTAAACGAGACACTTTTATAGCATTAAACGAGTCACTCATTGACTCGTTGAGGAATGAACGAGTGACTCATTAAGGGTTATACGAGTCACTCATTCAACCCTCAATGAGTCAATGAGTGAATCGTTTAAGAGAAGAAATGTAGGGTTATACGAGTTGTAAGTGAATAGGGTTGAACGAGTGTCTAATTAAACGTTTGAACGAGGGACTCAAGTGACTCATTGAACGAGTCTCTCGTATAGGATTGAACAAGTGACTCAAGAGGGTTGAACGAGTGACTCATTACTCGTTCAACCCTCTTAAGTCACTCGTTTATCCCTATATGAGTGACTCGTTCAATCCGAATTTGACTTATTTTTCAGAAATTTGCTTAATAAATCCAATTTCATATATTTTTCAGATTAATAAAAAAGAAATGTCTTTCTCGATTGCGGTTTGGTTCGGAGGTTATTGGGAAGGTATTCAGTATGTTAATGGTTCTCAAGAGTTGATTTATCTTCAAAGACTTACTTATTTGGATTTATTGACCTCCATTCATTGAATCGTTCGCACCGATATGAAACAAGTTTTCTATACGAATGATTTCTTTTGGTTGTTTTTTTTTCCTTGAAGAGCATGGATGTTGGATTATCAGCAGGGTCGCCTTATCCCCAACAATAAGGTTCACAGGTGGATGAAGAGTACAATCAAGACAGTCAAAGTTTTTATCCTACTGGACATGAATTCGAATCTTCACATGTTCTCATTGGACTTCAGAACGATGAAGAATTTTATTCAAAATGGGATATTCTCTTTGGGAACGAAAATAATTATGCCGGTCCGTCTTCAAATGAACCGTGGGCACCATGGGAATCATCTTGTGGTCGTGTTGACTACAATAATCTTTAGTTTCTCGACCTGAATATACCTCCCCCAGGGTGTGACGAAAGTGAAGTCAATCCAACAGAGGAACCGACACATGGAGATCCTGAAACGAGAGATATTGACGATTAGATAGGTATTTATGTGTATTAGCATATTCTTGTACATATCTAGTTGTCAAGATTCAACCCTGCAAACAACAAGAATCCAAGCAAGAACCCCAAATTCCAACTTGAAAACCCTAAATTGATCTATCCTCCAACCAAGACAAAATCAAAGCAAGATCAACAACAAAACGAACAGCACACAAACGAATTTACGTGGTTCGGCTTAAGCCTACTCCACGGGAACAATGGGGAGGGGATTCTTCACATTCAACTCAAGCAAAACTGAGATTACAACTAGCAAACACTCAAACTCCTATCTGCTGTTTCTAGCTCACTTTCTCTCTCTACAATATACAATCTGCAATGCAACCTATCAATCTATGAAGACCTATATATAGGCTACACAACGCAAAAAGAATTACAAAGATCGGATAAGAATTGAGCAAGTTATGCTCATCTGAAATCCCTAGCACAAATCAGCTGCTATGCTTCGAACTAGCCGTTGAAGGCTCCTGATCCAACATAACAGAAATAACCTCCGCCACGTGTCGCCGCGCCATTCGCTGAAGGTAAAAGATCCCAACTTCCAAATACTCCAAACACGTTTCTTTAAGTGGATTAGCAACTCTTCCTCAGCCAATCAGAGTAAAAGTCGCCAAGCCGAAAACCCGCTTTTATAAGTGAAATAGCAACTTTAGCTAAAACACAAAAGCGTTTCCAAACACTTTGAACCACAACGCTTTTAGACCCGTTGTTAAAGACCCGTTGCCTTTCTTTAACAACTTGCATGGAATTCCACAGCCTATTCTCACAAATCTCCACCTTAGGCTGAGCAATCTCCATGCACCAATCTCTGCACATCAAGTTATACCAGTTGAAGCCTTCCCTCTGAGCCCAACAAGATCCATACAAAGCTGAAATTTAGCTTGAGACACACCCTTTGTAAGAGCATCTGCAGGGTTCAGTTCAGTGGGGATTTTCTTCACCTTGATCACCTCTTTTTCCACTAAATCTCTGATAAAGAATAATCTGACATCAATGTGTTTTGTCTTCTCATGTAAGCCTTGATGTTTGGCAAGATGAATGGCACTAGCATTGTCACAATTCACTTCAACACTGTCTTGTTTAATCCCAAATTCTTCAAGTAAACCTCTCAGCCATACTGCTTCCTTTGCTGCATCTGTGAGTGCAATGAACTCTGACTCTGTGGAAGATAAGGCAACAACTGATTGCTGTGAAGATCTCCAACTTACTGCTGTTCCAAATAAAGTAAAGATGTATCCAGTGGTGGACTTTCTAGTATCAAGATTGGATGCATAATCAGCATCAACATAGCCAACAATTGGATCATCTGTACACCTCTTTCCACTGAAGATCAAACTCTTATCCACTGCACCACAAATGTATCTGAGAAGATACTTGACAGCACTCCAATGCTCCTTGCCTGGATTAGCCATATACCTGCTCACCAAACTCATTCCTTGAGCCAAGTCAGGTCTGCAACAGACCATAGCATACATTATGCTACCAACTGCATTTGCATAGGGTATCTTGTTCATCTCATCTGCTTCTTGTTGATTCTAAGGACATTGCAACTTGCTAAGCTTCAATTGAGGTTGCACTGGAACAGATGATGCTTTGGCTTGATTCATTTGGTATTTAATGAGCACCTTCTTGAGGTAATCAGCCTGATTCAGTTCAATGGAGCCCTTCTCTTCCTGCCTGAAGATCTCCATTCCCAGCATCTTTCTAGCCAAGCCAAGATCCTTCATTTCAAATTCTGACTTCAGCTTCCCTTTGATCTGATCTATTCCTGCCTGCTCAGTGCTTGCAATTAACATGTCATCAACATATAAAAGCAAATAGATATGATACTCTCTAGTATGTTTATAATAAACACAATGATCAAACCTGCTTCTGTGAAACTTAACCTGGTGCATGAACTTATCAAATCTTAGGTACCACTGCCTAGGACTTTGCTTCAAACCATAAAGAGACTTCCTTAAGATGCAGGCCTTCTCTTCCTTGTTATCCACTTCCAATCCCTCAGGAACTTTCATATAAATGATTTCCTTCAAATCACCATGAAGAAATGCAGTAGTAACATCCATTTGATGTAGATGCATTCCAAACTGAGCTGCTATGGCAAGAAGTACCCTTATAGAGCTATGCTTGACAACTGGGGAGAATATTTCATTGTAATCCACCCCTTCTTTCTGAGTAAAACCTTTAGCTACTAGCCTAGCCTTGAACCTAACTCCACCTCCTGGAATTGCTTCTGGTTTCTTCCTAAAAATCCACTTACACCCAACCAGCTTCTTGTTCTTAGGTTTGCAGACTATATCCCAAGTAGCATTCTTCTTAAGGGAGTTTAACTCTTCCTTTATAGCAGCTAGCCACTTGTCCTTTTCCTTGCAGGTTACAGCTTCTCTATAATTACTTGGCTCTGAAGTGTCTAGATCTTGAGCAGTGAGCAAGGCAAAATATACATTATCTGCATATCCAAATCTCTCAGGAGGTTTGATGTTCCTCCTTGTTCTATCTCTTACCAAAAGATAGTTACCTACATCATTTTCCTCCTCAGTTGCTTGTTCACCCTCATGATCTGAGTCTGAACTTGATTGATCATCAATGTGATTAGGTTGAGCCTCTTCCTGCCTTTGATCATGTACCTGTGGAATCTCCACCTCAAGCTGAGACTGAGTTTCTTCTGATTGTGGGAGAGGGCTTGGGTGAGGATCCCCTTGTTTCAGAGGCATCTTTGCTTCATCAAATGTGACATCTCTACTTATGATGCACTTTTGCTGATCCTTCTCATAGCACCATAACCTGTAGCCTTTAGTTCCCTTAGGATAACCTAGAAACACACACTTGAGTGCTCTAGCTTCAAGCTTACTTTGCTTTATGTGTGCATATGCTTGACAACCAAACACTCTAAGCTCAGAATAATTTCCAAGGTGTCCACTCCACACCTCCTCAGGTGTTTTGAACTGCAGAGCTGATGATGGACATCTATTAACCAAGTGTGCAGCAGTGGAGACAGCTTCCCCCCAGAAACACTTAGGCAGTCCTGAACTAAGTAGCATGCATCTTACCTTGTTGAGTAGAGTCTGATTCATCCTCTCAGCTAAACCATTCTGTTGAGGAGTTGATGGAACAGTTCTGTGCCTCTTGATCCCCCTTTCCCTACAATAGGAGTTAAACTGATCTGAGGTGTACTCTAGACCATTGTCAGTCCTCAAACACTTTAGCTTCTTCCCTGTGATGTTCTCTACCTCAGCAAGCCAATCTTTAAAACTCTGAAATGCCTCATCCTTAGTCTTAAGGATCACTATCCAGACCTTCCTAGAAAAGTCATCTATGAAGGACATAAAATACCTGCCTCCATTCCTGGTTTGTGTGGTAGCTGGTCCCCATAAGTCTGAGTGGACATAATCAAGTACACCTTGTGTAGTGTGTGATCCACTTTTGAAACTCAACCTCTTGGATTTTCCCAAAATGCAGTACTCACATGTTTCCAATGCAGTGATCTTGTCATTCCCAAAAGCTTTCTGTTTCTGTAGTTCTAATAACCCTCTTTCACTGACATGGCCTAACCTCTTATGCCACAAAACAGTTTGATCCATCTCCTTTACTGAGTTAGCTTGATCCATGGCAGTATGACCCTCCAAATAGTAAAGTTCATTTCTTTTGCTACCCTTCATGATGACTAATGATCCCTTTGTGATCTTCATCTGTCCCTTTTCAGACTTAAAGGTATAGCCTTGTGAGTCTAACATACCAAGTGATATCAAATTCCTCTTGAGATTAGGCACATATCTAACATTAGAAAGAATTCTAACTACTCCATCATGCATCCTAAGAGGTATTGATCCACTACCAACCACATTACAGGTCTGATTGTTACCTAACATAACCATCCCTTCATCTCTAAGTTTCAACTGATCAAACCACTCTCTTACAGGACTCATATGGAAGGAGCACCCTGAGTCTAAAACCCATTCCTTCTCAGTTCCCTTAGTGGTCACAGCCAACACATCTGCAGATTCATATCCAGAATTAGGGGTGGTAGGTTCAGATTGATATACCTGATTTACCTGTTTCAGTGATTGGTTGCTTTGACTCTCCTTGAACTTCTTGTACTTGAGGCAATCCTTCTTGAAGTGCCCTGGTTTGTGGCAGTGGAAGCACCTTTGTTGTTCCACATCATCAGTGTGTTCTTGAGATTGGTTATCATCTTTCTTGGACAGCTTCTTGGCACCCTTCTTGAACTGCTTCTTGGGCTTGTGCTTCACAGACAATCCTTCTCCATTTGCTGGCTTAGATTCACTTGCCCTTGTCATCTCCTTAGTTTTCAAAGCTGTAATGACATCTTCAAGAGTTAGAGGGGATTGACTTCTACTATATAATAAAGAATCACAGAGAGTTTCAAAAGATTTTGGTAGAGATCCAATAAGCATAAGGGCTTTGTCTTCTTCTTCCAAAAAACACTTCAATGTTTTCAAGATCATCAATGATCTTGGAAAAGTCTTCAATCTGATCAGTCACTGGTTTCCCTTCCACCATCTTGTAAGTGTAGAGCCTTTTCTTCATGAGCCTTCGATTTGCCAAGGACTTGGTCTGGTACAATGTGGACAGCTTCTCCCAAATGGCTTGTGCAGTTTCTTCTTTTGAGATTTCTCTCAAAACCTTATCACCTAGACACAGGATCAATGTACTATAGGCTTTGTCCATGAGTAGAGACTTCTCTTCTGCCTTCATGGACTCTGGAAGTGCTCCTTGAAGTGCTGGGCCTAATCCCTGATTCAGGAGCAATGCTTTAACCTTGAGCCTCCAACTTCTTCTCGTATCAGATCAACATGTGAGCATCTCGAATGCCATTGCACAAGTGTTCCCTGATGCAGCGCACGGTTTATGCTGTTACCATATACAAAAAAATTTGGCCAAGTATGGGAAGCATTTGGTTGGCCTCTTCAATAGGGCCGCATATTGTTATCATCCGTCGGAGTTCGATAAGTACGTCACTTATTAATACCATTTGATTCCTCAAATCAGTTTATTATGCTCTGATTTTAATATTCTCATGATAAATCTTTTATAATGTATCCAGGTATATGAACACACTGGTGAAATCCCAAATTACTGGTGCTCTTGATGCTTTGAAAGGTGCTGGTGAATACAGATGGTCTCGTGTTAAGTGCCCTGTTCGTAGGTTTAACTTCATGACGTCTAATGCTGCTGAGTCGTGGAATGGGAGGTTAGTTTGGGCTAGAAAGCTACCCGTCTGTTCATTTTTGGAGTGTGCTAGACGCATTACAGAGAAGTGGTTCTACGAATGACGAACCGCCGCATTAGAGCGAGATAACACACTGACGAAGGCCGTCCATGAGAGATTGCAGGATGCAATGAAAGAAGGGCGTTCTATGCAGGTTAATAAGCTTGGACGGCTCAAGCTCAAGATCACCACTGATAATAAGAATTTCACAGTCGATCTGTCAGACCGTTCATGCACTTGCCAGGTTTTCCAGCTTGACTTGATTCCATGCTCGCATGCATGTGCAGCGATCAGGTAAGGCTTTGTATATGTAAATTAATTACTTGAGATACCACTGTACACTTCATTATTGTTTTCTAATGCAGCTATATGAAAGAGCCCGTCACGAGATACGTGCATGAGTGTTACTGGACCCGTTCATTGAGAGGTATGTGGGAGGGTGAGGTACTCCCTGTGCCTGACCCAGCGGATTGGCTTATCTCCGACGAGGCACGAGCATTTGTCTGTTTACCTCCTGATAAACCGAAGCAAGCTGGACGACCAAAGGGAAAACGGATTCCTTCTTTTGTCGAGGCTTCTAGATCCAGACACGGTTCTATCCCGTCCGGTCATCCAACCGACCAAAACACTGAAAATGTTCAACCCGGTGGTATAAGACAAAGGAAAAAGAAGAGATGCTCTATTTGTGGCTCAGAAAGTCACACGAAGAGAAAGTGCCCGATATACATCGAAGGTCAACGCTTTGTTCAAGACGAGGAGTAACTCATGCAAATATGGGATGTGTAAACTAAAATTGTCTTTGTAAAATAAACTTGTTTTTATAAAATAAAATGTGTATATTCGAATGTCTGGACATGCATTTTCGTGACATTTTCGTGATACACATGCATTTTCGTGACATTTTTCGTGGCATTTTCGTGAGAATTTCGTGGCATGCATGCATTTTCGTGGCATAATCGTGCAATAATCGTGGCATTTTCGTGGCATAATCGTGGCATTTTCGTGAGATTTTCGTGCCACACATGCATTTTCGTGGCATTTTCGTGGCATAGACGTGGCATTTTCGTGAGATTTTCGTGCCAAAATCTAAGCATTTTCGTGGCATTTTCGTGGAATTTTCGTGCCATTTTCGTGAGATTTTCGTGCCACACATGCATTTTCGTGGCATTTTCGTGGCATAGACGTGGCATTTTCGTGAGATTTTCGTGCCAAAATCTAAGCATTTTCGTGGCATTTTCGTGGCATTTTCGTGGCATTTTCGTGCCACACATGCATTTTCGTGGCATTTTCGTGGCATAGACGTGGCATTTTCGTGAGATTTTCGTGGCATGCACACATTTTCGTGACATTTTCGTGAGATTTTCGTGAATAAACGTGGCCTAGTCCTTGCATAAACGTGGCATTTTCGTGAGATTTCGTGGGCAATTGAATTTCCCAGGGTGTATGCATTTTCGTGTTTTTGAATTAACGTGGGTGGATGAACTATATCCTTAATTCTAAGCATATATATATCGAATAACATATAATCTAAGAATTTCATGTCTACTTAACAGTTTGAAATCACAAAAGAAATGATATAAAATATGTTTTGAAATATGTAGCTTCGAAATAGAAATAAAAACCTAAGACAAATCATCTGCCTGTATGGTGCTCTCATCTAAAGAAAATCTATACATCTGAACGGCCACCAATCGTCTAACAGCATAAACGCCTTCAGACATCTCAGGCCGAGGAAACACCTCCGTCATCAACGACTCGACCGACTTCAGTGCGAAGATGCCACAACTCGTCGGATCATCCTGCACGTAACACATGTTCTGCGGGATACTCTGTATACGAAACTCCGGTGCACTATACGAAGCCCGGTCTATCGCTTGGTGCCACCCAGAGTGGTCCAGAAGTCGAGGTAGAACCCGTCGAATGGGCAATGTCTGCCGAACTCGAAGCGCCATGACATCATCATTCCATGTGTGTCTGAGGCTGTCCATGAGCGTAAGTGACATATCATTGAAATCTATAATGGCAGCCACCCAGTGTTGATCCAGATTTAGCACGGTGAACATCTGCACGATTTTAAAACGAATATCCTAATGAGTATTGCCACTATATATACGCTACGACATTTAAAATTACATTGACAAACCTGATGAAGGAGATTCCACGGCTTCTGCTTTGTCCACTTGTCTGTAATACCATGGACAAACGGCATCAAACGATCGAGTTCAAGGGGATCGAAGTCCTCACGATCGTCCCCTGGATAAAAGGTGTTCGGTGGATCGTTGATATGCTTCTTCTTCTAGATGTCCTTGCATATCTCCTGATCATATACCGAAAATTATAATTAGATTTTTTCAACCAAAGCAAACAAAGAACAATATTTTCTATAACACCGAACTTACATTGAATTGTACTGACAAGACTTGGCCGAATCTGAACACCTGCTGTGTGATCTGAAGTCCTAGGAATCGTGGTACGGATTGTACGATTCCAAGGTACGCCTCGATCGCCTAAAAGCAAATGTCACATTAGATGAGGCTATGCAACAAATTCAAATACATAGATTGGATGAAGACACATACCATGATATCCAACCAGCCATGGGGGTCAATCACGGGTTCGAAGAACTCGGGCCCGACAGCATACCCGATCCCCACATTACGCCTACATACAGAGTAATAGATAATGAAGTCAAATCATACAGGAAAGCCAAATGGAGAAATGATATAAAATAACACACAAAATAAACTTACTTATCAGCATGTTCTCCGAGCTGCATCCACAACTCGAAGTCATCCCAGCCATGCAGATCCCGACGCTTTGACTTTCCTCCGCTCTTGTACGGACTCTTACGATACTGGGAAGGCTCCCTCTTCCGGACATGTCGGACTCCCTTGGCCGTATCCCGGATATCCTGATCAGAATGTGGAGGTGGAGCATGTGGAGACGGAGACACGGGCTCCTCAACGATGTAACTCGTACCGGCATACTGGGAAATGTCCGGTGTGTGGTAGCCGCGGCTTGACTGGTCCTGAGCCTCGAACGTGTATGGAGCGTACGGCACAAGGGGCATGGAGTCAAAACCTCCTGCGGTAGGCTGCTCTGAAGGCGCATCTGCCGTCCAACCCTCCCACTGCCCCGATGCATCGTGCTCATACTGCCGCCCTGCATCGTGCTCATACTGTGGATGTGGACCGTCTCCAAAGAATCCCCGCTACTGCTCCGCGATCATGTCTGGAAGGCCGGACTCCAGACGATCGAACCTCTTGTCCAAATGATCGAACCTCTCGTCCAAATGATCCAGACGGTTCCCAAGATGATCAATCTTGCCGCCGAGATATGTCTGCATCTGGTCGAAGCGGTTGTCGATGAGCATGGACAACCGTGAGAAGAGATCCGTAGGGGGTGCGTGCTGATGATGAGTCGGCTCTGGCCTCTCAAACCCCCTTGGCTGAAAATGCTCCTCGGCCATGGGTGCGCCCGTATGCTGTGCCTCCGCTGGAGGTGCCTCGTCCGATGAGGAAGATGAAACAACACGGGCTCGTCTACGTGGCCTCGAAGGACGCACAACGGGATCATGGGCAGCGGGCTCCTCAATAGGAACAGGAGCTGCATGAGACCTCGATGACCGCCTAGTAGGGACGTCGTGAACAGGAGCCGGGGCCTGCCGATCAGTTGGACGCCTCGAAGGTCCAACAGAAACGCCCCAAGTCTTCCGTCCACGAATCTCTCCAACTGGCTGCACACCCTGGAAGAGGTCATCACCCACGTACGCCCAAAATGGATTGGCCATCTCAGAAGGAGTCGGCTCGAGCGTCTCCAAACAAGGTATCTACCACGCATATTAATAAACAAATATAGTCTATAAATTATTCATCATAAGCAAATGTCTTTTCTCAAAGACTAACCTGAGCCGCTAGTGTTCTGGAAACATCTGTCGTGGACTTCATGGTGGACCATCTAAGGCACCGAGGAAACTCGTGCCCAGTATCCAAGCGACGACCAGCTACCGTCCCCGTACGTGGTATCGCCTCGTACGCCCATATCTGCGTTTGGTGAAAACACGAAAGTTATAATTACAGAGTTATTCGAAAAAATTATATTCACAAAAAGATATCTATTTTTAACTCACCAGTAAGGCAACGGAAAATCCGTAGAAGTTATAGGTGTAAATCTTGCTCTTTCTTTGCTGTGGAATGGACTCATGTAATTTACCAATGGTACGCAGCAGGTTCAGGTACGAGAATTTCCCCCATGGGAAGCTCTCCCAAGCCTCAGTCTGGTCGATGAGGCTCTATACCCAGGATGGGACACTCGTCTTCAGTACGTCCACTCCAAGCACGATAAAATAAAGAATGAGAATCTTGGCCACCTTGATGCTGTCTACACGGCTGCCACGGAACTCCCCTTCCAGAAATCGAGCTCGAAGCTCAGAAATGGTGATACTCCCAACACCAGATGGTACTACTCGAAAATACAACCCGTCTGGAGATAAATCATGAACCGCAGATGGGTTGAACTGGGAGTCTCCAAACCTCAAGCCCGTGACAAGAAAAAACTCTTGTCTCCCAAACCTACAAAACCTATCTGGTCCAATAAGAAACCAGCATTCGCCTTCCGGTGCACCCGTCCGTCGCACCTGCCGACTCATCAAGTAATGGAGAAACGTCTTACAAATCTCGGTATCCGTTTGCCACCGTAAAAAGTGACCAAAACATGTGTCCATGAAATCATGGACACAGTCTCCATCCACCTGAGATAGCTCCCTCCCTATCTCACGAATAGTAAGAAGTCGCGTATATCCATTGATATACGCGAACTGCCGCTGACAACCCGGTCGGATCCACTCCCACTCGCCCTATATGGAATGAAAATATATGCCAGGTAAAGAATTTGGTATTGTCGTGACATAGTAGAGAAGCATGAAATATACACATTTATGTTAGTGACATGCATTATTGTGACATACACAGTTTCAAATTTCATGGGATTTTCGTGGCATTTTCGTGAGATTTTCGTGGGTGGATGAATTTTCGTGGCATTTTCGTGAAAAACTCGTGGCATTTTCGTGGCTTACTAGTGGCCTAATCGTGGCATTTTCGTGCGATTTTCGTGGTATACATGCATTTTCGTGGCATTTTCGTTACATTTTCGTGGCATACTAGTGGCATAATCGTGGCCTAAACGTGGCATTTTCGTGGCATACATGCATTTTCGTGGCATTTTCGTGGCATAGATGTGGCATTTTCGTGGCATACATGCATTTTCGTGGCAATTTCGTGGCATAAACGTGGCATAAACATGGCATTTTCGTGATATTTTCGTGGGTGTAAGAATTTTCGTGGCTATGAATTTTCGTGGCTCTAAGAATTTTCGTGGGTGGAATAACACAGTTTTACTCAATCTACAGTTTTACTCAATCTAATCTCAGGAACTATATCCTTAACTCTAAGCACATATATATCGAATAACAGTTTGAAATCACAGAATAACATATATATCTAAGCATTTCATGCCTACTTAACAGTTTGAAATCACAGAAATCACATACATTCAACCCAAAAAAGAGAGAAAATTAAATGTTCATTCACATGTTCAACGAAAATGGAGAGGGGGAGTTTACTAACCTCCATTTCTCTGTCTGAAATTTGCACAGCCGATTGAAGATGATGAATAGCCACGAATCCAAGCCAAACGTCCACGCCAATCCAACAAAAATCTGGGATTTTCTTTACTTTTCGTGGAGTTTTTTCTTCCTTTTCGTGAGATTTTTTACTGCTTTCGTAAGTGTGTGTTTGAATTTACTGGATTTTCGTTTTTGATTATCATATTTTTACTGCCCCCAATAAAGTGCATTTACTGCGCCCATGAATGACCAATAATGACTGACACCAACCCACTTTTTCAGTTTCCAACCCACTTTTTCAGTTTTTTAATTCACTTTTCAGAGGGAACATTGAATTTGAATGGTCAACTGTGGTATTTTGGGCAAAATTTATAAGGATTGTGTTATTTAGGTCAAACCCTAAAATTTTGTGCTATTTTGGGCCCACATTTAAGAAAATATGTTAATTTGGGCCTGGTTCCCTTTTTGTATAATATCATGTTATAATTTACGGTACTTTTGAATCATTTTTTTTTATTGGGTGGTAAATTTGTATTCAACTATATCAATTGTGGAATATTGGGCTGACCACTCTTTAGGAAAAACTTCCACAAAAAAGTAGGATTCTTTCCCGCTATTGTTTGTGGACTAGAATAGATTAATTAAAATATGAATTTTCATTCTTTAATTCTTCCAATTAACTGGCAGATTCATTAATGAGTGAATTAAAATAGATTTTCTATTTACAACTTTTGAGGAAGAAGACGAATTGTTGTAATTAATGAGGTGCAAATATTGCAACTTAATGTGTTATATATATAATTATTAAAAAAATATAATAACATATAAAATGTAATGATTATTATTTTAACAAAAATATATTAATACTCTTTTAATTTGTATTAGTATAAAGCTAGATATTTTAACTTTAAATTTATGTAATTATAAATAATTATATTCGAAAATATTAGAAATTTAAAATATATAAAGTAATATATTAATCTATGGATTAAACAAACAAACAACATTACATGGGTAGTGAAATTTTAAGAAATAAATTTAATATCTAAAAATAAGTTATATGTATTAAAAACGTTATGATTTAAGTATTGAGGTAAATAAATTTATATTTTATTGACATTTATAACTATAAATACACACGTATTTTAATAACTTTTTTTGGTTCAACGCCACATATAACTCATTTATTTTAAATCAAATAAAAAATTATATCAGCTTATCAAATACATGAAAATCTCTCTTGCTATCCATTTAAATGAAACAATTCAAAATTGGACTTAATCTACAGATTTTGAATAAAAAAAATTATGAATAATAATTATAAGATTGATAAGTCAATATATCAGGGACTAAGAATGATGAAATTTTAATTTGTGAAAAACCAGAAAAATTACCTCTGTCCAATCCCTTATGCCACCTCAATTAATCAGAATATAAATATAAATAAATTTTGACAACAAATAAATATAAAATAAGAAAGATAAAATAAAATATTTGTATATTTCAAATGAATAAGTTGGTTAACTTGCAATAATAATTTTAATCTAATTTTTTTCTATTTGATATGTTTTATATGTGTAATCTATTAGATACACCTATAATAATTTTTTTATTTCTACATTTTAATATCAATTTACAATAAATTAATACTATATATCATAAAAACGTTTAAAAATGAAAATCATAGAAGCCCACACACATACATTTCCATATTTCAGTTTGATAAATTTTATAGGAATATTAAATTTAAGATCATTAAATAATGATTGATATTATATATTATATATTTAAAATTGATTTAAAATAGGGTAAATTACAAAAACAACTCTAGCTATCGACTTTTTTTAAAATTGCAAACTAATCTGTTTTTTTTTTTTTAAGATTGTCACCCATGTCTTTCTGTGGTTTTGCCGATTGCAAAATTTCCGGTCATTTTTCCGGCAAATGAATTAATTTTTTTCACTTTGCAACCCAAACCTTAATTTTTTTGTCCAATCGAAAATCATGATTTTTTTTTGCTTCACACTGATACCATTATGTTATATATTTGAGTTTGACATTTATTTTATATAAGTGTGATCGATATTCATGGAATAAATATCAAGGAAATATTGGTCAAAATTAGTGAAATATATGTAACATCGGTAAAAAATTGATGGAATATCAACAAATATTGAGAAAATATCGGAATATATTGGTAAAGATAGGAAAAATAACAATAAATATATGTACTCATATTTCCATCGATATCGATATTTTCACGATATTTTCGTGAATTTAAGTTATCTATATTTCCACCGGAATCGAAATTTTCATTATTGGTTGCAATCTGATAAAAACACAAAGTTCAGGTTGTAATTAGATAAAAAAAAAAAAGGTTGCAAAGTGAACAAAGTAATCTCCATTTCGCTGGAAAATTTGCAATTGATAAAACCACAAAAAGATTGGGTGGCAATCTGAAGAAAAAAAAAAGATTAGGTTGCAATTTGAAAAAAGTTGATAGGTGGAGTTGTTTTTTGTAATTTACCCTTTAAAATAAGTACTTAAAATAAGATAAGAGATAATAAACATATAATCTCTTATTTCATCTTATTTATCTATTTATTTTTTTATTTGAAATTTCTATACAATAAATGCTAAATTGAGTATCATAACTGATTTCTTAAATTAAATATTTATTTATTTGTATTGAATTTCTTAAAATACAACAAATAGGTTTATTTATTTTTATTTGTATTGAGTTTCTTAAAATACAATAAATAGGTTTATTTGTATTTATTTATTTATATTGAGTTTCTTACAATAAATACAATATGAAAACAATTAATATGTTTCTTAAAATTGTAATTATTTAATAGGTAGATAATTTATTGCAGTTATTTTTGACAGAATATTCTGCTTATATATATATATATATATATATATATATATATATATATTAGAGAATTAAGTATATTTGATGATTGACACATATCCAACAAATCTTAAAAAGAAGTAGTGGACTTTGATGAAAACGCAACGTGTTGGTCAAAACACAAAAGAATGGAGAAAACCCTAATTGCAATCCAAATTCCAAATTAATGATGCAACATATGTAAGTGGAATGAGGAAGTATCTACTTTCCTTGTTGCATATATAGTACTATCCTTTATCAAGAATATTTGAACATAATATAATTATCCTTCATTTGTTCCTTTCTTTCTTTTTTTCCAGCTTTTATATGTTCATATATTATTGATTTTCTTATTTGAAAAAAGTATATCAAAATGGGCCATTTTTCAATAATTTAATTTTACACGGATATATATCGAAAGTTATATTCTTTTAATACGAAATAAAGTTGTAGATGATGCATGCATTTTCCAATTAAATGGTATCCCAATTGCTTTCTTGCATGTTGAAACTATATATATTATGAAATGACACATAGTATATTATGAAATGACACATAGTGTAATAGCCAGCTATATATTTGAAGGCATTGCTTGCCACGTGGATGGCCCTAATTCATTTTCAACTCTTTCTTGTCAATCATTTCTCACTTTATATAGCATATATGATCCTACTAAGAGCAGCCCAGCACTACACTTGACAGCGTGGGCTGCCAAATTCTCTCCTCCAGCATGGCGCTATCCTAGGCGCCACTTTACTCACATGCACAGTGTGGTGCCACACTATACTTACGCTATCTTTTTTTTAAAATTTATTTATTATATATTATGGAGTTATTTTATAATATTTGAGATAATATAATTATATTTTTGTCAACACAAATTGTGATATAAAATTATAATTGAAATGATAATTTGAACAACACGAATGGTAATTTGAAAAACACGAATACAAGAAAAATTGAACAACACGGATGGTCATTTGAACAACACGAATGGTAATTTGAAATTTTGAAATGATCGTGAGTGATCGTTTCTCAACATGGATAGTGAAAATTAAAGAAACGAGAAGCAATTACATAAAATTACTAATAATAAATTAAAATGCAAAAAAATACAACATCACATTACTAAAAAATAAATTACAATACATGAAAATAAAATACTGAAATTGATTAAAATACATCTCATATAACTTTTTATTTATACAATTTGAATATAAATAATAAAATTGTATTAAAGAACTTGTAGGTGTAAATATGTTAATCAATTGTAATATATTTGAAAAATATGATTAAATAAATTCATAATTAAAAATATAATGGAATATTCCTTTTTAGTGCAAAAAGTAGTGCAGAGTGCTGGAGATGAAAATACTGTTTCTGCACTACTTTAGTGTAAAATCTGCACTAAAGTAGTGCTAGTGCTGGAGATGCTCTAATTATTTAAATAAATTGATTTAGGGGAGTTAATTAGAAAAATAGACAAAATTATCCTTCTCACAAAATATGAAAATCGTATAATGCTTATTCAAGTTTTTCGTGTAAAATCTACTTCGTGTGTGAGATTTTTATTTTTATTTTTCGTGTAATGCTTCACCAAATTCATATAATAAAATGCTTTGTGGTAGACAAAATTTGAGTAACATAATTAACAAATGTAACAATTTGTGTAATAGCCGACAAAATGCTTCAAGTATGGTCTAATTCGTGTATAATTATCGGATATAATCTTCGTTATGTCCCTTTTCTTAGGGAAAAAAAGGTTTTTTTGTCCTCCAACTTTGACTAGCTCCTTAAATTTTAGTCTTTTATCTTTTACCTTTGATTTTTAGTTCTCTATATTTAAAGTTTGTCATTTTTTAGTCCTCAGACCTACTATAGGAGGTAAATTACAAATTTCGACTTGTTATAGTAATTAAACTACAAAAATTTAAATTAAAAGTTACTTTTAACCCTAAACATTTTTTTTCAAATTAAGACCAAACTAATATTTTTTAGTTAATATTGTGTGTTCTTTATTTAACATGTCTAAACTAATACTAATAATTAAAAAATAAACTTTTATTTTTTTATGTTCAAGATGCTTATATTATTAATATTAATAGTTGATAAAAAAATATTATAACCCATATATTGAGGTGGAAAATAATATTTAATTACAATATTAATTTAAAAATATTATATGAGAAATATAAAATTTTAATTAAAATTTTCTAAGTGTTTTTCAATTAATTTAGGACTAGAAATTCAATGAACAAAACTTAGTAGGACTAAAAATATATTTTCCAAAAATTTATTTAAATTTTATATTTCTCATGCATGTAACAAAAATAGGTTAAAGAGAGCTAAACTATATATACTAAATTATTTTATATGTATATAATGTTTATGATATACAACATGTTCGAAAACGATTAATAAGTTTGGAAATGACACAGTAATTATGAAAAACATGATTTAGGGGAGAGTTAAGCTTTATATTAATTTCGTATATAAACAATGTTTATATTCTACAATATTTTCTATCTAAACACTAAAACAATTTAATTAAAAATTTATATTTCTCATATAATATGTTTAAATTAATATTGTAATTAAATGAGTATCATTTTTCATCTCAATATATGGATTATAGTATTTTTTATTAATTAATTAATATTAATAATATACATCCTGAAGATAGAAAAATAAAAGTTTATTTTTTAATTATTAATATTAGTTTTGGCATGTTAGTAACACATAACATTAATTAAAAAAAGTTAGTTTGGTCTCAAGTTTTTTTAAAAATGAATGTTTAGTATTAAAAGTAACTTCTAATTAGAAAAATTGAATTTACTTGTTATAACAAGTTAAAATTTGTAATTTACCTACTATAGTAGGTCAACGGACTAAAAAATGACAAATTTTAAAAATAAATGATGAAAATTCAAAAGATGAAAGATAAATGACCAAAAATTTAAGGAGTCAAAGTTAGAGGACTAAATTTGTGTAACATAATTAACAAATGTAACAAATTTGTGTAATAGCCGACAAAATGCTTCAAGTATGGTCTAATTCGTGTATAATTATCGGATATAATCTTCGTGTAAGACTTATGATGTCCTTTTTCTTATTACACGACAAAATGCTTCAAGTATGGTCTAATTCGTGTATAATTATTGGATATAATCTTTGTGTAAGACTTATGATGTCCTTTTTCTTATTTGTACGTAACCCCTTATTTTTGTTTTCATATATAGAAGTTCTAATTGGTGTGAATCAAAATTCATGTAATGTCTTATAATTCCATAATCCATGTAACATGATTGGATATAAAAGCGACATTGTTTTGTTCCAAAAATGTTAAGTATGTCAATTTTTTTAATGTATGGTAGAAAAGTAATAGAACTATCTTGTATATATACAATAAAAAAATAATCTTTACTATGAAATGTGGTAGAAACGTAACGGATTGAATAAATCGTGTGTATATTAATAATGAGAAAAATTCAATTTTAGTCCATTTAAAAAACCATTGTCCAATTTTTGTCCTTCATGAAAGCGGTTTTCAATTCTAGTCCAATTAAACAAAAAATCGTCACTATTTGGTCTATTTTTAATTGGACTAAAATTGAAAATTGAAAATTGAAAACCGCTTTCATGGTGGAAGAAATAGTGACAAAAATGGACCAAATAGTGACGATTTTTGACTTAATTGGACTAAAATTGAAAAACGCTTCCATGGTGGATGAAATTTAGACAGTGACTTTTTAAATAAATTAAAATTGAATTTAATTGACCCATTAATAATGATATGATATTGTCTACTGCATGAGAGTCCTAATCAAATAAAAGCCTCTTTTAATTGAAATCAGACCACAACATACAAAATCCAAATGGCCACTCGTATTAGTGGAAGGATTTAACACGAGACTACTAAAATTATGGACAAAGTTAAGGTAAGCACGTAGATATTGGCTAGAAAAAATTCATATGCTACACGTAAAACATCGAAAATTTGTAGACTAATTATAAAGTGGAATTAAAAGGCAATCACGACCAATAGTAGGTGATAATTAATTTTATTTGGTGTGTCTTTACCAAATTAAGTTCAAGTTCAACCCCACATGTTTCCTTAATTATGTAGTGCTATCTCAACAACTATTTTGGTTTCATGTACATTCATTAATTTGTTCGATCAATCACGAGATGTTGCATGCATTAATTCCACCACCATGTTTGGATATCGATATTTAAAAATTTAGGGAAAATTTGATCATTAATTATATCAAATTAATTAGGACAAAATGTGACTTTTCCTTTTTCTAATAAATATTTAACCTCCACTTGATTTTTGACTCAGGTTGTCTCATTGATACCACCGATTCATTAATCTATTACTTTGAGTGGAACTTAGATTTGTGACACTATGAAATTAAATATAAATGTATCTTATAAATATAAGTCAACGTTTTGAATTTTAATTAGTCTAGTAGTCATTGTTTATTTAGCTCACACATGTGCAATATAAGTTAAACAAATTGATAATATTTCGAGGCCATTATATATTGTTAATTAATTTGCAGACTAGTTTCGACACGTAACCATGTCACAAGTATTATATACAAAACCCCCCACTTTATAGAAAGAAGCATTTGCAATATATATGTGAATGGCATTTGAAAGATATTTTTTCTTGACTTTATTCAAATTAGATTCCACTACTTATTTATTTTATTAAAAGTCTGTGTACCTGAAGATCCATTAATGAGCTCTTTCGGTTAATTGTTTTTCAAAGTCAATTTACCTTTAAATGTTTGATTTATATAGTTATATATGTTCTTAAATAAATTAACTTCACCAAATTGAATTTAATGACCACCATATATATATATATTATATGTATATGAAATAAGAGTAGAAAATCCGAATAGATAAACAATGAAGATAAAAAAGTGGTGAATGTAGTTAGGATTAAAGGTGATGAAAAGTGACTCTAGGATATAAAGAAGAGAATTGTACACACAAAAAACAGAAGAAAAAATGATGATGATAAAGGTAGAATGGAAAAAGACCAATTCAGATAAGAGGAAGAAAAAAAAAAATCGAGATAAAAATATACAAAAACTTATAAAAATCGTGTATGGATATAATTTCTGAGCATGCTCGCCACAAACGTAATTCGTCTTTTATGAATTTAATTGATTGATCCATCTAACTTCTACTCTCATATATATATATATATATATATATATATATATATATGTTATGAATGTACGTAGAGGTGAAAATTAGAACGAGAAATTGCCTTTTCGTTATATATATCGTGAGTTTAATTTTTTTGATAAATATTTTAATTTTTGACAATATTATTTTCTTGATTGTAACCACCTTTAATTCGAATATCTATTTCATTGTTTTTATTTTATCCACAGAAATATTGCCTTAAGAAGAGTCGGTTATATAGGTACCGACCTTTAATTTATTATATATATATATATATATATTGATTTTTATATAGTTTAGTACATATTTATGCACACATTTGATTACATAATAAATATAGACTGAAATGCTGTTTAAAAAAACACTTTATGTATTTAATTAAAAAACCAATTCCACTTTTTAAAGAAAATAAATAAATCAGCAAGTCTTAATATGATACGGCCTCACGGATCATGTTCCGTGAGACGGGTCCACTAATAACCCACATTTCATAATTTACAAATAAATTAGTGAAAATAGATTTAATTCATGGATTGAAAATACTCTCTCACAAAAACACTTTGTAAAACTGTCGTATGCAATATCTAGTGAAAATAAAATGAAATCTATACGGTGACACGACTTGTCAGGTGAAAGTGAAACTTATCCTACACAATATTTAATTTTGTCAACAGCTTACGTTGCATCTGTGGCCAAATCTTAACTACATAAAGAAGTGAACTGTTCTAGATCCATGCATTAACTTTATCAAAGTTTATAAATCACTTTATTTAGATATTTCTACACTTAATTTTATTTTCAAAATTAAATTTATATATATATATATATATATAAAATACACTAATCAAAGACGTACAACAATAAAAAAAAAACATGATTTTTATGTTTATTAATGCTAATTGCCATCTAATTAAGTTTAGCATTTTTAAATTGATCATACCGTAACGATTTCTATTAATTATGCAAACAATTTTGAAAGAATTTAGATAAGGTCGATTTGGTATTCCCATTAACAAAATAAATTATAAGTACTTAAATAAACATAGAATCAAACTTAAATAATGACAATAATAAAGACACTTTCATTTGATTTTGACACCACCTTCATCGAAATAGCCTCTTTTATATATTACACGTTAAGATGTGTAGCACTAACTTTTAATCTGGATTGAGAATTTGCCACATATAAAGCCTATTTGGAATCTGCAAATAGAACTTTTTTGACGAGACAATATTTAGATATAGTCCCCTTTATTTATTTATTTATTTTTGGAACAAAATTCTCACTTTTCTTTCTTATTTATTTTCTATTTTTTTCTAATGTTAAATGAAATTTGTACATATATAGAGAAGATATATATTCCGGAACATACTAAAAACAGAAGGAATAAATTAAAGACAGATATAATATTAGAAAATGATTATTGTCCTGAAATAATTGGATCATGTTCGAATTCTGCATTTCTAGTTGTAACAAGTGGTCGATCCTCGATTTATTTTTTCTTTGCATTATTATATATTTTAATTAATAGGCATCTTTTTAGTGTTATCACTATTTATTTAGAACAATTAAGTTCACGCATCTTGGACTCTTCATGCTTCACCACGTAATTAGAAAGGGACGTATAAAAGTGTGGGATAATTACATTTTAGTCCCACAATTTCATGGTAATTAATGTCGATTTGTAACAGTTGTTCACTTTTGACTTTTCCTAATTAATTGCACCTAGCACCCTCATTTCGCCACGTTAGATTAGATAGGTACGCATTTTGCATGTTTATTGCAATTTTGTACAAATATTAACAAAATAATTTGAATTGCATTGGTACTGAATATTCGATCAAAAGGAGATGGGTCCCAGCTGTAATTCAATTCCGAGAAATTTGAAAATATAAACGATATAATTCATCTAGTAAAGAAAGAAAATTATTGACAAAAAATCCAACCAGGCTAATTAGTTACTAAATGATAGCAATTTTAAGGGCAAATCTTAAATTTAGGATACTATATTAGATCATTATTTCTCAATGAAGAACACTAACTTTTCAGGTTTCAATATTGAGGACACTTTTAACTTTTTAATTTGAACAATTTTAGCACAAAAAAGTTCAACTTGATGAATTTTAGGCTTGGACCCAAAATTCGTGATTTTAAGGTATTATTTTTAATCCTAAAATCGTCCAAATTAAAAAATTACTGTTCTAATTTGTAAATTTTCCCAATTTTGAAAGGTCGGAATTAAATGCAATTTTCAAATTAGTCATACGTAAGTCTCCCTGGATGGGGAAAAAAAGTTGATAAAAAAAACTTTTAGGTTTAAAGGGTTGATAAACATTTAATAATGCCCTTTTGATTTGCACCAAGTTCTTATGTATATATATGTCACTGCACAATCTATTTCTCGTGCATAATTTTTCACTTTAAAGTTCAGACAATCCATTTTTCTTACATGTGATCCTTTACCTTTATATAGACCACAATCCCATTCACCTTCTCGCATCACTTCCATATCTCCACTATTTGAATCCACTCTTTTAATTTCTAACTATTTCATTTTCTCTTCTTAGTTCCTTACTTTCTAATTTCTGTTACAATATCCACAAGAATGATGCCTCCTGAGCAAGAAAACAGTAGTACTGTTCATAATCATGGACCCGAACAAAAACCTAATTCTGTCCAGACTGAACTCCCTGTTTCAACCAGCAATGTCAGCCCCTGTCCTGATCATCAATTGCCTCAAACAGATCACTCCACCCTGCCCCGATTCTCCGTTCTTCGCCAGTCCTTGCATCCTGTCACTCTCCAGGTAATAATCAACACATTGGGCCTGTTTAAGTTTCAATCTGTTATGTATAGAGAGTTCATGAATCTTGACATTTAATTCTGATCTGCTTTCAGTTTGAAGATGTTTCGTACACAATCAAGTTGCAAAACAGTGGAGCTCGAAACTATTGTTGTTCATCGTCTAAACCTAAGCTAACACGAACTATAGTCAACAGTGTCACCGGCACTGTCCGGCCCGGCGAGCTTCTGGCGTTGCTCGGCCCTTCGGGCAGCGGGAAGACGACCCTTTTGACAGCCCTCGCCGGAAGGCTGCCGGGGAAAATCTCCGGCACGATCAGGTACAACGGACAGGCCTTTTCGGGCCCGATGAAGCGAAAGACGGGCTTTGTAACCCAAGACGACGTGCTGTACCCCCACCTGACCGTGCTGGAAACCCTAACCTACGCCGCCTTGCTGAAGCTACCAAGCTCGCTGACGAAGAGCGAGAAAGCGGAGCAAGCCGAGCTGATTATAATGGAGCTAGGGCTGACGAGGTGCAGGAACAGCGTGATCGGGGGCCCGTTATTGAGGGGGATATCAGGCGGGGAGAGGAAACGGGTGAGTATTGGGCAGGAAATGCTGGTGAATCCCAGCGTTTTGCTGGTGGATGAGCCGACGTCCGGGCTCGACTCGACCACCGCGCAGAGGATCGTGTCGACGCTCCGGTGGGTGGCGCGTGGCGGAAGGACGGTGGTGACCACCATTCATCAGCCGTCGAGTAGGCTGTTCTGGATGTTTGATAAGGTGATAGTGTTGTCGGATGGTTGCCCTATTTATGGTGGCTCTGCAAATCGGGTGATGGATTATTTTGCTTCCATTGGATATGAACCGGACTTTAATTTCATGAATCCTGCAGATTTTCTACTTGATCTTGCAAATGGTATGACGCTCTATTTTATTTCTAATTTGCATTTTATGGGTTTAATTGATTTATTTTCTTTATGCATAAAATATTTGATGAAGTCATGATTGATTTAAAGTATGATAGTGCAGTGTGTGTGCATTAGTTGACACTCATATTCCTTGTTTTTGGTTTTTATGATATAATGTGGGGGTCTGAAAATTTATATATAGTTTGGTCTTTGAAAAATAAAAATAAAAATTAAAAACACTATTTGCCAACTCTCACAAAGAAATCTTCATTCTAAGTTTGTATAGAATAGTATGAGCTCATGAAAATGGAAAAAATATTCTTATATTGGCATTGGATAGAGTGATATGATTTTACTTTTTTAATGATAATTGTGAATTGGAATTTACCAATTTTGGTCATCTTAATTTTGATGGTTTCGATAGAGTAAAATGTCAAAATTTGGATAGAAAAAAAATGAAAATTAGATTTAAGTTATTTCGAACATGAACTTTTTCCACACAAGTAGTGGGTATAAATTAATGAGAGTGACTCCAAAAGAAAAGATATTATTTTCTAAATCGAGAAAAAAAAAAAGTTGCAATTATACATGATATATACTTTTGGTTGGGGCAAGGACAACCTTTAATTTGATTCAATCCTTACATTCATAATAATGCTAGACAGGACATGAAATATATTCCTTCAATATATTCACCATTTATTTTTAGGGTGAGCTTCAATTTTAGTTCTATATATAAAATTATATTCGTTCTCGAACAATAAATATACGTTTTTCAATTTTGCTTTCCAATTCAATTTTGATTGGATGACTATCGGGAAATCTCACGTGCTATCGATGATTTTGAGAATTCCAACCTAAATTGGATTTGGAGAATTGAGACATATATGAACAAAATTAGAAAACTTGACTGAGATTGGAAAACATTAATATTAAACCATATAACATATTAAATCCCCCTGTTTTCCATGTCTAGCTTTTGACCAAATTAAAGTTTCATTTCTTTAGTTATCAAGCTTACTTTTATTGGCCCCATCACAAGACTAAGAAGCCAAAACAAATCATTAACATTAACGTAATCATAATTAAACAATTAGCACTAACTAATCCTGATTTAATTATATCCATGCAGGTGTCACTCCAGATTCAAGAAATGAGGTGGATGATCAAATCGATCATTTCCATGGAAGACAAGACCACCACGATGACCTTCAGTCAACTAAACAATTCCTCATTTATTCCTACAAAAAAAACTTACACCCTCTTCTCAAAGAAGAAATTCACCAGGATAATAATATTCAACCCCACCATTCTGCACCAAAATCATCACCATCAAGAAGTATGTAATAATTCCTACAAAATCAAGCTCCCATGATCTGTATCCATGCCAGAACTAATTGCTCAATGATTCTATGGTGTAGGTTCAGACAATCAATGGAGCAACAGCTGGTGGTTGCAATTCAAAGTGCTGCTAAGTAGAGGCCTTAAAGAGCGAAAACACGAATCCTATTCGGGTTTAAGGCTGTTCCAAGTCATGTCTGTTTCAGTCCTCTCTGGACTTCTATGGTGGCATTGTGATCCAAATCATATTCAAGATCAGGTAATTATAACCATGCACTACATGTAATAATACATATTAATATAGTAAGTTGTAATAATATATAATTAACTAACCAAATCTTGCACATTTTCAACAGGTTGGACTACTATTCTTCTTCTCAATTTTCTGGGGTTTTTTCCCACTCTTCAATGCCATATTCGTTTTCCCACTAGAAAGGCCAATTCTTGCAAAAGAAAGATCATCTGGAATGTACCGTCTTTCCTCGTACTACTTTGCAAGAATGGCAGGTGACTTGCCAATGGAGCTTGTTCTTCCCACAATCTTTGTGACCATAACATACTGGATGGGTGGTCTGAAACCCTCCTTCATCACATTCCTCTTAACCCTAGCCATCATCCTCCTCAACGTGCTCGCGGCTCAGGGGCTCGGGCTAGCCCTTGGCGCGGTCCTCATGGATGTGAAGAAGGCAACCACATTGTCCTCAGTCTTGATGCTGGTCTTCTTGCTAGCCAGTGGCTACTACATTCACCACATCCCACCATTTATAGACTGGTTGAGGTACATATCCTTTAGCCAGTATTGCTATAGGCTCCTTGTGGGGGTGCAATACTCTGTGGGTGAGGTGTATGATTGTGGGCTAGGGTCTGGGTGCAGGGTGTATGATTTTCCAGCCATTAAGTACCTTGGCATCCATAATTTGGCCCTGGATGTTGCTGCTTTGGTGGTCATGTTGATTGGGTATAGGGTTTTGGCCTACGTGGCTTTGAGGTTGGCCCAATTACATCACTAACATTGGACAAACTCAACAAGTTGTATTCATTTGATTTTCCTCTTTGAATTTGATTTTTATATATTCTTGTGTACGTTGATTAATACTTCAACGATATAACTTCATGTAGATGCCCATTGAAATATATACACAGGATAATTTGTTTCATTTTGAATTATATAACTGTTTTGTAGTATTTCTTATAATTATGCACCAAAACTTTCATATAGAAAATGCCTAGCTATACTTTGTTTATACTCCAAATTTCAAAATTTTGAAGTTAATACTTTTAAAATAAAAATAAGATGAATATTACATTAAAAAACTCGTGCAAACGCAGAATTTTCTGGTTTGTTGGGCTTTTAGGCCTGTCTTGTATTTTAAGAGAGAGAGAGAGAGAGATGGTGAAGAGAGTGAAGATGGCTGGTTTATAGACCTGAATGGTGTAACAACGGGGAAAATGGTTACACAATTTTCATTCAATAATTCCATGTTAATATTAAGCTACATGTATCTAATATACTACCTTCATCCCGGTTGAATTTGCCTAGTTTGACAGGGCACGGAGGTTAAGAAAAAACAGTTGACTACTACCTCCGTTCCAAAATAAATGACGTTTTAACCTTTTGCACATATATTAAGAAATGTGATAAAAAGTCCAATCTACCCCTATTATATTTAATCAATGAGGAGCTTTTATCTCTTTAACACATTTAATGAGATTAGTAAATAAGGACATATTTGGTATATTGCATGTAAATATGTTTTGGAATACGAAAATGTCAATTATTTTGGGACAAATTTTAGTTGCTAAAACGTCATTTATTTTGGGACGGAGGTAGTATTGATTTTTAAGATAATTGAGTGACATTTTTGTAATAAGGGGGAAATATAGGGATATAAGTGTTTGACTTTTGTGACATTTTAAGATTATCTTTTGCTTTTAAGTGACATTTTTGTAATAAGGATGAAATATAGGAATATTAATATTTGACTTTTGTTTCCATTTATGGAGTAACAAGTTCAATTGAGACAAACTAAAATGACAAATAACAAGTTGAGCTGGGACGAATGAAATATTATTTTATTTAAACTTAATCCCGTGGTGAAAAACTAGTTTAAAGTAATGAGATAAGTTAGTTAATATTTTAGTAAAAGTTATATTTCCACCGTCCACCGATACATACGAGACTATATCTACACCATCCACACAGACTATATATAATATTATAATCCGCAAAAACCCTAAGAGCCTGTTTGGATAGATGGATTTGAGATTTCAAGTCATTTGAAATGAATGGATTCATAAGTCCTTCAATTTGAAATCCATTCTTTTGAAATCCCTTGTTTGTATAAGTGTGAATTTTTAAAACAAATCAATGGATTTCAAATCCATTGTTTAGCGAAAATTGAAAAGAGCATTTGAAATTCCATGTATCCCTTGGTCATTTAAAATGTAACAAAAATCAGAAACTAAACAATACAAAAACTAGTGGAAATATGTAGTAGAATAAATACTAAAAACAAACTCCTGCAACTATGACAATTTCTCGACATTATTTCTTTTGTTCCAAAGCAATTAAACAAAGCAATATCTAGCGAAATCGAACAATACAATTGGTCTCATCAATAAAACTCAACAACATCTTGTTCAAACAAAATTAAATCAAATCCACAAGAACTTGATAGACTCCAAGGTATTTCCAACCATAAACACATAAACAACTAAGAATTAATAAGATAGCCAATCCACTCTTTTTTATCTTCATCTGGAAGAGCTTTCAAGAGTTTAAACTCCTCCGGATCACCATTCATTAGCTTACGAACAACTTTGAAAACTTCTTCACCACTAAGTTTGGGTATCATTGAGACAACCTTATGTATCTCAATACCACTTGGTTTTTCTTCATGTTTCTTGCTAGCTAAAAATTCTTGAAATGAATTAGCAATTTTACCAACAACATCCACCATGGAGTCTTGCTTAGGCTTCTTGATCTTCCCAATCATTGAATAGGTTGAGCTTGATGGTCGTGCTCGTGCTTTTGTTCCTGATAATGGAACGGAGTTCACTTCAATTTCATCGTCCTCACTCATTGCTTCACTACCTTCCTCGAATGTTTCGGCACCTTGACCTGTTGCTCTATCTTTGCCACACAACAAAACAATCTCATCCCAATTATCTATCATCTTGTTTTGCATGCCTTTTGCTTCAGGATGTGACTGCACACAAATAAATAATTTAAATACATTAATGAAACACATTCAATGCTACTGAAATTAAGAAGTTTTTCATTCTAAATGAGAAGAAAAATTGAACTAATATGGAAAATGTGTTTTAAAATATCTAACCTCAACATATGAAGCTCATGAACTCCACTCATCCGTTGTAACAACAATCATTTTGCGCTCTTCATCCCATGTAAAACCACTCTGCTTAGTTTGGACATCAGAAACTACATTGAAGTACTTCTTCCAATTTTTCAATCTATTTTTTATGTTGTCTTTTGTCAAATTAAGGTGCAAAGTTGAGTTTAAATGGGTCACAGCAGCTTGCAAAGCTTGGGGCTTCCAAGTATCACCATCACACTTGTATCCTAAAACCATCTGTTCTGACAAAATATTTGCTAGATGTCGATCCATCTCCTTATTCCACGACACATATGGTTGTTTGTACTTGGCTCCTGTGAACAAACATTTATGAGTACAAAATGATACAAGAAAATTTATTTAATCATTATAAACATAAAACTAAACTTCTTAAATAGGATTACCTTCAATGTGCCCACTTGAAGTATCACCACCAGAAAAGTTGCCTTTATAAAGTTGTTTGTCCATGGTCATAGCTCTAGCCCTATCAGAGGCTTTTGCACTTTTTTTTATGTTGCTGGTCATACTTATTCTTCACCATAAATATTCAAAACTATATGAGATGATAACATTATAAATAACTATGCAAATAAATTAATAATTCGAAAGCTCATTATATAACACCAAAAGATAAATCACTAATCAAGTACCACTTCACATGAGAAAAACATTCAAGTGACAATCAAATATGTCATTTAAACAAGACTGATGCTAGCAATTGTTTCTTAAAAAAATCTAACAAACTAAGCTCGTCGAGCTTCATACTCTTCAAACATTTGTTGAGCAAGATTATCTCGAAATTCTGTCCATTCACTTGTAGTTTTAACAACTCTTATATGCTCTTCAAGATTAGATTCATCATCTTCGCTTGTAGAACGATTGACTAATTCTTGATCAACCTCAACTAAGAGAGGGTCCATGGGCATCTCCCCACACACAAAATTGTGGAGAATACAACATGCTTTGATTATTCTAATTTGAGTCTTCAAATCATAGAAGCTCGCAGTTCTCAAAATAGCCCATCTTTTCTTCAACAAACCAAAAGCTCTTTCAATTGCATTTCTTGCAGAAGAGTGTCGAAGATTAAACAACTCTTAGTAATTTCTAGGAGTGTTCCCTGTCCACTCATTCAAATGGTAACGAGTCTCTCTATATGGAGAAAGAAAACCCGGACCATTTGTGTAACCCGCATCCACAAGATAATATTGATCTAGAAAAGTTTGCAAGAATAAAAATCAAATACTAAAATTAAATACTAAGAGATAATATTTTATTTACTAACAAAAGTTAACCTACCTCGAGTAACATTTAAACCGTTAGGCCTTTGTAGCATCACGTAGTACTCATGCATCTGAAGCAGATCCTTCCCACCCAGGTAGTACATACAGAAATCTCATGCTAGCATCACAAACTCCTAAAACATTGGTACTTATACGACCCTTCCTATTTCTACATTTGCTACGAACATCTGCAGGAACTGTGAGATCAACTAATGTCCCATCTAAGGCCCCCACTGCATTCTGCATAATATTGACGTAAGCTTAAGATATAAATTCAAATGATATTAAACATAAACAATGATAAATAATTACCGGAAACCAGCTCCACCTCTCAACATCTCTTTGATTATAATTTCGATCACATTGTTGTTTGAGAAAAAGCTTTCCAATTTTCAATACGGCACGCAACACAGTATGAAATTGCCTACTTATGGTTTCCCCTGATCGAACAAATGTGGCTGTGGCTGTGCTATTCTTTTGATCATGTCCAAGGATAAACAAGAAAAGTGCCACAATTTCTTGTATTGTCACATGTTTTGAAGCAATTAATCCACCCTCATTGTGTAATAAGTCACACAATCTATTGAGTGTATTAATATTTACCCGTAATTGCTTAAAACATGTTGGACCGTGACTTAAAGATCTCATCCAAAGCTCCCTTTGGTGAGCTCTTTCATCATGACACATTGGGAATTCCTTGATCAAATATTTATCATGATACCAAACTCCAACAATTCCCATAAGAAAGCTCAACAAAGATATAATAACTTTTGCCTCTTCTTCGTCATTTTCCATATCCTCTCTAGGGCGTTTTTTGTTACTATTATTCATCGAACCTACATTCACATATTAATGATTTCTAAACAATCGTAAGGAGGTAAACAAGAATGTATATCAGAAATAGACATATATACCATTTGTACTTGACAGCTTCACCATCAAGGTTTATATTTTTTTTCCCTCTATTTTAAAAATATCAAATCGAAAGCACATGTTATTATAGATAGCTACGATAGATATTTCACCTAGTAAAATGCAGAGAACTAATTACCCAATGACAGTCGCAAATATAGATGAAAATTGAATATAAGTCGAAAGACTGTCCCTTAAATAATGTGTCAATCTATGAAAAGCTCCTAACCTTTCTAAAATGCCCAGTAACTGTAGATAACCAACCTGAATCTTAATCTTCAAAATGTAAAACCCTCAAAAGAATGTTTGTGCCATTTAGGACAATTATACTACTTTGCTCTTTTTTACATGTTCATGAATATTATTTACAATGAAGAGAGCCCTAACGTAGCTCCCCACCACTTGTCTATCATCTTGGAGCATTTTCATCTCCTCATCATTCCATTAACAACCACTACATGTTGGCCATCATGCTTTAGTTGATTTCTTCCTAATCTATTTCTAGTAACAGCAGAATTTCATAGTTGTATGCAAGGATGAAAATATCGTGAAATATCGCGGATATATCGCGGATACGGATATTGCGATACGGATATTGGGTGTTAATGTTTTTTTTCCTGGGTATCGCGGATATTTCGCAAAATATCGCAAAATATCGATATCGATATCGATATCGGTTCAGTGTAGTATAAAATTGGATGGAAATTGGGAAATATCGCGGATATATCGCCAAATATCGCATGTATATCAAAATGAGCGATTTTGATTCACAAAATTGAACTATGTGATTTTTTTTCCTTACTTTGTATTATGTATTGTGTTTGATATTGAAAGTAATATATTCTCCTCACATCAATCTTTCATTCACGGATATAGCCATATTTTGTGGCTTTTTTAAATTTCCATTCCTTTAACCAATTATTACTTCATTTACTTCTTTTTTTTTTCTAATTTTTTTGCATGATATATTTCTCTATATATATATATATATATGTTGAAGGCAAGTGAACATTTTCTATCATACAATTTAAGGTTCAAGGTATGATATTCTCTCATATCAATAACTCTCTCCCAACATTTTTGATTAAATTAATTTCAATTATTTACTTTATAGATTATGACTATTTTAATGTATCTAATTTATTTATTTTTTTGGATATAGGGCATTGACATTGGAGAGGAAATACTTGCACCGCTATATATATCACTCAATTGTCATTTTGAAGAACTACGAATTGGTATGTAAATTTAATCTTTTTTTTTTTCATTTTAGTTGATAAAACTAGCATTTTATTGGTATATTGTAAATTGCTATGTTTAATTGTGCTAATTATGTATATGTTAGGTGAAGCATTTAGTTAACTTATAGAACTTTATTATAAAATCATAATTTTACAATTAATTATTTTATAGTGAAGCTAGCACGTAAAATGTAATGTTGTAATTGTGTATTTACAATTAATTGTTATAATTAGTTTTAGTAAAATTTTAATAGTGCTAATTATGTATGTGTTGGTATATTGTAAATTGCTATGTTTAATTGTTGGTATATTATAAATTGATGTGTTTAATTGTGTTAATTATGTATATGTTAGTTGAAGTATTTAGTTAACTTATAGAACTTTATTATAAAATCATAATTTTACAATTAATTATTTTATAGTGAAGCTAGCACGTAAAATGTAATGTTGTAATTGTGTATTTACAATTAATTGTTATAATTAGTTTTAGAAAAAATTTAATAGTGCTAATTATGTATATGTTGGTATCAGTATTGCTTGGATCAAGATGACATTCCATCTACTATGTTTGAACCTCATAGGTCATCCTTTTGGTACTAGTGTATTGTATGATGTAATTTTAGTAATTTTTTCTTGTATTATGTAATATATTATCATTTTTCATTCGAAAAACAGTATTTATAATGCTTATTATCTATATGTTAGTTTTAAATATATTATTTTAATGTGATTTTGAGTGGAATATATGTGTAATGAAGTGTAAAAATAATCCCTAAAATTTCATATTAAATTTCCAAAATTTTAATAAGATTTCCGTTGTTTTTTCAAATTTTTTGCGATATCGATATGCGATATCGATATCGACATCGATATATCCGTAAAATCAAAGTTGCGATACGACATGCGATATCGATATTTTCATCCTTGGTTGTATGTACATTTTAAATAAACTATTGATAATAATATGAACATGAAGGTAATATTAGTTCTTTTGAATTTTTACAAACACATCAATTGTGAGGAAAGTAAAACATAATGTTATATATAACAAATAAATGAAGAAAATAAGTGCAAATGCTTCCTTGTAAGAATTTTAGCTGTATTACACCTTCAACGGAAAAGTAAGCCTGAATGCGGTTGAAATTCAAAATCATCAAGACCAGGACTCATTTACTAGTTTAGCTATATTACATCTTCAGCAGAAAGTAAACATAATATACTTGGAGGTACTGAAAAAGCCATTGCACTTGTAATTTAAAATCATCAAGACCAAGGCATGCTTGTTCAATCATATACTGATGTTTTCCTGTAAATAATCTTAAACATCCATAGCACAAACATCATACACAACAAACAATTCTATGATAGTGTAATTGTAATCCACCAGACAGAACTAAGAAGACTATTTTGCAGCTATGTCATAACTGGTTTTAGTATTAAACTTATTCATCTCTCAAATCTCTACAAATTAACTGTGGTGAAAATATGGGAGGTAGCTTATGTCTTTCCACATTATAATCCAAATTGACATAACAAAAGAAATATTTGGTGAGTACTTTGAACTGATTTTTCAAGCTTTTACCTGACTATGAGATATGATTCACACTAACTGTAGTGCTTCCTTAATATAGGTAGGACATCATAACTTCTCTGATTCTACTCTTTATTTTTATAAGGTTCTAACATTATAACACATTATGGAGTTTATAATACTATTCAGATTGCATAAAACTGCTTCATATGGATATTCCTTGACTCAAGAGTGATAAGCACATGCGATCTTTGCATATCATCAACAATACTTCAGCAATATAAATAATACATAACATACACTCCTTGAAAACATAAATATGAAGAGGGAAAATGATTAATTCTCTCTGTCTCTTTTACCTCAGATACGCTTCCCAATGGTAGTCTATTCACCTCCTAGAGATTATAACTTGGCCATCGCTATGTAAAAGTATGCTCAAAAGCAATCCACAGATCACCCAAATGACACTGGCCACTCCCAACTGAAATTTCAAGAATAGAAAAAGATAATCCATCAAGGTTTGATATTATGTACTCGTTATAAAAGGAAAAAAAATATATCTGAAAGCAGAAATTCAAAAGGATTTCAAATTTCAAATGCATAACAAGATCTCAATCAATCAAACTATACCGAAAAACAAAAAGTGAGTTTTCATATCAGATCTAGCAACGAAAAATACAGACAAATACATAAATCGATACGAACGATGCAAATACAGCTATTATCATCTTTCTCATACCTTGCTACTCAAATGGAATCGAAAAGGGTTCAACCAAATCTCAAAAGTAAAAAAGACTTTCTGTCTTGATTTACTTCAGAAAACATAGAAGAAAAAATACAAAATCTCAAAAGCAAAAAACTCTCTATCTTGATTTACTTCACAAAACATAGAAGAAAAAAATACCCAAATCTCAAAAGCAAAAAAGATCCAGTTTAAATTCCCATACAAATAATAATCCTCTTTGGATTAAAAATTTACGAAGATTCTGTAGATAGAAGGGAAGAAAGAGTACATGGCTTCATACCTGGAAAGATCAAGTGAAGAGTGAACAACGAAATTGATGAGACGATGATCAAGTGGAGACTTGTAAAGCGATGATCGAGCAAGTGAACTGATGAGGCGATGATCCAGTGGAGATCGGTGGAACCATATCGAGAGCAGAGATAGTTGAGGGAGAATGAAGAGAGGATTTGAAATGACTAGGTTTTTTAGTGGATTTTAAATCCCTCAAAATATAACTTTAAAATAAGTTGGACCAAATCCAAGGATTTTAAATCCATTCATTTATAAACTTGGATTTTAAATCCACTGATTTACTTTTTTATCCAAATAAGTGTAATGGATTTAGATTGTGGATTTCAAATCCATTGGGCCAAATCCATCTATCCAAACAGGCTCTAAAACATTTTCCCCAAAATTTTCTCTCTCTAAACAAACCCTATTTTCACTCACCGCCGGCCGAAATTTTCTCTCTCTAATCAAACCCTATTTTCTCCCACTAGTACATTGTTTCCGTCAGGATTCAAGATCATGGTTCCATTTCGCGTGCCCTTTCGTTTTCTATTTGTTCGAGTATGTAAATAAATTGCAAATACGATCCAAGTAATAAAAGCCCAAGTTTCTTTTGGGTCCCAATTCCAATAGCACCCCCATGCTTCGTTAGCCCACACTGCTCCAGAAAGAATTCCTATGGTTAAAAAGATAAATCCTAGACTAATAACTCGATAACTCCAATAATCGAATTGTTGAATCAATTGTGACCTGTAATAATTCCTTGGAGAAAAAAAAGAAGTTTTTTCTAAAACATTTCTTTGTTCATTCATGTATTCGATTTCACCAAGCAAAAATGTCTCATTTAAATTTAATAAATGATTACTCGTAGAAAAAAACTTTCTCTGTTTTCTAACTGTAATGACTATGTTCATTGTGTGTGTTTGAATTTCGGTTTAGTTGGTTATAGAGTCGTGTTATCTGTAAGCGCATTTCTTTTATTTTCGCAAGTGTCCTTAAAAACGCTGTTGTTTCACTTAAGTTGCTACGTCGTCGTTTGGATCGCGTCTTTAAATGATGTCGTATGGTCACGTTGTGTAATCGCGTCCCATGCATATGTGAAAGAATAAAGAATTCCACATCAGCACAAGAGTTCCACATCAGCACACAAAATAAAGAATTCCACATCATCAGCAGTATACTTTACTCTCTTAGCTCATCTTAGCTCAAGCTTCTAGAAGGATTAGTTATAACTGATTAGCAGATTAGTTAGTTGGATATGTTAGATATAAACATTGTAATTAGCACAATAACTTTTCGAGTTTTAGAATAATATCTTCCTCTTCTTCATATTGAATCCAGTTTTCATTCTTCTTCAATCTTCTATGGAAAACCCTAATTAATTTTGCAGGGATATTGTATGCAATTAGCTACGTTTCTACAATATGTGGTGAATGCCGTAGCTGAATTCTGAACTCTCTCTCCTCCCTAATTCTCTCTGTAAATCTCACTCGATTGATCATCTTTCTCTCAGCCTGCCACCATGAGTGGCGGTTCCCAGTCCCGCCACCGCCGAACGGTTATCATCTCCCACCCGTCATAAATCTCCCATACCATCTCCCACCCTCGAGCCAATCCAAAACGGTCAGGGTATGCCGCCGCCACCGTCGAACGGCAGTGAACCAATCGAAAACGATCACGATCCTCCGCCACCCCCACCACCACCCAACCTTCTGGTTGTGGTTGGTAACAGCGGTGTCGCCTTTGTGATCGGAACTCTGATCCTCAATTTGGTAACATTTCCAATCCTCAATTTGGTACAACATAATATCAATGTTGTATTTCTTACCAGTCCAGGAGCTTCAAAGTACTTTGAAAAAGGCCTGATTGCCGGATTGGTCCTCGTCATTTCCGAGGAAGATTGTATATCTACGGACATGTTGTCATTAACCAGGTGAATTGGGCTCATCTGATACTGTTTGCGTTGCTGATCTGCTGTATAAGGTATATTTTAATAATTGTTTTAATTGTAATCCGATTTTGTGTATAAAACTTTAATTTCTTTATAATTTATTTTTTAATATTATTTATATTTATTTTTACAGATTGCTTTTGGATCGTGCGATAACTTGGCAACCAAGACTATTAAATCTTGGTTGTCATCCCCTCAACCCCTCTATCAACCCACAAATGTGGGCTCATCCATCTACGCTTAGGGCAATTAACATCCTAATTGGCGATGAATACACAGTTTGTTGGGAATATGGCTGCAAGAAAGGATAAAAGAAGTTGCAAAGTTGCTGCTCTTGCTTTTGTATTAATATTTCTTGATGATACTAACTCATCCACATACATGAGTTTTTATAGTAGATTGTTGGTCCCAAAACAGCTGTAGGTGGGCTTAGAGGGGGGTGAATAAGCCTACCTTCTTTTCAAACTTTTCTTCTATCTCTATCGGCTCATTTCTAATATCAGTAACCTTTTGGGAGGTTACTAATCATAGTGGTTTGCAGAAGCTTATTACAGAGCCGAGTAGAAGATGTGCAGCTTATCGGAGAGTATGCATGTAGTGCAGTAAGCATATAAAGACACAAACATATATAGAGGTTCGAAGGTGGAGTAATCCTTCTACGTCCTCTCTTCCTCCTCTCAGGAGAGAACCTTTGTTAAGTTGATTGATTTACATAGTCCTATCTATTACAACCCACCCTTAACAAGTAAGTAGCAAGCCTTCACACAGATGCTTGCCTACTTTCTCTTAACCCACACAAGATCCTAAACTACCCACACAGGGTCCTCACTTTCTCTCCTAAAAAGTGGTAAACTCAGCAGGACTTTACTCCTCGCACTGAGTACTCCAAGACAGCCCTTTTAGAAAGGTTTGTCTCCTCCTTCTTTAACTGGTGACAGCAAGCTTGGCCTTCGATTGCAGACTGATCTGCTGATATATAGCTTGCTGTCGGATTGATAGACTGAGTCTGCGTCTTTGGGGTGTGGGGTGTTTGAGCATCTATTCTCTCTCTTCTTCTTTTGCTCCCCACTTAGCTTCTTCTTCTTTTTATGTAGCCTATTCCCCTTTTTCTACGCTCTTCTTTTGCGCTCTTATCTTCTTCTTTTCAGCTTTTGTGCATTTTCTCTCTTCATCTTCATGGTTTCAGTCTTCAGTCCTCCTCTTTATAGGTTGTGAAATCTACCCGTTGAAGGTTGACAGATTTCCATCATTTGACGCGCCACACTCCTGACACACGCCAGCTTTTTACTTTCCACGTGTCTTCTTCTGATTGGTTCATCTTCTCTTTTCTCTCTACCGGTAACTTCTTGTGTCTACCGGTAACTTTGACTTTCTTCCCATGCCTGCTATGTAGCTCCCTCCTCTTGCTTCACTTTGGAGCTTCCTTCTCTGGCTTGCTCCTTCAGGTGGCTTGAGGCGTCTGTAGCATGCTGCTCCTGCAGTATGCTTTCAGCATGGTCTTCTCAAGTAGCTTCCTGTCTCGCTGTATTCTACTTTAGCGAGGTCCCCTCCAATAGATTCCTGTAGTCATTAGTATTCTTATTAGTTTACCCGATTCTTTTCACCATTCTCTTCAATATCCTTCCTTTGACACTTTCTCTATTTCTTTTAATATTCTGCAGTAACTCTATTGCAGTAACTCTATTGCAGTAACTTATCCTAAGATTGGTTATGCTTACTAGAGTTACTTTAAGGATTTGTCTCATTAAAACATTCTTTAAACGTTTCCAACATAGATAAATACATCATGAGAATTACAAATTCAACATAAAAAACTAACAAACTTTGAAAGCAATAAAGTCCTAATTTGACTTGAGTAAAGAATTCTAGGAGTCCAAAACTCTTCAAATTACATATTAGCATTTAACACCCCTTCTTAATTTGTAATTTGCAACACATCCATGAAGTTGTGAAGTTTTTCCACCGAAACGGCTTTGGTAAGAACATCAGCTGGTTGTTCCATAGTTGAGATAAACTCTAGGAAGATTTCCTTCTTTTGAACCAAATCACAAATGTAATTATGCCTCAATTCGATGTGCTTCGATCTCCCATGAAAAACTGGATTCTTGGTCATAGCAATTGCAGATTAGTTATCACAAAAGATAGGAGTAGGACCTTCAACCTTTTGTTGCAAATCATTCAAAATCCTCCTTAACCAAATTGCTTCTCACGTAGCTTCATTTACCGAAATGTATTCAGCCTCGGCTGAAGATAGTGCAACCGAATCTTGCTTTTTGGAACTCCATGAAATTGCTTTGGATCCCAAACAAAAATTGTATGCTGAAGTGCTTTTTCTGTCATCCAAACTTCTTGCCCAATCACTATCAGTGAAGCCAATCAAATTTGTTATTTTCTTCCTTCACATAATTGATGCCGACCTTTTTCGATCCTTATAGATATCAAAGAATCCTCTTTGCCGCTGCAAAATGAGCCTTGCTTGGTTCAGCCATATACCTGGAAATTATGCTAACAGAGTGCACAATATCAGGCCTGTGTTTGTGAGATAAATCAATGAACCAACAAGACTTCTATAAACACTTGGGTCAACTTTTTCTGCTCCATCATTTCACTGCAACTTCTCATTCAACGTCATAGGTGTACCTATAGGTTTGCAATTTTCCATCTTGAACTTCTTAAGCAAATCAGCCACATATTTCTCTTGAAAGATAAAAATCTTTCCCTTGGCTTGCTTGACTTGGATTCCAAGAAAAAACTTCATTAAACCAAGATCAGTCATCTCATACTCTTTCATCATTGCTTCCTTGAACGATTTCACCATCTCATCATTAGTTCCTGCATAGATCAAGTCATCAACATAAATGCAAACCATCAAGAAATCACCTCCTTTCTTCTTTACATACAAAGATGGTTCGGATAGGCTTTTCAGAAAATTATTCTTCAAGAAATAAGAATCAATTTTATCGTTCCACGCTCTCGGTGTTTGCTTTAAGCCGCAAAGAGCTTTATGTAATTTGTAGACTTTGCCATCTTGCCCTTTTGTTTCAAAACCTGGAGGTTGTGTAACATAAACCTCATCTTCTAACTCTCCATGAAGGAATGCAGATTTCACATCAAGTTGAAAAACTTGCAACTCCAATTGAGTTGCGATTGCAAGAACAGTTCGTATTGTTTCAATTCGTGCAACGGGAGCAAAGGTCTCGTTGAAATCAACACCGGGCTGTTGTGAGTAGCCCTTCGCAACTAAACGTGCCTTGTACTTTTGTACACTTCCATCTTCATTGAATTTTGTTTTGAAGACCTATTTCAAACCAATAGCTTATTTCTCTTTCGGAAGGTCTACTAATTGTCAAGTTTGATTTTTCTTTATACTGCTCATCTCTTCATTCATTGCCTTTCTCCATACTTTTTCATGTACATCCTCCTCAAAACTCTTTGGCACACCAGCAAAAAATGCAACATTACATGATTTATATATTTCAGCCAAAGAACGATACTTTCTCGAATGATCATCCTTCGAATCTGACTCATTTTCAAGAATATTATTGCTTGATGCTCTAGCAACTTCTTGTGCAGATTTATTGGGCTCGAGAATTGCAAGTTCAGCAGGCCCTTGCTCAACAGTTTCATCTACCCACTTCCATGATACGTTTTCATAAAAAATAACATCTCTCGAAAGCACCAACTGATTAGACATTGGATTAAATAAACAATAACCTTTAGATTCATCACTATATCCGATGAAAATAAGTTTTTCACCTTTGCCATCAAACTTCTCTTTGATTTGGGAAGGAATAAGAGCATAAGCTATGCAACCAAAAACTTTTAATTGGCTCACGTTTGGTTTCCTCCCATGTCAGGCTTCGAAAGGTGTCTTATTCCTCACGGCCTTTGTGGGTAACCAATTAAGAATATAGACAGTTGTATTTACAGCTTCTGCCCAAAATTTATTTGGAAGCCCTTTGTCTTTTAACATACTTCTTGTCATTCTTCGATTGTGTGATTTTTCCTCTCAGCCACACCATTTTGTTGTGGTGTGTGTCGAACTGTAAGTTGTCTTTGGATGCATTCATCTATGCAATAATCCATAAAAGGTTTGTAGATAAACTCCCCCCCCCCCTGATCAGTTCTGAGACACTTTAATTCATAGCCACTTTGCTTCTCCATAAAAGCTTTGAAATGCGAAAACTTTGAGAAAGCTTCTGTTTTCTGCTCAAGAATATAAACCCAACTCATTCTTGTAAAATCATCCACAAAAAGAAGAAAATACCTCTTGTTCCCAAGTGAGAGAGTTCTTGTTGGGCCACAAATATCAGCATGAACCAATTCAAGAGGTTCACGAGCTCTCCACGCCATTTTTGGAAAAGGAAGAAGATGCATTTTCCCATAGACACAACCTTCGCAAACTTCATTATTTTTCTGAATTTCTGGAAGCCCTACAACCATATCTTTTTGCTTCAAAAGTTGCAAGCCTTTGAGATTCAAATGGCCATATCTCAAGTGCAAAAGTTGAGTATCATTTGGTGCTCCGCTTCTAAAAGCAACATGTGACTTCAAATTGAGAGGGAAAAGATTATTTGAAGTCATTTTCACAATAGCAACCTCATCTCCAGATTTTTTGTCAAGTATCTGACACTTATTATCATAAAAAATCAGCTTGTATCCCCTTCTCATCATCTGTCCAACACTCAACAGATTTTGCGAAATATTCGGAGCATAATGAACATCATGAATGAATTTTTTATTACATTCACCTTCGTGTACAGCAATAACTCCTTTACCTTCAATTTTTACATTCTTTCCATCACCAAGCTCAACATGAGAAGAGTAATTTTTATCCAACTCAACAAATTCCATGTGGTTTCCAGTCAAGTGGTTGCTACACCCGCTGTCAAGATACCACGTCTCACCAAATTTTCTATTATTCGCAATAAAAAGAAACAATTTATTGTCATCATCTTCCGCAGAGAAATGAATGGCTTTTCTCCCCTCACTATTTTCTCCCTTTTCTTTGAACTAATAATCTTTGTCAGAATGGTTAGGAGTTTTGCATCTTGTACACTTGGACCAACAATCTTTAGATTCATGACCAGGTTTCTTGCAAATAAAACATTCAGAATCGGAGTTACCAGATCTTTGTTACCAAGAGGAATCACTTCTTCCTCGACCTTTGCCTATACTTTGAAAGTTTCTTCCACGACCTCTACCGGAAATTTTTCCACGAGACATGCCTCCTCTTCCTTATGGTTTATTTGAGACATTCCCCTTTGCTTGAAAAGCTTGCTCCAATGGTTGACTGTTGTATTTGCTTACTCGTTGTTCATGAGCTTCTAAGGACCCCATGAGTTCATATTGAGTGAGTTTTGCAAGATCTTTTGTTTCGATAATGACTGCCACAATATGCTCGAATTTTTGTGGAAGGCTTCTCAAAATCTTCTCGACTACTTTCTTTTCAGGAACAACATCTCCACAACTCTTAATTTGGTTGATAATTTCAGTAACTCTAAAGAAGAAATCTTTGACAAACTCACTTTCTTTCATGGACAAGTTGTCAAATTGACTCTACAATGATTGCAGCTTTATGGTGATTACTTTTTCAAATCCTTAAAACTTTATTTTCAAAGTTTCCCATGCATGTTTTGCTTTCTTAACACTAAAAATTCGAGGATAAATGGTTTTGCTTACTCCTTGTTGGATGATCCTTAAGGCAGTAGCATTTTTCTTCACATTTTCTTTGTATTCTTTCTCTTTCTTTTTAGTCCACGAGTCATTGACGGGAACAGGGCGTTCTTCATAATCTTCTTCAATCATATCCTATAAATCTTGTGAAAGAAATATGGTCTCCATTTGAGAACTCCAATAGTCATAATGTTCTCCACTGAAGATTGGAATTTGGCTTGTGGTGTATGAGAAAATTGAGTTTGGGTTTGCAGCCACTTTTGGATCACCTAGGCTCTAGATACCAAAATTGTTGGGAATATGGCTGCAAGAAAGGATAAAAGAAGTTGCAAAGGTGCTGCTCTTGCTTTTGTATTAATATTTCTTGATGATACTAACTCATCCACATACATGAGTTTTTATAGTAGATGACTACATCTTGAGAATTACAAATTCAACATAGAAAACTTACAAACTTTGAAAGCAATAAAGTCTTAATTTGACTTGAGTAAGGAATTCTAGGAGACATTCCAAAACTCTTCAAATTACATATTATCATTTAACACAGTTCCTCCTACTTCGAGTGCTGATGGAGTAATGTTGGTCAATGATCAGATTGCTGATGGAGTAATGTTGGACAATGAACAGATTTTTGCTTGGCTGATGATAATGCACTACAAAAAAAACGCCCTACGACAACGCACTATATGCATTGTCTTTGCCTGGAACAGGGGGTTGTAGTATCTACCGTTGTAAAAAATGTGCGCTCTACGACAACACATAATGTGCGTTGTCTTTGGTCTTTACGACAACGCATATAAAGCGTTGCACATTTGTGTTGTAATTTTTTAATTCGTAACGCATTGTGCAACACATAAAGAGTGTTGTATTTTCCTAACAACAACACAACTTTTTGCAACCCTTATTAGCGTTGTCTTTCTTGTTCTCTACTCAGTTTTTTTGCAACGCTTTTTTAAACGTTGTCTTTCTTGAAAAAGCGTTGTCTTACTTGAAATATTATTTTTATTATATTTTGTACCCTGTAATAATTATATAATATTTATAAATAATTTTAATAAGCAACAAATGAATTAAAAACGTATTTTAACACAAAGTATACCATAAATTCTCCCACAATACGTCTAGCCATAATACTACAAATATATTATCCAATTTTACATCTAAAAACTCCACCAATAACATCGATAATTTCAATCGTCTCAATAATAATAAAACTTTGTCCAAATTGACCATCACAACCTTCACAAAAACACCTTCGCCAAAACTCCATCAAGAACTTCACAATCACTCATATCATGTCCTGATATATCTGTCAAACGTATGAAAAAAGTTAGAATGAATAATTATATATCATTTTATAGTTGTAAAAAGATTAAAAAATAAAATAAACAACATTGCAACTTAGAAACTAACCTATCCTCGTTCTACCCATTGATATGTTCTTGAACGCATTCAGCCCACTCAACACGCACTTCATCAATATCAGCTTTAGTGCACTTAAGAGGTGCAAACTTTGTAAACAAAAAAGTAGAAAAATTCAACTTTAGTTTATTATCGTGAAGTAGAAAGTATGCAAACTAATTATATGATAAGTAATTTACTCACAGTTAAATGCAATGAAGTCATGTCCGCAGTTGCATCCTCATCAACAAGTTGTTTCATGTATCGCAACACGAAAAAACCACATTGTTTACTATCAGGTTGCAATAGGGCCTACGTACAGAAATGAAATTACTTGTCCAGAAATGATTTTATTGAGCCCAAGCCAACAATCAACATACTACATACAAAACAATCCACATAACAATATGTACTCACACTCAAATGTACGTATGAAAGACAAATGGTGAGGAAAATACTAGTTCGAAGGATAGTAGACATACATCTCAAATTTACATATCTTAACTACTTCCCATGTAGGTTGCTTTTTCCCATGCTTCCTAATTTCTGTGTTAAACATTCTCATGGCCCTTCATAAAATAATAAAATGATAACTCTTACACAAACATAGTACATCCAATATAAAATATGACATCATATATACTAAACTTATTAAATGAAACTTACAAATCAACAACTTTTTTCCATGTGTGATCATGCAAGCGATGATAAAGAGGATCCAATAAATGCACAGTCTCCTTGTAGGGGTTGATGACGGTTAAGATCCAATGAAAGCTAGAGTAAACAAACAAGTAAGAACAAATCATCAAGTTAACGTAATATAAAATACATTAAATGAAATACTAACTTACCCTACATTACAAGGTGCCAAAACTAATTGGTTGACAGATGTACCAATCAACCTTTTTGCTAGAGCACATGCCCTTCGTTCTATATCATTCTCACGATGATCTTGATCACATTTTGTTGATGGCAAATGTCCAATTTCATATGGATCCACAAATCTGAAATTTTGAACCTTGTTTTCTCTTACCAACCTTTTATAGAGATGTCTATCCATCATTTTTAAAATGAAACAAAAAAAAAAAAAACAACACACAACGTTAAATATTCGAAATATTATTGTAAGAATTAAAAGAAAATGTAACCCAAATACTTACAACATGTAAACAACCACACAGACATACGAGATTGGCTCCAACTGACAGAATGGAATCATATCTTCAATATTGATAAAGATGTTGAAATCCCGACCAAATACGTCATAATCAAGTTTTATCTCCACATTGTCTTTGTTCTAAATAACAAGCTTAGTATAACAATATAGCATATGTAACTGTTTTGGCATACTTGATATATCAAGAACAGGCAAGTCTTTGTGCACGATTTTCTTCTTCCCAGGTTTCTAAAAATTGTATGAGTACAATATATAAATAGGAGTATTTTAATTACACAAATATTAAAAGATAACATATTAAAAGATAACATATTAAAGTATTACCTTAACTTTTGGTTTAATCAAATGCGATGGCCAAGCAACATGAGATCCTACTGTCTGACCAATACTATTGCAATCTCCTGGAATCGGTAAAGGGGCATCGCGATCCAACGGTTGGTCAATGGACACATTCAGACAGTTTTTTGGTAGACGATTACCATTAACAAATTGATCACACCCTCCAACTTTGATAATAGTGCCATAAGCAGCCACATTTGATGATAATCTTACAAATACGGCAACTATTGGAAGAAGAAGAGCTATCCAGGTTTTGGAACCCTGGGAAAAAAACACACAAGCAGCCATTTTTTGGAGAAAAAGTCGATTATCAACACAAGGTTTGGGAAAAAAGGATGTCAAAAAGGACTGACAATTCCTTTTGAGAGACACATGTTAAAGAAAAGCAAATTACTAGGTAATAGAAAAGATGGAAATTATATATCAGTGGACTAAGAAAAGTTTAATGAAATGGTCAAACAAACATATGTGAAGTAGAATTAAGACTCATAGCAGAAAAACAGAGAACCATATCTTGATAAGGCTTCACAAGAGAAGGGTAGACATATATGATGAAGAGTAGATAAAATGTGAATAAGAAACAGGTGTGGATGAACTGGTTTATTGGTTTCTGCAAAAAGGGTTGAGGTTTTTTTTTGTTTATACAACATCAGATTTTTAATAGCAGGGGCAAAGACTCACAAACTCCTAAGCTCTTTTTCCACTGTTTGGTGCAATAAAAAACAGAGCATTTTGTGTTTCCCCAACACTATAAGTGGTCCTCCTCTGCAACTGATTCTCTTAAAAACATCAAAAAACCATGGAAATTAGAGATGCCATGTGCCACTCTCTGAGCTCACCAGTCAATTTCACATGCCTTTCATTTACCTCCAAATCTCATCAACAAATAATAAATAAACAATGACACATAAAGAGAGCTAATCTTTTCTTTCTCTTCATGTTAGAACGAACATATTTTCACCTGATGACTGTAAATGACTCCGCACAACTCTTCTTATGGTGCCTTTCTCTTTCTGTTTGCATATGAATCAGCCTTTTGATAATCGACTTTTTTCTCCAAAAAATGGCTGCTTGTGTGTTTTTTTCCCAGGATTCCAAAACCTGGATAGCTCTTCTTTTTCCAATAGTTGCCGTATTTGCAAGAGGATGAGGATTAATAGTGATGAGAAGAAGATGGGTGGAAGTGATTTAAGGGCTTCAGTAGTTAAAAGAAACAGAAGCAGTGATGATGAGCCCCTGCAGGTTGGTAGATCAATAAGATTGTTTGGGAAGAACATAGCAACTGATCATAATGAGAAGATGAAGTTGGATGGTAGTGGTGCAGCAGGAGCGAGTAAGAGTGGGAAAAAGAGGAAGATGGATGTTGCTCTTCTTCCACCAATTCCACCACCGGAGTTTCATCGGAGGATAGTGGAACAAGTTGAGAAAGAGCAAGAACCGACATTCTTGTTCGAGAAGAAGCTGGAGGAGTATGATGTTATCAAGGGTCAGAACAAGCTATTCATCCCCCGAACTAAATCTGGATGAAGAGGAGAGGATTAAGGTGGAGACTAAACGCCACAACCTCGTTGTTGTAACCACAGACAACAATGGGAACCAATACATGAAATCCAAACTGGAAAGAAGAGTTACATGGAAAACATTGGCAGATGATAATCGATCAAAAACCCCAACATTCCGGATGCAATCAATTAAGAGAACACGAAACAGGGGGAAAAGGAATTGATCGAACCTGGGCAGTTCTTCAGACGACACCGGAATGATTTCCAGCTCGGAAAGGGAGGAGTTCCACCTGCAATCGGCTCAGAACCTAGTGCGCCGCCGCCGCACTTCACCACTTTCCGTCGCCCGCCGCTTTTCAATCTGCCGCCGCTCCTCTGTTCGTCGCAGCACCTTTGTTCGCGCCGCCCTCCTCGTATTTGACTTAGGGTAGAAAACAAGTGAAGGAACCCTTCGCCGTCGCCGCTGCACTTCACCACCTTCCGCTGCACTTCGTTGTTCGATCGCCACCACTATCGTTTTTGACCTAGCTAGGGTAGATGTAATTGTCACCGAGGTAGAATCCCCCGATTTTACTAAGGTTAATTTTTTTAACCCACATTTAGTTTAAATCAAATATATTTTGTGTAATAGCAACCAAAGTAATATGTAGTCTAGTGGTCAAGCTTGTAGAATCCCTTAGGTTATGGGTTCGAATTCCACTCATGTTATTTCATTTTATTTACTTTTGATTGTATTAGGTTCACATACATATATATTCATAACATCAATTTTTTTAAGAATATATTAATTTTTTGTATTAACTTTTGATTGTATTAGGTTCACATACATATATATTCATAACATCAATTTTTTTTAAGAATATATTAATTTTTTTTGTATTTTAAGATATGTAGTTAAAATTACTAATAATGAAATGTGGATATTAATAATAATACATACCTATTAAAATTTCATTTCATTTTAAAATATTATATAATTTTTCCATAAACTAATTTATATTTTAAATATATCTTTAAAATACTAATTTTTTAATAATTATTTTTATTTTGAAATATAACTTTAATTATGAAATAATATTGATAACAATAATGTTCCAAAGAGAAAATACACCATACATGCAAATTTTAAAAAAAAGGTCATAATGACAACACAACAAAAAGCGTTGCACAAAAGGGTTGTCTTTGCACGAAAAAATGCGCTCTACGACAACGCTAGTTAAAGCGTTGCATAAAAGGGTTGTCTTTGCACGAAAAAAATGCGCTCTACGACAACGCTAGTAAAAGCGTTGCACAAAAGGGTTGTCGTAGAGCGAAAAAATGCACCCTAAGACAACCCTATCTCATAAGCGTTGTCTTAGACCTTAATTGCGTTGTCTTTGAGCACCTCCTTATACATAAAGACAACGCTTTTCGTTAAAAGCGTTGTAAATTTCTAAAAGACTACACAAATTCATTAAATGCGTTGCCGTAGGTGCGTTATCGTAGGGCATTTTTCTTGTAGTGATGTTTCAGAACCTCGGATTTTGGGGTTCTGAGTTTTTGATTTTTTTTATGGGGGATTTTTGCTATTACACATGATGGATTTTTTTCTATGAATTTAGAGGGTTCAAGTTGTCTATGAATAAACTTAATTTTTTCTATTACACAGTTGATTTTTTCTATGAATTTCGAGGGTTCAAGTTCTTCCTATGAATAGGCTTGTGAATGATGACATTTTTGCTATTACACTAATGGTATTTGGAAGTTGGATATTTGTAAGAGAAGTGTTTTAGTATATATGAACTTAGGATAGAAAGGATGTTTAGGAAAGATTTTAGTAGGAAATAGTAGGAAAGTATTTGAGGTAGGATGACAAGGATTTTTGAAAGCTATATTTCACTTTCCTACTTTGGTTTCTAGTTACATCTTACAAATGGGCTCCTCCCATATTTATAGGAGCTATTACAAGTTTTTAGAATATTCTTTCGTATTCTATTTCTAGAGTACTCTAGAATACTCTACTTCTTTCCTTATTTATTCTACACTAAAATATTCTAGATTATTTTTCTTTTCTATATTATTCTTTCACTTTTTAAAATACTCTAAATACATCTATCAAATTCTAGATTATTCTATCAAATTCTAGAAAATTCTAGAAATGTGCATCACTTTCTAATACTCCTCCTTCATGCATATTTCTATGACTCCAATTTTTCCTCGTAGTGTCTCGAACTTTCCTCGAGGTAGAGCTTTTGTAAAAATATCAGCTAGCTGGTCTTCAGTCTTGCAAGATTGTTTTAACTCGATTTCTTCGTTTGCCACCGCTTCTCGAATAAAGTGGCACTTGATCTTTATGTGTTTAGTTCTGCTGGAACACTAGTTTTTTTGTGATAGCTATTGCTGACTTATTGTCCCAATAGATTTTAGTAGCTTCATCTTGCGGCTCTCCCATGTCTTCAAGTATGTATTTCAGCCAAATTGCTTGACTTGTAATCATTGTTGCTGCTATGTATTCTGCTTCGGCTGATGATTGTGCAATGTTGGTTGCTTATTAGATGCCCAAGAAAATATTCTTGAACCCATTGTAAAGACGTACCCTGATGTGCTCTTCATGTCGTCAACAGAGTCTGCCCAATCAGTGTCAGTATAGCCAATTAACTTTGAGTCAGAAGTTGATTTATACCAGATGCAGAATTTCTTAGTTCCTTGAAGATATCGAAGTATACGCTTTGCCGCTCCATAGTAAATCTGACTTATATCCTGCATAGACCTTGATAAGAAGCTCGTCACAAACATAATGTCAGGTTGAGTGGCTGTTAGATAGAGTAAGCTTCCGATCAGGCTTCAAAATTTTGAGATGTCTGCCTTTGGTGAACCATCTTCCTTTTGTAGCGCTTTCGAGCTATCAAGTGGGGTGGCAACAGTCTCGCATCCTTCCATCTTGAGCCTTTTTAATAAGCTTTCGGTATATTTCTTTTGAGATCGAGATAAATATACCATCTTCCCTTTGATTTATCTCGATATCAAGAAAATAATGCATCAAGCCCAAATCAGTCATCTCGAATGTCTTCATCATGTCTTCTTTGAACTCCTTGATCATTGTCTCATTGTTTCCAGTGACTATAAGATCATCAACATATAAAGATATAATAAGTGTATTTTTCATACCTTGGGTCTTGATGTATAGTGTATGCTCGCTGAGACTCCTCCTGAATCCAAGTTTTGTGAAGTAACTGTCGATTCTACTATACCAGGCTCGTGGGGCTTGTTTTAGGCTGTAAAGTGCTTTCTTTAATCTGAGAACTTTATCTTCTTGGCCTTGTATCACGAACCCCTGAGGTTGTTCCACATATATTTCATCTTTAAGATATCCATTTAGGAATGCTGACTTCACATCGAGCTGGTAAATCTTCCATCTCCTTTGTGCAGCTAGTGCAACAAGTGCTCGAATGGTGTCGAGTCGGGCTACTGGAGCAAAAGTCTCGTTGTAGTCAATCCCTTGTACTTATGAGTAACCTTTTGCTACTAGTCGTGCCTTATGTTTATTGATTGAGCCATCTGGGTTAATTTTTATCTTATACACCCACTTGACTCCAATAACTTCTTTGTTGCTTGGTAGATCTATTAACTCCCATGTCTCATTTTTCTCTATCATATTGATTTCTTCTTCCATAGCTTTTATCCACTCTTTTTCTTTGATGGAAACTTCGAAACTTTCAGGCTCTAGGGTCACAAATTTGCATGTCTCATAAATTTCTTGTAGTTGCCTTATTTTTCTGGGAGCGGAATTTGGAGAAGATTCTTCTTCAATAAGGATAGAAGATGGTGTTCGTGTCCTCGAACTAGAAGATTCTGGAGCTTCACTAGAAGATTCTGAAGCATTTGGTCCTTGGTCTTCGGTAGGATGTTGTAGTGGTAGTAGCATTACATTTTGTTTTTTTACCTTTTCTTCTTCCCAATTCCATGCAGCATTCTCATCGAACTCGACGTCTCGACTAATTATTAGTTTCTTATTAAGACTATAAATTCTATAGCCTTTAGACAGAAAGTTGTAGCCAAGAAAAATATCTTTCTCTGTCTTCTCCTCTAGTTTGTGCCTTTTTTCCTTTGGGATGTGCACGTAGCAGATACTCCCAAAGATTTTGAGGTGTTGTGCTAATGGTTTTGGACCACTCCATGCTTCAATAAGTGTTTTATTTTGCACCGCCTTTGTTGGACACCTGTTTAGTCGATAGACAGCAGTGTATATTGCTTCTGCCCAAAACTCTTTTGGCATGTTCTTTTCGACCAGCATTGTTATAACCATCTCCATCACGGTCCTATTATTTCTCTCTGATACGCCATTCTGCTCTGGAGCATAGCCTACTGTCAGTTGATGATTGACTCCTTCCTCCTCACAGAACTTGTTGAATGCATTAGAGATGTATTTTGTACCTCTATCGATTCGTAGGACTTTGATTCACCGACCGGTTTGATTCTCGACCAGATTCTTAAATTTCTTGAAAATATTAAAGACCTTTGATCTTTCATTCATAAAGTATACCCATGTCATTCTTGTATAATCTTCAATAAAGAGAATGAAGTACCTATTTTTCTGGAATGTTGGTGTCTTATTGGGTCGCACATATCTGTATGGATCAACTCCAATATTTGCTTAGCTCTCCATGTTTGTCCTGTGGGAAATGAGTTCCGGTGTTGTTTTCCTTCCATGCATACCCCACATACATTATCAATCATTTGGATGGCAGGAAGATCTTTCATCATATTTTTCTGATAGAGAATATTTAGTCCTTGGAAGTTGAAGTGTCCAAACCTTCGGTGCCATAACCAGGATTGATCTTCGTTGGCTTTTAATGATGTCTCAACGTACTGCCAGTGGATAGAAAAATTTCTTTGTTGTTGCATTTTTACTATAGCAATTTCAGAATTTTTATTTTTATCGTCGTATATGATGCATGAGTCTCCTTTGAATAGCAGCGAATATCATTTCTCCATCATTTAACTCACGCTGAGAAGATTTGTGTCAAGCTTAGGAACCAATAGTACATCGTGGATGAATCACGTACCTTTCTTGGTATTGACGGTGATCGTGCCCTTTCCTATGATGCTTACTAGATCTCCATTCCCGAGCTTTACTTGTGATTACCGATTTGTCGATATTTTGGAAGATCTTCTCGTCTCCTGTCATATGGTTGTTGCATCAACTGTCTATGTACCAAGTGTCGTTCTTTATTTCTGGTGCGACATGACAACCATAGAACAAATTGTTTCTACTTTCCTCCTCCTCGGTGTAATTAGCTTGGTGTTTTTGTTTGATACGATAATCTTTCTCCAGATGACTGAATTTCCCACAATTTTTACATTGTGGCTTATCTCGGTTCCAACAATGTTTTTCAAGATGGTTGTTCTTCTTGCAAATGTTGCATGGTGGGTATTTATCCTTTCTCTTAAAATTATTTCTGTCTCCATTTTTCTTCCCACTATTTTTAGAATTCTAAGACTGTATATTGAGTTTAGATTGAAATGTGTTTTCTACTGATTCATTTTCATGCATGCTCAATCTTTTCTCATAAGCTTCAAGTGAGCCTATTAATTTCGTCACCGATAATTTTTTTATATATTTAGTTTCTTCAGTTGTAGTGACGATAGGATCATATTTAGCTGGAAGAGTGATTAATATTTTTTCTACTACTCTCTTCTCGGTAATATTTTCTCCATATCCTTTTAGTTGATTGACTATTTCTCTTAATCGAGTGTAGTATTTCTTTATGGTCTCAGATTCTTTCATCTTCAAATTTTCCAACTCCCTTCTTAGAGTTTGGAGTTTGAGATTGCGTACCTTATCACTTCCTTGATATTCCTCCTTTAGCGTATCCCAAGCTTCTTTCGACGTTTTAGCTTCATTGATTCTTGGAAATAGAGACTCCACCATAGTCATTTGCAATGTCTATAGCAGACAAATAAGACGTGTTGGGGATAGTATATCCCTTCTCAACTGATCTCCCATAGACCTTGGGACATAAAATATGTTTTTATTTTAATGCCCCAATAACTATAGTTTTCTCCCGAGAAAATTGGGATTGGAATTTGATTGTTATTTGATAAGGATTTTTTTATGGGTATAAAAATGGTAATGGGAATTTTTATGAATAATATGTTTGGTCAAATTGCAGAAGCTAGTTTACTGCACAGTTCAAATTTAACTGGGCTCTGATACCACTGATGGTATTTGGAAGTTGGATATTTGTGAGAGAAGTGTTTTAATATATATGAACTTAGGATAGTAGGGAGGTTTAGGAAAGATTTTAGTAGGAAATAGTAGGAAAGTATTTGAGATAGGATGACAAGGATTTTTGAAAGCTATATTTCACTTTCTTACTTTGGTTTCTAGTTACATCTTACAAATGGGCTCCTCCCATATTTATAGGACCTATTACAAGTTTCTAGAGTACTCTTCGTATTTTATTTCTAAATTACTCTAGATACTTCTTTCCTTTTTTATTCTACCCCTAGAATACTCTAGATCCGGTGGCGGCAGTCAACGGACCACCGGCAGACCATCGCGGTGATTCGATGCTATTGGGGGTGGGAGATCCGGTGGCGGTGGTCACCACCGGCAGACCACCAGGGTGAGAGATTCAGTGCTATTGGGGTGGGAAATCCGTCGAGGTGGTAGATCCGGTGGCGGCGGTCAGCGAACCACCGGCAGACCACAAAGGTGAGAGAGGGTGAGAGATTCGGTGCTATTGGGGGTGGGAGATCTGTGGCGGTGGTTAGCGAACCACCGGCAGACCACCGGAGTGAGAGATTCGGTGTGATTGGGGGTGGAAGATCCATGGCGGCGGACCACCGACAGACCACCGTTCAAATTGGGGAGATCATCGACACTATTCATAATTTGATAATGCAAAATTAAGATGGGCGACTGGAGAGATCATCGATGCTATTCATAATTCAGATTGGAGAGATCATCGACGCTATTCATAATTCAGATTGGGGAGATCATCGACGCTATTCATAATTTGATAATGCCAAATTAAGATGGGCAATTGGGGAGATCATCGACGCTATTCATAATTCACAATTTGATAGTGCAAAATTAATACTAAATATTTGTGCACTATGCAAAATTAACACTAAATATTTGTGCCCTCCAATTTGATAATGCAAAATTTACACTAAATATCTGTGCAATGTTGGAGATGGTCTATCAATATCACTAAATTTAAGGATAAACTTGTATTTTTTAATTTATCAATAATTTTTTGTTTCATTATTGTTATGCAATTATTATGTCAAAAGTAGTTTAATGTTATTAAGAAAATCATTGTTTTTTTTTTTTCATTTATCAATAATTTTTTATTTCATTGTTTTAAGTAATTTTTATATCAAAAGTAGTTTAATGTATAGATATTATATATGTATATATATTAAAATGTATGATTTTATGTTGTATTTTAAATTTTATGGTAAAATTCAAAATGATTTTAGTAGCAGTTAATATAAAAAAATGAGGAAAGGAAATGAATAAAAAGTAAAAATAATGAAATAGAAAAAATATAAAATAAATAAAAATGAATAAATAGAAAATAAATAATGAAAAGAAAAAAAAAAAGTTGTCTCAGGCAACCACAATTTCATAACACACTGATGGTTATCAAATACTAGTAAGTTGGATGTGTAAATGAGTTATTCTCCAATGCAATTGGTGCACATACAATTCGGGTCAGGTCTGGGTTGACTTGGATCCACGCACTTTTTTTTCTTTTTTTCTTTTTGAATTTTATTCTTTCGCTTCAGGTTGTTACCTTTATGTTATATGGGTGTGACATTTATGTTATATAAGTGTAACCTTTATGTACAAATGTAATGACCTTTATATACTCTAACTTAGAAAAAAAGGAAGAATTTTAGCAAAATTTGTACATATTTACCTTTATGTAATATTAGTTGCACCTATATTCATTCTAAAAATGCGCTGAATTTTGAAAATTTTCATTTTTTTCAAAGTTATGGATCATAAAGGTCATAATATTTGTACATAAAGGTCACAAGAATTGTATATAAAGGTCACAACAATACAACATAAAAGTCTCAATTTGAAGCGAAAAAACCTGAAAATCTTAATTTTTTCCTAAGTTACTGAACATAAAGGTCATAACATTTATATATAAAGGTCAAACTTATATAACGTAAAGATCACATCCTAACAACATAAATGTAACAGCCTGAAGCGGAAAAAAAAAAAAAGGAAAACCCAGGTGCGCGGATCCGGGTCGGATCGCCCCAGTTGCACCAATCCAGATTCGTGCACCTGGTGCACAGCAGCATTTGCGTGTGAAAATATATTTAATATTTAATGAAACTTTACAGAGAGAAACTACATGTTGTAACTTATATATATGGATTTACTTTAAATTGAGGGATAATTTATCAAAATTCATATTAAAAAAAAAAACGTATTTGAGTTGCTATATTAATTCCATAACCTTGTTATTGGCCATATGTGATCTGCGATTTTTCTATCACATTAAGTAACTGTGTTTTATGCCTTCTTCTCCGACTTGAAGTCCATCCCACCATCTAAATTGTCGGTGGTTTGCTCCGGCGCCGGTATGCCTACCATATCCAGGTTCTCTCTTTCATGGGTTAACAACCATTAACCTAATCTAACCATGAAGCAAACGTGTTCGATAAATTGCCTGAACCAATGTTTTTTCTTCATTCTGACTGTTTATGATTGTTAGTCGAGTTGGTTTGCTCAGAGATGGAAGTGTCAGAAAATTTGACCCATAGAGTCCACAATTCCTTGACTGAGGGCGGGATACATTTTGCTACTCCAGTTTCATCTTTGAGGACCTATGAAATCGTTCTGATACTTATAGCATTGTTTGTTATTCTCATACTGTCTACTTATAGTTTTGTGACTGTAACTTTCTTTTTGAATTTTGATTGAGTGATTTCTGTTCTTTCTTCTTTTTCTTGTTTTAGGTCCGAGGAGTGTTGCAGATGCTTCAAGGCTTGTCGAGTTCTAATTTCTTTTGGGATGATACCAGGCAGTGTTTTCACTTCAAAAGTGTGTTTATGTGATCGCATTCTTGATCAGTTTACATATGTCTTCAATTGGTTTATATTGTGGTGAACAAAATTGAGAAAGCTAGGAGCTTGCCTCCACCGACATTAAGAGCATTTGCTTGCTCGGTTAACACATGGCCTAGAGAGTATGTGTCTTGACATTACACGAACATTTCAGTTTGATTCGACCTCTGCTTTTGATTTCGACATTTTTCCAGTTTGATTTGCTTTTTTACAGAGGATACGTGGTGTTGCTTTGAAAGAAGAGGTGAAAGTGAATAGCAAAAATATTACTACTGCTGTGACCATCTTGGGGTTGTCCAGTTCTTTATCAAGGTTTGCCTGCATGTTACTTGGTTTATATCCCTCCTGGTTTTAAGACTACTAATTGATCTCAGTTTTGCATATGTATGATCTCTAGCTTCTTGGTCCTAAGTATGAATGATTTGGTGTGTTGATGGATCTAGAATCTGCTTTACTTGATATATTTTCTGGTTTTGGACATTAATTCATCATTGCTGTCATAAATGGTGTGGTTAATACTTGAGGTTAGTTATTAGTAACTTTAGTGTATATAAAGATTGATTCTTGTTTTGTTGCTGGTTTTAGGCTGATGGAACATTAGAACATGTCTCTGCTGTCATTATTCTTTTGACATATTATGATAATTCAAATTAAACTCCTATTTTTTGATGAATATAATAGACATTCTATAGTTCCAATGTCTATAGTTCCAATAGAGACCTAGCTTTTGATCTTTTGTATAAGAAATTACTCTAAAACGAAACTTCTATTTTCACATTTTTACTAAAAATATACGGAAATGTAAAAAAGATTTTCTTAAAGTGTTACTTAGAAGATCAGACTTCATTCTCATCGTGTTAAGTTATTTTTCTTTAACACATCGTTTATTAGATATTAGTATAGGATCGTGTAATACGCGAGATTTAATTAATTAAATTTAATTTAATAAAGTCAGAAAATTTTAAATATTATCTCTATAAGAAAATAAATTTATGATTTTATTCAATACATATAACCTAATTTAATACTAAATGTATTATAATATGATTAATGTATTATTTAATTGTTAAAATTATTTGTGTTTGTAAAGGAATATAAAGATTAAAAAAAATATATAGATATATATATATATATATATTATTGTGTTTATTATATTATTCAACATTTCCAATAAAGTTTAGAATAGTTCGAATTTTGTGCTAAAATCTATTAAATTTCTTTCAACTCAAATAAAAACGTGAAATCTTAAAAAGATAATAAATCCCAAAATGCATCAAATAACGAAGTTATCACTGTACTGCCTAATCCACAGATTAATATTCTGAACCAGCCCAACCCACTTTGACTAGTGATGATATAATACAAAACATCAACATGTAACTCATTTCAATGTCATTAAAATTCTCAGTATACAATGAAAAGAACAGAAAAAAAAAAAAAAAAAAGGAAGCAAGTTGAATGATCTTGAACATCAACTTGTAGAATTATATTTTCACTTCACTCCCACTTGGAAGAATTAATGTGGGAACAAGTTGTAATAATAGTAAGAATAATGTAATATAGTTGCACTCAATCTTGTTCATCCACTTCATGGAATGGAAGTGGCACTGTCTTCACAGCTCTAAACTTCCCTGCATTATTCAGATGCTCATTCTCCAATCTGGTCAAGGAAACACAACACAATCTGTCAAATCATTATGATCAACAATGGTAGATAATACCTTTATTAATTCACGTACACTTTACCTGTAATAATTCCACTGCCCTCTTCTTACAACCTCAAGTGCTGCTAAAAACAGCATCGTCACTCTGTAGTCCACCTGTCCGAATCTGTAATGAAACACCGTTTGCAACCAAGCTAGCCGGAGAAGAAGGTTTAGCGCCATGGAGATGAAATATATGAACTTTTTTCGAAGAATTAGCTCGTCTCTTAGCCATGGATTCTTGGAGTTAAACTGAAGTAATCCCCAGTCCTTCACAAAGTCCCAGTATAGTTGGTACAAAGTTGCAGAACTTGACATGATCACAACCAGACAAAGCCATCCCATGTTTCGTTCCTTCTCGTACGCCACCTTAGCTCCAGCTGCTAGCATGGCTGACACGTATTTTCCCAGGTTCACTAGGTGGCTCGTGTGTCCTTCATCGAACCAACGACGAGCACACTGCAATAGAATACTTGTTGATTAGAACTCTGTCTAGTCCTGGATTAAGAAGCAATGGGGTTGAGAAAATCAAACCTGCATAGCTCTCCAATAATATGGTAGAAAGGAAACAGCATAGGCAAGGTCTCTGTAATAAGTGGTTCTCATGCAGTATCCATAATCCTGTGTTTTGTAGCTTCCAGTTATGTAGTAGCAGGCTATGTTTTCTAGGTCTCTAAGCATTGGGACCTGATCGAAAAACGGGGACATGTTAGGTGTGCATGAAAGTGTTTTAAGTAGTTTAAGTGTCATTATGTGCTTAACTAACTTACTTGGCTACAAAGCTGATCAGCCATGAAGAAGTCCAGCATTACAACCTTGTACAGAGGTGATAAGACGATGTTTCTTATTACTGAAAGGAATCTGTAGCGACTCGACTTGTAGATGATGTTGAAAGGGCACACCAAGACTAATATGAAAGCCTGCAAAAGAAGTGATTAAATTCTGTAAACAAATAAATAAATAATAATGTGTATTTTATTCTTTAGATTTCTAGTTGTGTTTGTAGAAATTACCAAGAGAAGAAGGCCCGGAATGGCTTGAACTTGCGCGTAGGAATACCCTTTTGCAACGAGCAAGAGATGAACGAACAAGACTCCGATTATAGCAGCCAATGATGTGGTACAAATCAAGAAAACATCATTGTACTTGAGTTCTTTGGTTGGTGATAGTTCAAAGATGAAGCTGTAGTTGATTCGCGTCTTTCTCCACATGACTATGTTGCATCCGTAGAGGAACACGTGTAGGAACAATAGGCTAAACATGCTGCAAGAATTAGACTCCAAATATTAGATATATATCAGCTTTATGATCTAAGATGATGTGTTGTTAATTGAGTTTTTATTGATGATGTTGAGTACTTGCCTAAGGACCGGGTAGACCGTTTCCATGTACATTGTATCGGATCTAGTTCTGTACATTCCCGTGATGTGTGCCATGATAATGTAGCCAATGAATAGTGCAAGGAAACAGCCAGTGAATAGGCCTGATTTATGACAAAAATTAAACACAGAAAGAATCAGTTGAGTTGCCAAGTTAGATTGAAATTCTTGCAATGAAACAATCTATGTCTGAATACAAGTTATTCCAATATGAGGATCATTACAATTGTTACAGTGTTTTTGGGTCCCATTTAAAGTTTCTATCTTGTAGTCAATCAAACAATAATGGATTCAAATTGGCCTTTCTTTATAATCCCACTGCCAAAGAGTGGACCTGGCCTCTTTTGATCTTTATTTCTTTTGTTTATCTAGAATGAGAAACAAGTTATTGTGCATATAAAAAAGGACTCAAAATGGCAACAAAATTTGTAATAACTCTCACCAATGAAAAATGTGACAGAATGTGATTCTTTTCTGAGAGTTGGTTTAAGGTATTTCATGGCTTTTCTTCTATCATCCTCAGCAAAATTCTTCACAAAGATTTCCTCAACTTCATCTGCTAACTTCATAACCTGTCAAATTTACTGAATCAGATTTTCATGTATATAGTGTGAGACAAACATATTTGGAGACACATGAATGGAAATCTAGGCAAAAAAACAAACTCACAAAAAGTAGCACTTAGTAGTGTCTAAGAATAATAATCTGAGGATGGGATATATAATATAAGCAACCCCACATCCAATCATCTTCCAATTCAAACAACATTTACAAAATGTTGCATCCAAAAACTATTGTTGATTTTCTTGTTCATTAGACATTTTACCTTGTCTGAACTGTTGAAGTAGGAGCTCTCAACCACTCTTAAGTAAACTGGAAGAACTTGTTTGTTAGTCACCTGAAAATGCATATCTTTTGTTGGTCATGACTTGGGAAAAAATCGATATAATGCATTTCAAAGATACATGGTGGCATATTCTTACTTTGTCGAATTTCTTCAAAATCTTTGCAAAAGCAAGCATGTTCAAGTTCCTGAAATAGTACAAACACAAATTTTTATATTCATAAACTATTTTGTTGGTAACAACATTTAGATAGACCATGATTGTACCTATAAGTTTTAAGGTATCCTAGTCCTTTGTAGAGCTCAACAAAAGCATTCTTGATCATTTTTTCTGCATGATGCAACTTTTTCTTGTTAATGTGAAACTTATTTCCATCTGGGCCACATTTCTTGGATGATTGATTCACCAAATCATCCCAAAGCAAGTACGAGATTGCTGACAATGTTCTTATTGGATTTGTAAGAGGAATGTGGATTCTCAAGTTCTTTCCTTTGCAACTAACTACTCGGCCTGAAAGAGGCCCGAGTTTCCTCTCTTCCTTCTTGGGTTTTCCTACTTCACCTGATCTTGGAGAGTCTGAGAATTCAATGTCGAGTTTATCAAGCTCATCAGTTGTGTTCTGATCCCTGATAGACTCTTCATCTTCTGCCAAGTCAAACCAAGAGAAGTTGATTGATTAGTCATGTTATAATGGCCAAAAACAGAGGAGTTATTGTCTGATTTTTACCACATGATATAGTGCCTGATAATGAATCATCCTCCTTTGATGCTCGTTTTTGCTTTAGCGCGGTTTTAAGCTCAATGAGAATCTCCATTTGTTTCTTCAAAGAGTCACCCCTCTCAAGAAACTCTTTCTCCTTTGTTCTGAAAAATTGGTTCACTTTGTTAAGTTGAAGATCCAAGCATGCAAAGAACTCTATAGCTGCATCACTATCTGCAAACTGTTCGAGCAGTTCTGTCTCGTATAAGTCCCCCTTACTAGCTGATCCTGCAAGCTTCCTATGAACCTAAAGAAAGAACAAAACATAAAACTGTCAAATGCATCAATCAAGATCGGTTACAGAATGTGATCATTTTGACAAAGATTGAGACAACAAATGTACTTGAATGATCCCATGTTCTCTCTTCTTATCAAGAAACATGTATTTTCTCAAAGATGAGACAAATGTGGTCTTGTTGCTATTCATGCTTCGATTGTTGAGAAGATGGATTTTCTTGAGGTCCTTCTTCAACCTGCAATAATCGACGAAGGCCTCTTTCCATTCCGGGACTAACTGTCCCTCAAACTGCTTGGAAAATTTAACCATTTTTCGCACAAAAAAATCCAAAGAAGAAAGCAAAAACGCGACTAATTCTATGAGCCGTGGGAGATGCTATGAAGCAGAGAAATCAGATTATTTATGGAGATGAAAAGAATTATGTGTGATGGGAAAGTATTGATGCTCAGACAGCACATTCTGTTTATATCCTCTGCATCTTTATCCTATGCTCATTCCACTATGAAACATTTGTAAGAATTATAAAAACTGCTTCTGTTTTTTAGGCAGTTTATCATCTGCATGAAAGCTTTAGGCAAAGGTATGTATTTAAGCGTGTCCTTGAGCAGGGTTAATTTACTATTCTGCCCTTGTGACTGTGCATGATGGTTGCATGAAATGGAGGGCAAGATGGGGATTACAATGTTTGATAAGTGAAGAAATCCTCATTTGGTAATGAAAGCTTATTGTATATATCATTTGTAATAACACAAAGCATATCTGTAATTAGACCAGCCCACAATCCACTAGATTGAAGATAACATAAAAAGTTCTTCAATTATTTCCTTTCTCCCACTTTCATGAACAAAAGATTTGCCTTTCATATGTAAGAAAAAAAAAAAGATAACATGAATTGCATTATTGCCTAAATAATATGTACCACTATAAGCCAATTTTAGTGCCTTTATTTTACCTTTTTCATAACTTAACACACATTTAAACTTGTTCATTGTAGCATAAATTTGTTAAGAAGAATAGTTCTATTCCTCATAGTTATACATCCATCCATTCACCTTCCCACCAAGTACTTGTGTCCATGATACCTTCCACTACAAATGAGAGAGAAGACTTGTACTCATTTCCTTGCATATATTTCTTCTCTCTGTTGAGAAGGATAGCAATATCAATGATGTTACAGACGTGGAGAATCGAAAGCGTCATCTCTGAAAGCTGACTCAAAGATATGACCCAATTTGTTCTCTTATTTGTTTGGCACACATAAGATTAAATATCCGTATATTTATTATTTCTATATATTCTGCACTCGACTAAGTGTTGTGTTTGAGCATGCATGTTCATATGTACGAACGCAATATTTGATTCTTCATGGGAGATAATATGAGTGTGCAAGCAATGCATATGGAGAAGCTTCTTATAGTTTAATGAATGATTCACAATATTATTATTGAAAGGGACTAAATTAAAGCTAGAAATACTCAAAATGTACAAATTATAAACCATCATATATAGGCCAAGAAAATAGTGATCTCATTAACTTTTACACAATATAACAAGTGAAATAAAACTGAGATGCAATACAAAAATGAAAAATAAACAAAACGTGTGCAGTTTAAATTTGGTAGATTTCCAATTACGAAAAAGAATGTGAAAAAAATAAGATTTATAAAAAGAGCACGAGAATTTAGGGTTTTGTCACATTTAGTCCAAGGAAGCAATGACAAGTAATAATAATCATGGACTGAGTAGGATGTCATTTTTGATGGGTGCGCCACGTAAGCATACCCCACTTATTCCTCCTATCTAATTACCTTTTTACCCTCCCAAATTAAACATTAATTGTTATAGTATTTCAACATTTGTGATAATGTAGACATATAGTTTTGAGACATTTTTTAATAGTTAATTAGGGCAAGGCTAATCTCATAATGAGAAAAGAATGTCAAAATAATGTGTACTTTAAGCTTCTACCTAGTGTACAATAATTACAAGCATATGATTCTGGATTAAGATTCCATGCAAATGCCCTAATCTTATTGGTAAAATATTCATTTAATTAAGAATATCCCACTTTAATAACAGAATTATCTTATACTTTTTTGGTTATATAGGCTTTGGAATGATGATTCAATGAGGTATTGATAACTTCGTTATTTGATGCATTTTGGGGCTTAACTTCATAATATTTTGTGTTGAAAAGCATGCAATAGTGCGATTTTATTTAGAATTCATTATCTTTTTAAGATTTCACATTTTTTCTTGATTTGAAAGGAATTTGATAGGTTTTAGCACAAAATGAAAGTCAAATGGAATTTAACGCCAAGTTGGAGTCGAGATAGGGAGTCGATAACGCACAGTTATGGAAGAAAAATTATATCTCGAGCTCTAAAAGTCCAAATTCAATGTTTCTTGTCTTGTTGGAAATCTAAGAGGGAGTTCTACAACTTTCATGTTGGAAGATTTCATCAATTCGGCCACCAAGAAAGCAAAATATCACAAGAAGCTGAAAGTCGTGCAAGAATGTCCTGATTTTTGTCTTGACAGGATTTTAGTAAATTGGGCATAACTTGGTGTAGAAAACTGATAGTGGGCTGAAATCAGTTTCACTGAATAGATAACGTCAAGGGCTACAACTTTCATGAAGACGTTAAAGTCCAATTCAAGCTCAAAACGGGTCAAAATGAGTCTGGAAGTCATAACCCGGGTGAGGTTGGGTCTCAATGCACAAGCTGAGTATAGAAATTCGAAGCATCGACCCGACCTGGGGTGCCTGTGACCCGCCCAGGTCACGTGTCTATGCCCCAAATTTCTGTTTTGCTGTTAGATATGGGTCGGGTCATTTGGATCAGGTCGGGCGGCGTTTCGTAGACCGTTTCAAACTCCGTTTTGACTAGAACTCTACTCCAAACCTAATTGTGAGATAAATTGGGATTTTGTAACTCAAAAAGGGGGAGATTCATAGATCAAGAAGCATTCATACACATCCAAATACACATCCCCATTTTGAGGGAAAGCAAGAAAGCAAGGATTGGAGGATTTAAGAGTCAAGAAGAGCAACCAACGATTACGAATTCAATAAGCTTTTCTTCGATTTTATTTCTAGTTTTGATTATGTCGTTTTGTAATTTATTTTATTTTACGAACATGATTTTTGGCTAGGGGTCTCGTGATCTTAGGACACGAGAGTAGTTCTATGGATTTCTTGTTGAATATCTAGTTTTTATCTTTCCTCTAATCCATGATATTTTATTCAGAGTTACTCTCCTGTGCACCAGTTGCACGGATTTGAGATCAGTGCAATTGGGCCACGCGCGGGCTGGGCTGGCCCACCCAGCCCGCGCCTCTTTACTTTTTTCACGTGTTTTGGTCGTTACCTTCACGTTATGTTAGTGTTACCTTCATGTTATGTTAGGGTTACCTTCGCGTTATGTTAATGTGACCCCATCTCCAGATTTCATACTCTTAGTTTAAAACCACTGAACTAAAATAACACGAAGGTAACACTAATATAATATGAAGGTAACACTAACATAACATGAAAGTAACATTAACATAACATGAAGGTAAAAAAAACAATGTTAATCATACCTTCATATTATGTTAGAGTGACCCTCACGTTATGTTAGAGTTACCTTCATGTTATGTTAGTGTTACCCTCATGATGGTAACCCTAACATAACATGAAGTTAACTCTAACATAACATGAGGGTATGACTGCCTGGAGCGAATCTTGGTAGGTTTGAGCGCACCCACCAAGCGCGTGGGGGCGCGTTTGGGACGCGTAAAAAAGCGCGTCAGAGGCGCGTAGGGTGGGTCGACCCGAGTGGATCCATGCACCAGTTGCACAAAATATTTTGTCTTTTATTCATGCTTCCTTGTGCTTATTCCATGTGTGAATCCTGACCAAATTTATGCATGATCTAATTAATTGGATTGAGATCGAGAGAAGATATCTGATTATAGATTTGGGAATGCATGACTCAATTAAATTGCCTAGATCGAGAGATTGGTAAATAATTGGGGTGAGAATATGATCTTAGAAGCTTTTGGGAGTTGGTTATTAACTGCGAGGTAAAGATACATACATTAATAATCAATCAACGGGTTAAGTTGCTCGAGAGAGAGGTTATTCTACAATCGTGATTGCTCACATAAAATAATTGGATTTGAGGCTGATTTTTGCTAGATTAGTAAATTTGATTGAAGTAGATTGAAATCGTTGTCTTGAATCTTGATTTTCTTAATATTTGCTTGTTTCATATTTTATTTCATTTCTTCGTCTTTAGATATAGGTTAATTAAATTCAAGTCTCTTAATTCGGTCACCTAGATAAAGTTAGGTAAATTAATTAGATAGTTAACATTGTTCTAATTCACTAGTCTCTGTGGGATCGACCTTGCTCGCCCTATCTATAGTTGACACCGTACACTTGCGGTATAGGCTAGAAATAGGTCATCGATCAAGTTTTTGGCATATACTGCCATTATGTAGTCTGAAAATTATTTTCTTTAATTTGAGCAATAAAACGGGATTCAAATCAAACCACGTATGTTTGATCATTTGTTGTTTCAATATATAGTCATCACATTTCACGTACAGTTAATTAAGATGTAAGAAAATGAAATGGAAAAATGAAAAACGGTGTAAACGTAATAGAGAATATATATGAAATCGTTATTACACTAATAATATCATGTTTGATGGTATTGAATCCTATAAACACAAGGACTAGTTAACGAGTGTGGATTCGATTCGGACAGAAATGTGTGAAACACGTACCACATGGCATAAAGTATATGTCTCATTTATTCTTAATAGATTGAATGAATATATATTGCCTTTGCATGATTAGGACTAATTGCACTATTAAGGATTCCTAAGAAAAATAATTGAGGAATTGATACGACATCCTTATACATACTGCAGTTTTTCACTCATTAATTATTATAACAAATAAAATTTTAAATATTGTACAAATCAAAAAACACACACGTGTGAAGAAGAACCCTAAATTATTTTACAACACAGTCTCGACATCATGTACACGTATACTAATTAAATTAAGGGATTATAATCAAGATTTGGAACATAATATTGCAACGAGACGAGATTGAATTAATTGTCAAGAAAATTATGTGTTACAGCACTTGCAATTGAGATTGTTTATATATATATTTGGAATAGAATTGATTCTTGACATGTCATTTAATTTAGGATTGAATCCAACTTGATGAACAAGATTATTAATATTCCTATGATATTATCTTTGGAGCTAAGGTTTGGATCCTGTGAAACTGTCGGATTTTTTGTTCTCTGGAATTTTAACAAGACACATCAGAGATATATTATTTCCGACAATATTAAAAGTGGGCCATTATTAATCATATATATATTTATGCTTCATGCAATAATATTCTATTCATGCAATATATACTCTTTTCTTCACAATTAATGCATCACCAACAAACTAATTGTATTCTGCATTTAGTTTTACTCTTCTTTTAATTAAGAATATTCTTTCAAACCAGAAAAAAAATCCCTAGATCTAGATGTGATATTACTTTTATATAGCATATAATTAAATAAACTCGGATTATATATGAAGTTACTATTTTAGCATTGGTCACTCGTCAAACGGTTACTATAAATTCTTTATGATCTGTGTTTGAATCGAAAGATTTGAGTATGAACTTGAAATTGATGGTACCAACTTAATCCGCATTCGTCAATTCCAACGCAAGCTAAGTTAATTAATTAGAATTATGGGAAATCCTAGTTTTGGAAGAGGTAGCTTAATTCGAATTACAACCTATTAAATTCAAATAACTTTAATCTCTTACCCTTATTATGTCTTATTATTTAATTTAGTTATGGCCAAAAGAGGCTGCTAATTAGCATTAACAATGTACTTATCCTTACAATGACTATATATAAGAACCGCACTTATAAAGAATTAAAATCTTATCTTATCAAAATAATAAATTAATATAATAAAATAATAAATTGATGAAATCTTATCAGCTACTAGAGCTCGTTAATTGTTTCTTAAACGCAACTCCTAATAATATATTATGTTTCCTTCATTTAATGGAAATTAAAAGGAGAACCATAAAAAAATATTAACATAAAAACAATCTTTGTAATGATTTATTTCTTGATTTAATTGCTTACGAGACATAAATGATCTCATCTAAAATCTTGCGACATACGTACATGCTCCAAGACAAAACTTCAAATCCATTTGACAATATAAGAGAATTAAAATCAGGAAAAATTCATGTCTTTGCCTAAAGCTTTCATGCAGATGACAAACTGCCTAAAAAACAGAAGCAGTTTTTATAATTCTTACAAATGTTTCATAGTGGAATGAGCATAGGATAAAGATGCAGAGGATATAAACAGAATGTGTTGTCTGAGCATCAATACTTTCCCATCACACATAAATTCTTTTCATCTCCATAAATAATCTGACTTCTCTGCTTCATAGCATCCCCATCTGCTAAGGAAAGAACTTGGGAATCCACATTCCTCTTACAAATCCAACAAGAACATTGTCAGCAATCTCGTACTTGCTTTCGATGATTTGGTGAATCAATCCTCCCAGGAATGCTGTCACACCCCATTTTTTAAATCAGCGGAATAAAACATTTTTCGTATAATTTTCAAATAAACAAATGACTCAGCCGAGCAGATATATCTGATCCAAAGAAATAAAATTTGGAAGATATGGGTATTGGGCCTAATACTTTTGTTTTTTGGGTATTGGACTGCTACACTTACTTATTTTAGGCCCAAAACTTTAGGGCTTGTTAAATAGTTATAGTTGGGCTAAGGTTGAGGGAGATAAAAAAAATCATGGATCCACTCATGTATACTTATATGTATATTTTAACTATATCTATTTAATTGAGGGTGTTATAAATGCGCCCCAAATGAAAATAATTTTCACATTAACAAGAAAAAGTTGCATCATGCAGAAAAAATGATCAAGAATGCTTTTGTTGAGCTCTACAAAGGACTAGGATACCTTAAAACTTATAGGCACAATCATGGTCTATCTAAATGTTGTTACCAACAAAATAGTTTATGAATATCAAATTTGTGTGTTTGTACAATTTTGACATGGTTGAAGTTTAAGAGTTTGTTCTAGAACTCATTGAAAAAGATAAGATTGTATTGGATTTTGGAGAGAATCAAAAGATCAAGTTTAAAAAACAAACTTTTAGAAAAACCTCACATGTTAGTTCACTAGCACAATTTGAAATATTTATTTATCAAGGAATATAATTAAATGATCCTTAATTTTAAATGTACTTCATAAGTAGTAAAATAAGTAAGACATATAATTAATTTCATACGATCCCAAGTAATATAAATATAAGTTTTCACTTTTGAAATTTAATCGCATAAATAATGAGTTCTACATAGTTGTATAGGAAGTTTAATATCTTAAGAAATATAATATTTTTAGTTAGAAAACTTTCTCAAGAGATGAAGAACATGTAAAAGTATAACATTTTAGAAAATCAAGTCATTTAAAAACCATCAACTATAGGTATTAAATTCTTAAATTAGTAACATCGTAAGTTCGTCGATCTCTCAAAGATGACTAGAAAATAAATTTTAAATGAAATACATTTCCGGCTGAACTGAAATTTATATTGTAGATGAAAATCAATTTATTACACAATCGGATAGAATTTTACAAACTTTGGAGATCTATAAATATCATTTCGAAATTTCTAAATCAGAAACGTTAAAGATGTTACTCTTGGACTGAAATGATATAAACATCGTATTAAATAATTTATAAAATCAAACTAACATGAAAATTTATCAGAATCTTAAACACATAAAGGGACAACATACTAAAATCTTATTGACTTCGGAGATGTGTAATCATGAATTGAATTTTTGAATTGAAAGAACACGGATATTTATATTTTTCTTTTAAATGGGCTTTAACAGTTTAATAAACATATATCTACATTTGAAATATATTTCATCATAAGATTCAATTTAATATATAAGCTGTTTTTTTCTAATATTATTTAATTATCTTTTAAATCTCATATCTCAAATTTTGGGATATTGCATATATGTTATAAAATAAGTTGACCAAAAATATAAATATTAAAAATAAAAAATAAAATGAAGATGGGTTAATTAAAAAAATAATTGGAATTTAGTAATTAATAAATTGAATATCTATTTTTGCACATATATGTTTTAAAATAAATTATGACATTTATTTGGAAAATAATTTTTTTTTATCATTTGATTTACAAGAAAATTCAAATTATTCAATTTCAAAAAAATATTTATACTCCTTTATATTAATCATATTATATTATATTTAATATTTAATTAGGTTATACGTATTGAATGAATAGAGATAATATTTAAAATTTTCTGATTTAATTTAATTTAATTAATTAAATCTTGTATATTATAGGGTCCTACACTAGTATCTAATAAAGGACGTGTTAAGTAGAAAAATAACTTAGAAGACACTTTAAGAAAATGTTTTTTACATTTCCGTATATTTTTGGTAAAAGATGTGAAAATAGAAGAGTTTTGTTTTAGAGTAATTTCTTATACAAAAGATCAAAAGCTAGGTCTCTATTGGAACTATAGAATGTCTATTATATTCATCAAAAAAATAGGAGTTCAATTTGTATTATCATAATATATATGTCAAAGAATAATGAGAGCAGAGACATGTTCCAATGTTCCTTCCATCAGCCTCAACAAAACAAGAATCAATCTTTATATACACTAAAGTTACTAATAACGGGTTAAATTCAAATGTGGCCATGTAGGATAGGGCTTTGGCCGAGTTTGGCCCACCGTCAATATTAGTTAACCCCATAGGAATTTTCTGTCAAAAACTAACGGGAAAAGCCATGCGCCAAGCACGTGCCCGTTAGTTCCCAACCCTAATTCGAAGTGGGGCCAAATCACACCCAAATCAAGCAAATCGAAGATGAACCCTAATTCTACCACAGAAATCCCTATTTCGAAGATTAATCCCTAATTCCCAAATCAATCCAAAAATTTCCAAATCTACCCAAATCTGAACCCCAAGCAAACCCTAACCCTAACATTCTTTAGTTGAATACCCAAATCGTTGTGAAATACAGTACACGGGACCAGCGAAAGAGACTGTTTTTTTCAATCGCGATGGTAAAAAATCGTCCCGGTGACAAAACTGGTTAGTATTTGCTAAACTCTTCATCTAGGGTTTATTTTCTGAGCTATTTTATGCTAGGTGATGAATGTTTTTGCTAAAGTTTTCATCTAGGGTTTCAATCGCGATTTTGGGTTTGTAATTAGTCGGGAATCTTGTTTTTAAATGGAATCTTCTAATTGCATGTTATTGCTTGCCTATTTTTGTCCACTTCTTGTAATTTATTGTAGTGTTTTGTTGGATTTCTGTGTACAGTTTACATCTAGTGTTGGATTTTTTTTGTCCACTTCTTGCATGTTGTCATCTATTATATAATAATTAAAATTCCAGTTTTTTATGTTGGTTTGTGGGAAGCAGTGTACATGTGTAGTGCTTCGTGGGCCATTTCGTGTCTGTATGAGCTTAGTTTTTAATGAGAATGCATTCTTTAATGCTTTGTGGTCCTGCTTTTTGAAAATTTTGAAAGTGACTTGTAATATTTTGGTTTTCTTTAGTATTTGCTTTTCTAGTATTGCTTAATATTTAGTGTGTATATATCTTATATTATTCCTATGCTTTTGTAGTATTGTGTTTAATACTTTTCTAGTATTGTTTTTAATGAGAGTGCATTGTTTAATGTTTTCTGTATTGTCCTGCTTTCCTAGCCTTTTATTATTCCAAGGTTTTGTGTATCTTATATTGTGTCATATTCAAAATATGCAGAAAAACATGGTGGAAAGGTTGTTTCTGGGGTTTTATCTAACAAGTAGGGTAAGAAAGTTGTTTCAGAAAAGGGTGGGGTGGGGGTTTATCTAGGCAGAAGGATAAGAAAGACTTAAACCCCATAATAGATTAAACATTACTTGATGATATAGAACAGGTTATTGAACACTACTGTGATTGGGGGTTGGATGGGGTTGATCCTGAGGAATATGGAGGGAATGAGGGCAGTAATCTTAGTGATAATGAGTATTCTGATGAGTCATTTGATCCTGATAATATAAGTGTTTATGATGATGATTTAGATGATAGGACTATTTGAAGAGAATATAGATAAGGACCTAGAGTGGATGGGTTTAGATAAATCAAATGTTGAGGTCAATAGAGGAATCAAGAAGGTCAATCTGGGAATCAAAAAGGACATGCTGGGAATCAAGATGACCAATCTAGGAATCAAGAAGAGTTAACTCAAACACCTGGTTTTCCTAGCCCACCAGCTACTCAAGAGGAAAACATTAATGTTCATGTAAGTACATGGATAATATGTTTATGTATATGTTTAAATTTTTTACATGGCTGAATCTGGAATCCTTGAACTAATACTTGCTCATGTGTGTTAGATGCATGTTAATGATGTACCTCCACCACCTGTTTTACCTGGGAGAGTTAATATCAGAGCACCACCTCTAATGACTTGCATGCCCAGTGGAGTTGTGGCAAGTGCTCCAATCTCAAAAGGCAGTGCTCCAATCATCAAGCAAGGAGGTAAAAAATTTATCAGTCTATCAACTTTAGGCAAGGGCAAGGGCAAGCATGCAGGGTGAAGACAAGTGAATTTTATATTTTGAATTTTGAAACAAGTATATATTTTGGCTGATAACTTTATATTTTGGCTTTGTCTTTGGCTTTGCATTTGTAATCCATTTTGCTTGTAATGGATTAAATACTTTGGCTGCCATTTTATGTGTTCTCTGGGATTTATTTTCTTGCCTAGTGGAGTATGCCATTGAAATATTTTAGATTAGATAGATGAAAATTTCTCCAGTGGGCTATTACATGTTGTAGAAGAAACAAACATACACCTACACCTTCTATTACATATTTTGCATTCCTTTAAGATGCACCCAAACCCAACCATTTGTGCACAACATAGATACAAGCCAATAAAACCAAGCACATGGTCAGATTTCTCTTCTTCTCCATGGCTGCAATTCTTTCTTCCATTCTACCCAGCCTAATTGAACTCAATTGCATCTCAGCCTTTAACTGCATTGTTTCACCTTTGAGCACTGAAAATTCTCCTTTCAGTTTAGCCATTTTGTTGGCCAGATTTGTTGTAGCAATACTCTGTTTGGTTGGTTCATCAAGCCACTCAAAAAAGTTACACCCATTATTACTCAATGAATCAGGACAGTTCTGAAATCGGCAGCCTTCACTTCCAGGTTGCCCGGATACTCGAACTCTTGCAAACTTCTCACAATGGCAGCGTTTTGTATTTGAAGTGTATGAATGAGTAGATGAAGACATATCTCTAATGGATTATGTTTTCTCTCCTTTTTTTTTCTCATTGATTTGGTTTGGATATGATTCTGGTTGTTGTCTTTAGTGGTTGGAATGACCCTTTTAAATAGGAAATGTTTGTTGGTTGAAATGACAGATAAAAAACCGGGAAAATCAAATTGGGGAAAAGTATTCCCACCAAATATCACTTAACGTTTTCCGTCCACTTCACTAACGGAGAGGACCGTTTGTTAACATTCTTGGGCTGTTTTCAAAATTTAGGGACCAAAATCGGCCCTGGCCCTATCCTACAGGGCCACATTTGAATTTAACCCTACTAATAACTAACCTCAAGTATTAACCACACCATTTATGACAGCAATGATGAATTAATGTCCAAAACCAGAAAATATATCAAGTAAAGCAGATTCTAGATCCATCAACACACCAAATCATTCATACTTAGGACCAAGAAGCTAGAGATCATACATATGCAAAACTGAGATCAATTAGTAGTCTAAAAACCAAAGAGAGAGATATATATGAACCCTAAAACTGAGCGTACTGCACCCTTTTTGCTAAATAAATAAGTAATTTCAAAATCAGAGAAAAACAACAACTAATGAGCAAATCTTTGTTTTATTGATCTTGGAGAAATCAAACCCTCGACATAAAAGTATTTGCCATAGATTGGAAAGGAGATGTGTGAAGGATCATCCAATTCAACAACATAAGGCTCTGTAGAGCGGCATTAATGAGCAAGAAACGTGTAACGAGGTAAAACCACCATCAACTTAGTCCAGGATCTTTCAACACCATATTCTTTCATCACCCATAGATCCATATTATTCCATTGGCTGGTAATCATTAAAGAGAGACATCCATCAACTTGTCCCAGTACGAACCCTATAAGTAATCCCATCCAGCCGTCTCATTCCTGAGATCATATGCTATAATTAGAGGCTCAAGATCTCGATTATAATACGCGGGCCAATGGACAAGGGCCCCCTGAAATTGACAATAGGAATAGGAGTAGTTTTTGTTGATCATGTTGAATGAGGATTTCCAAGAATTGGTGTCAATACATAACCTGATGAGGTGGTAGTGAGAAGAAGTCCCTAAAACAAGCTTGTATTGATCATTATCATACCCAAACCAATAGGCGCAAAGCTGGATTCCATAACATGAAAACACTATCCTGATACTTGCTGAAGGGATAGACATACCAAACCATTACAACTTCCATAGGAATTACATTGTCCAGATCCCATCTACATCTTCTCCTCCATACCACCTAACATAATTGCAGTAGGCTGGTCCGCTGATCGGGGTGCTCCTCAAACTCGACCCATGACGCTTAAGACAATGGCAGGTAGTTCTCGTGAAATGGATGGCCCTCAAACTTGACTTGTCAAGATGGAGGCGAATGAAATCAGGCTGCAAATGAGCTCAAGAAAAGCTTTCGAAACGGATTTCAATCGTATCAAGTCCTTCACACCAACTCTTGATAGGATCTCTATCAACATGCATACACCCAAGTACTCCATCACAGCTGCACACAAATCACACTAAATTAACAATACAGTATATATTCTATTATGTTGTTACTGATTTGTAAGTGATGATCTCAATTGTTTATAACGTTAACAAAATGTCATCTTTAAAATTCCAAACATGTTAAGAGATATAAAAACATGTTAGTATAACATAATCTTAATCATAAAAGATTAATAAAATTTCATGATAAATTCATTTAAATGCACGAATTTGATAAACCTTAGGAAAAATTGTTAGAGAATCTGACTGGTGTGTTGTGTAATAAAATAAACAATTTCATAATAATAACAATAGGTACCTGAAATATTTTTTTTTTTGGAAAAACTGTTTCTTATCTGTTTCTGGAGAAGAAAGGGGTTTCTAGTATCGAATTTTTTCACAGAATACTAAGATCTCAACCAAATTCTTCAACAACAAATTGAAACCAATGAATATCCAAAAGAAAACCACTTAAATTACAGATACAAAGAAAACTAAAAGCGTGAACCAGAGTTACTGACCAGACCTTCAAAGAGAGAAGAGAAGATAGAATTTAGGGAGAGAGAACAGGGAAGGGCATATATATATAGATATAAGAAATACAAGAAAGGCCTGAAATCCCAACAAACCACCAAATTCTGCGTTGCACGGCTTTTTAATAAAGAACAAAACTTATATGCGCCTGTAGATCCGTTCCCCTGACCCGACCCGGCGCGTGGCTGCACCCAGGCGCGCCCACGTGCCTCCACGCGCACCCCCACCTGATCTGGTATGCGCCCACGCACACCAAATTTCACATTATGTGATTTAGTGATAGGTGTTATATATGTACTCTGTAGGTATTATAATTATTTTATATGATTCAGTGATAGATGTTATAGTTATACTCTATAGGTGTTATATATATATTCCTTAGGTGTTACATCTATGTTCTTGAGGTATTACATATATAGAAGATTTCATATTATGTGATTCAGTGATAGATGTTATATGTGTACTCTATATGAGTTATATATATACTCTTTATGTGTTATATGTATGTTCTTGAGGTATCACATATAAAGAAAATTTCATATTATGTGATTCAGTGATAGATGTTATATGTGTACTCTATATGAGTTATATATATACTTTTTATGTGTTATATGTATGTTCTTGAGGTATCACATTTAAAGAAAATTTCATATTATGTGATTGAATGATAGGTGTTATATATATACTCTATAAGTGTTATATGTATGTTCTTTAGGTGTTATAATATTTTCATAATACCTGAAGGAATTGTGTTTATTATATATCATAGATGCATGTAATTTTATATCACCTATATAGTATCTTTGTAATACCTTTAAAATATTTTCATAACATGTGAAGGAATTGTATTTATTATATCTTATAAATGCATGTGATCTTATATCACCTATATATTATATTTGTAATACTTTTAGAATATTTTCATATTATACGTCTGATATGTTTAATATATACTCTATAGGTGTTATATATATACTTTTTAGGTGTTAAATGTTTGTTCTTAAGATTCAGTCAGATTTTCTGCAAATTCATACTACTCAATCAGATTTCTACAACTTCATACCATCATTCAATAACCAACAAAGTTGCATATCAAATTACATACATATACAATTCTGAATATATAAACCCTAAAGAAGAGAGAAGAACAATAGAGATGAAACATAAAATTTGAAATCTGAAAAAATTAGAACTCAAAACCAATAACAATGATATGAAGAAATTGAAAGGTTAAATTCACAAGATTAAATATCCATATGAGTTGAACAGAGAGAAATGCAGAAACAATGTGTCCCCAATAATAGGCTTAACAAATTGAAAACTAAGTCGTATATGATGAATGAAAGAAAGAAAAGAAAATGTGGATGATGAAGAGAAGGAATGGTTGTTGTGTTAATTGAGAGGAGTTGATCTTGGACCTAAAAAGAAGCTTCTTCTTCTTAGAAGTTTGGTTGTGGACAGTGAGGAGGACCTTGCCTGGCTCACCCATTTTGAAGGAGAAGGTCAGCACTTGTTCCTCCGATGATGCCCCGATCTTCCTCAGTTTCTGAACAATCCAAGTGTAGCCATCCTCCGCAGTGGGCACGAACTCAGCCTTGTAGGAGACCTCCCATCCCACCACTCGAACCTCCCAGACCAGAAGAAGGAGGAGGAAGAGAAGAAGATTAAGAAAAAGAAGCAAAAAAATGCATGAAAGGAAAAAAAAATAAAAAAAATATAATTAATGGGTGCGGGTCAGGCGGGTCGGGTTGGGGGCACGGATTCAGGTGCATGTAAGTCCTTCTCTTTAATGTAATACTATCTTATTTTTATTTTAAAAAGTATTAACTTTTCATATATAGATTCAGAATTTGAAATTTGGAGTATAAACAAAATATAGGCATTTTCTATATGAAAGTTTTGGTGCATAATTATAAGAAATACTACAAAACAATTATATTATTCAAAATGAAAAACAAATCCGCCCATATAATTGGGCACTGGTTCTGACATTTGTCGGAAAATTATCGAAAATTTGGGATTTCGGTAAATAAATTTAATTCTTTAATAATTTAGTTTTCAAAAGTTAAAAAAGTGTAAATGCAAAATATTATTAATCATATGTATTCACACACACACATATATATATATAAAATAAGCTATTATATCTATGTTTTAATGAAATAGTTTTTTTTTTTTTTTACCTCCTAGCATACTCATTGTGTTGTGATCAAGGAAAAATAAATTACCTCCTATCAAGAATCCTTTCAAAGTCTTGCATCATTTGATTCATGGAAGAAGTGAAAGAAGTAAACATTTCTTGAATAATATAAGGTATTACAACAACATGTTTTGTTTTACATCGATGGGGTAAAGTAGACTACTCTACGAACATAAGAAATTCTCCTCCAATTTTCAGATTGTGAGGTCAAAACTATCATTTGATTGGTAGTTTACTGCCAGTTGAAGGTTCCAGTCCAAGATTTGCACAACTTTATATCTGTGACGCAGATAATGAAATCAATTGTCTTAGGTATGTTATTTTCCAAATATATTTTATATCTCATACCTAAGACAATTGATTTCATTATCTATGTCATTGTGTACACGTATATATCTGTGTGGATTTCAAATTCTATAATATTATATTGAAGAATCTAAACTCTAATTAATATTTCTATTTTTAATTATCTTAAAATCTTGATTTTAAAATTTTATAAATGCTAATTGTGCAGATATTGATAATTAATACATATTTTTAGTTATATACATATTTATAGGTTATAGTTATGTATGCTTCAAATATCATATATAAATATTTAAAATATCATAAATGGAAAATCCAATATTAAGATACCCAAACTTTAATTTATATAAATATTTAAAGCATTATATCTTGTATATAAAGATAATATATCATCACTACATTGTATCATTAATATAAAAATTTTAAAGATATTCAAATGACAATATTGTATTATATATTAGAAAATAGTAGTGTACCAGTGGGTTGCACAGTGTGTTATATATATATAATTATTTAAAAAAATATAATAACATATAAAATGTAATGATTATTATTTTAACAAAAATATATTGATACTCTTTTAATTTGTATTAGTATAAAGCTATGTATTTTAACTTTAAATTTATGTCATGATAAATAATTATATTCGAAAATATTAGAAATTTGAAATATATAAAGTAATATACTAATCTATGGATTAAACAAACAAATAACTTTACCTAGGTAGTGAAATTTTAAAAAATAAATTTAATATCTAAAAATAAGTTATATGTATTAGAAACATTATGATTTTAGTATTGAGATAAATAAATTTATATTTTATTGGCATTTATAACTATAAATACACACGTATTTTAATAATTTTTTTTGGTTCAAGGCCACATATAACTAATTTATTTTAAATCAAATAAAAATTATATCAGCTTATCAAATACATGAAAATCTCTCTTGCTATCTATTTAAATGAAACAATTCAAAATTGGACTTAATCTACACATTTTGAATAAAAAAAATTATGAATAATAATTATAAGATTGATAAGTCAATATATGAGGGATTAAGAATGATGAAATTTTAATTTGTGAAAAACCAAAAAAATTACCTCTCTGTCCAATCCCTTATGCCACCTCAATTAATCAGAATATAAATATAAATAAAATTTGACAACAAATAAATATAAAATAAGAAAAATAAAATAAAATATTTGTATATTTCAAATGAATAAGTTGGTTAACTTGCAATAATAATTTTAATCTAATTTTTTCTATTTAATATGTTTTATATGTGTAATCTATTAGGTACACCTATAATATTTTTTTATTTCTACATTTTAATATCAATTTACAATAAATTAATACTATATATCATAAAAACGTTTAAAAATGAAAAATCATTGAAGCTCACAAATATACATTTCCATATTTCAGTTTGATAAATTTTATATGAATATTAAATTTAAGATCATTAAATAGTGATTGATTTTATATATTATATACTTAAAATTGATTTAAAATAGGGTAAATTACAAAAAAACAATCCCCAGCTATCGACCTTTTTTAAAATTGCAACCTAATCTTTTTTTTTTTAAGATTGTCACCCAATCTTTCTGTGGTTTTGCCGATTGTAAAATTTCCCGTCATTTTTCCGGCAAATAAATTAATTTTTTTCACTTTGCAACCCAAACCTTAATTTTTTTGTCCAATCACAAATCATGATTTTTTTCGCTACACACTGATACATTTATGTTATATATATGAGTGTGACATTTATGTTATATAAGTGTGATCAATATTCATAAATATATAATCCCTTATTTCATCTTATTAATCTTTTTTTTTGAATTTTCTGTGCAATAAATACTAAATTGAGTATCTTAACTGATTTTTTAAATTAAATATTTATTTATTTGTATTGAATTTCTTAAAATACAATAAATATGTTTATTTATATTTATTTGTATTGAGTTTCTTACAATAAATACAATATCAAAGCAATTAATAGGTTTCTTAAAATAGTAATTATTTAATAGGTAGATAATTTATTACAATTATTTTTGGCATGATATCCTGCTTTTATATATATATAGATAAGTAAATTGTATTGAATTTTTATTAGTTAATATGTTTATAAAATGAATATGTTTAATTTAATCATGTAATATTTGTGTTAAAAAATTTTAATTTATATATTTATTTAAAATTTAAAATCTAATACTATTATAAAATATATAAATAAACTAGCCCACGAACACTAAACGAATATGCTAACGAACTCTTCACGAACCTACCGAACATGTTCGTGAGCCTGTTTAACGAACTTGTTCGTGAGCTTTCGAATCAAACATTCCCAGGCTCGAGTTCGGCTCGTTAAGTATTCGAGCTCGAAATGTGGGCTCGAGTTCGGCTCGTTAAGCTTCACAAATGATCTCGAACGAATATTTATCGAGTCGAGCCGCGAATAGTTCACGAACGGCTTGGTTCATTTACATCCCTATTAAGAATCCTCCCAAAGTCTTGCATGATTTGATTCATGGAAGAAATGAAATGTGGCACCCCGACCCAGTTTTGGAGGATTGAGGCACAAAATAAAATATTCGTATAAGGAACAAAATGATTAAGAAAATGAAATGCTTTGTGGATGAAAACTCAGCGGAAGACTTAATTATGAAAACACGAGCCATTTTTTTCTCTTTTAAAATATAAAGGATAAAGATGCAAACATCCGACTCGTGTCTTACCCACATTTGTAAGTCAAAACCTTAAAATATTTTAAAACATATGAAAATCTTACATAAACAGTTAAACTAACATGGATGATTTCAGAAAATATTAAGCACGATCAAAACATACATATTAACATTAATCAAAACATATACTTCTTGGGAGGAGTCCATACAGCCAGTTACACATATGCTTCGTTGTAAGTTAAACCTGAAAAGAATTAAAGGTAACATCATGAGACTCCTCCGGAGATGAAGCCCAGTGGGATAACAATATTCTCTCATACATATAAGCAATTAAATTATTAAGCAAGTACTACATGTCCAACAGGCACGCTCACCCATTTTGGGACCTCATAACATTAGACCAGACACTCTTGCCCTTGTGGTCACATAACATTAAGGAATGTGGGCACGCTAACCCACTAGACCTTGCTTTCATAGACCATCACTACAAGAAAATCGCTGAAAGACAACGCACAAAGTGCGTTATCTTTCACAGAAAAAAAGCGTTGTCGTATCCACCGTTGTAAAAGACAGGCGCTGAAAGACAACGCACAAAGTGCGTTGTCTTTCCGGGATACGACAACGCTTTTTAAGCGTTTCACTGAGTGTTGTCTTTAAGGTTTCTACATCATATTATGCAACGCTTTTTTCTTTGTTGTCTTCTTCGAATTACACAACCCGTTTGCAACGCTTTTAAGCATTGTCTTTCTCTATAATTTTGTTTTCTTTTTATTTTATATCCTATAATAATTTATATAATAATAAATAATCAATAATTGTATAAACAAAATATGAACAAAAATTGTACTTTTTGAAAAACATCAATAAAAACATATTAACAAATGTTAGCTAGATTCAATCATTTCAATAACAATAAAACCTTTACAAAAACATCACAACCTTCACAGGAAAACAGCATCATGACCTTCACAAATACTCCTTGTTTTCCTAGAATCTGTCAAATGTATGAAAAAAAATTAGCATGAAAACTCGCATATCGTTTTAAATTTGTACATAGATTAACAACCAAAATTTAAAAAAAATAATCTAGCAATGTAGAAGCTAACCCTCATCTTCTTCTACCCTTTCATGTGATCTTGAATGCGTTCAGCCCATTAAACACGCACTTCATCAATATCAGCTCTAGTACACTTAAGATGCCCAAAGTTTGCAAAATAAAATATTCAAGAAACATCAACCATTTTTCATTTTGGTGAAGTATAAAATAGACATAGTTCAAATTATAAAATATTCCCAATTAACATCAATGACATCAGTCTATTATCAATAGTAGACCAAATACACATAAAAGGCAATCTACAAATTATTAATATTTCAAATAATGGATTCCATTGAAATCTCTCTTACTTTGCCAATAATCCAACACCATCTCAAACAGTTAATAACATTTATTGAATTTTGAAAAAACCAAACACCAAGATCAAAATGATAATTGAAGTACCTGATACTCTGATAGGTCACCAACAGAAGCAATACTTGAAGCCTAATTAGAGTGTCATGTCATCGAATTTTCTCACAAGTTACATGGCTACACAGTAGAGAACCCAACAGAATTACTCAAACAGAGGGCAAAAGTAATTATGAAATCAATATGAACGTAGTGTAAGCTATCCTACACCTTTTAATCTGAAATTAAGAATTATGATCAGAAAATAGTCATAACTATGTGACAAAGCTTTTAAGGGTGAACATAGGCCCATATATAAAATTAGATAATAAAATGATGCTTTACAAAATTCTGCATGACAATTTATTTAATTTCTGGTTTGATCCAATAGATAGACTTCAATGTAGTTGATAATTATATATCAATATTGTAAACAATTCTTCAGACATTGGCATTCAATATTATGTCAATCTTCCGTAAGTAAATCAATGTGAAGCCTTGCATATTATTGACATGAATATATATTCAATGATAAGATTTTCAATATATTCCACAACAAAAACTTGCATTTTATTCACATGAACAGTAATTATACATAACTATAAGTCTATCACTGACTAAGACCCATTAAAATGTTTGATGAATAGTTAAGATTTGTAGAAGACAACCAATAAAATAAAAATAGTTAATAATATATTAATCTACTTATAAAATGGAAGATCCTAAGAAAATTCAGAGCATTATAGTTTTCTCTGCCAGAAAAGTTTTATCAGCTATATTTGGAACCTTTTCATATCACAAAAGAAACATGTTACTCCCTAAGAAGATACATATGTCCTCACTTCATTTAAAATATTTAACTCATGTTGCTAAAGATTTATATAAAATACAAATATATCTACTCTTCGTTCCAAAGTCAATGTGGAACATCTCAAATCATTCCCTTTGCACCTGCAATATACTCATCTGTTTCCTTCTATACTTCAGGCTCACCCCCAAATATATATGCAGCTGGACTACACACACTGATAATACTAAAAGGGTCATCTGCAATGCCACCTTTTTCAAGCCTCAGGTTCATGGGGTCGAGGTGAAAATTGAGACTTAGTAATTAAGCTCTTCCATCAGTACGCATTTGTCCCAATATTGTGAGAATAATGAATGAAGTTTCTAAATCTACAATTCCTAATTATAACCCATCCAACTATATCCTACATGCAGAGGCTATACTTCATTCTATTTAACCAGAGTTAATAGCAGAAAATAATAATAAAACACCAAAAAGTAGTGCCAAAACTGTTTCAACAATCTGACATAGATTACAATGCATATCTAACAATAGCAAATTTACCGTTTGTCCTAAAACCCAAACACATACAGCTGTAGCACCATCTTGCCACCCCCCTGTGAAAAAACAGAAGTAAAGTATCTATTAAGATAAATCTGACAGTAGCAATGTAAAACAATGTAGGATTTTATCAATTTTCGAGCATCTATAGAGATTAGAGAAATCATTATGACCTGTAATCAAGAAATAAAATTTAATCTTGTGACATAACTGTAGGTCATGAAGTGCCCTTTCACATATTAATTCAAAAGGTAGTACCTAGGAGTTCTAATAGCACAAAAGGAGTTAAATAATAGGTAATTTCTCATATCATATACACAGTATAAACTCATCAGACTTTCAACTCGAAACAAAATGTTTCAAGAGCAAGATGCAAGCAATTTACTACATTGAGGTCAAATATCAACAGTGAGTCAGAGATAAATATCTATTCTGCAATGTAAATATCAACAGTGAGTCAGAGATAAATATCAACAAAATGTTTCTGCACATATTCTGCTGCTAATCGGCCTCCATGCCCATCATAAATTGCAAAATGTGCGCATCTATAAGACATACAAAAATCAACAAAAAGAACTTCCATGGAACACAAATGTTATTAAAATAGAACAAAACACACAAATCAATCAAAGAATGAAAAAAATCTCCTCAATCAACACAAAGAAACTTCTAATAGGTGATACTACCATTACATGGAGAAGAGAAGAGAGTGATTAATATTAAGAAGGAACCTTAAACTTCCAGGGGATTCCAATGAGGCGTCGAGAAGAACAACCCAAGCATCCTCCATAGCGTGGCGCAAGCCTTTATCTTCAGCAGCATCGGCTTCCAATGCAAAGAAACCCTTGGGCGAAGAGTTGTTTGCACTCGACGCTTGGGTGGTAGTACTCTGGCTCTTCAATTCTTCCTCCATTTTCAACTTCTTGGTGGCGGTCGGACAGCAGCAGCGAGGCAGCGGCGGCGTGGGTCAGCGACGGAGGCGGGGATGGGAGAATCCTAGAGTGCAGCCGCGAATGAGAGGAGGCGGGGATGAGACAACTCGAGGGAAGTGGTGGCCCGGCGGCGGCGACGAGCCAGCAGCGGCGACGGCAACGACGGAGTGACGGAGGCAGCGTGGGTTGGGTGAGGAGAAGAGATATCTAGGGCTTTGAATTGGGATTTAGTTTCCACACTGTAGATGTAATTTGGGCCTAAAAAGCGTTGCAAAAAAGTGTACTCTGTCAGCGAAAAAATACAAGAAAAGACAACGCACCCAAATAGCGTTGCAAAGGCGTTGTCTATTAGCGAAAAATGCACGGAAATTACAACACAAATATAAAGCGTTGTCTATCAGAGCAAAAAACGCGCTGAAAGACAACGCCCCTCAAAAGCGTTGCGAAAAGCGTTGTCTATTAGAGCAAAAAACACGCTGAAAGACAACGTCCCTCGAAAGCGTTGCAAAAAGCGTTGTCTATCAGAGCAAAAAATGCGCTGAAAGACAACGCCCTCCAAAGCGTTGCAAACAAGCGTTGTCTATCAGCGCAAAAGTGCGCTGAAAGACAACTCCTTATCAAAAGCGTTGTCTTTCTGCGAAATAGCGTTGTCTTTTGGAGCAATTCAACACAGAAAGACAACGCTTTTTGTAAAAACGGTTGTAAATTTCAGAAAGACAACAGAAAGCGTTGTCTTTACTGTGTTGTCTTTCTGCATTTTTCTTGTAGTGCATACACTTTGGACCTTATGGTCGTCGCCCGGTGTGTAGCCCTCCCGGTTATAGCTACGGTGCTTCCCTCCGTAGATTTTCATACATATTTTACTAATTTAATTATCAACACGTAGTAGAGAATAGAAGTTACCCACATTTGAATATTTCACTTGAAGCGGGGATAGCCACTGAAGTATCCGGTCGTCTCGTACTGCACTCGGCACATTCATTAACATTTAGTCTTTGATCACGTCTCGATCATATCATACAAATATATGCTAATCCATTTTCATGAATTACTTAGTTAACATATTACTCGATGCTCATTAACATGTCTTAGTTAAGCATCATACCATGAAGTCATGTCATGAACAACTATATAACCTAACATACTTATCATCCATGCCACACATGTATATTATAAAAGTATAACAAATAATATTAAGAGACTCTAAAGCATTCTTTAAAACATACATCAATTAATCATTTGAAAGAAAACTATTTTTATGAACTCATAAAACTCTATTACATTACTTTGAAACCTAAACGGTTCATCACCTTACACATAAGCTCACATTTGATTTCTCAAAATCAGTTTTAAAAGATGGTTGAAATCTCACTTTTAATCATAGATAAAATTTGATTCAAAAGCTAGAAACTTGTAGATAGAAATACACTCGTTAACATATAACGATTTTCATATTTATAACAAAACATCTAAAATTCATGAAAATAATCATACATTCACATAATACTTCTTAGTTAGTTATGATAAAACAATAGATATAAGTTCCAAACACACAAGCTTTAATAATTAACTTATTGTACTCAAAACATTTGTTGGGAAGGTACTCTAAATCAGTTTGTTTTATAAAATTCACCATAAATCACATAGTTATTAAAACCTTCTGAAATTAACAATTTAAACTTACAACATCATGTATTAAAACATATTAAAACAGTTTGGAAAAATTATCATTCATCAAATTTCTAAGATTATTCTTCTAAAGTCCAAAACTGTAGAATTTCATCTTGAAACTAGACTATGTTTGAAAAATCATTATAATTTTTACACTTCATTAAACATTACCAAATTTTAAAAATAGACTCATTACTTCATGTAAAATGACATACCAAAATATCTTTGAAAAATCATGACTAAGCGAATTTACAAAATTGTTTTTCGAAGGTCCAGGATTGTAGAATTTGAATTTGAAACTGGACTAACTTTGAAAATTCATTATAATTCATATACTAATCTAAAAATTACCAAATTTTTATCATAGACTCAAAACCTTATGTAGTATAACATACTGGAATAGTTTTGAAAAATATTCATTAACCGATTTTATAAAAATATTTTCTATGGTCTGAAACTGCACATTCCGGGTCTGAAATTGGACAATCTTTGAAAATTCATTATAATTCATAAACTACTCCAAACATTACCAAAATTTAACCATACACTCAAGACTTCATTTAGAATAACATGCTAAAGCGGTTTTGAAAAACTCTAAGCATATGATTTTATAAAAGTCGTAAAAGGGGACTGCAATTTACAAGTTTTTCACAAGTTGATTAGATCCATTTATTTCTTTGATAATTCGACTTTTAAGACTCCATTAACCTCATGAAATCATGATAACTCAGTTTAATGCACTTGCAATGATCTTTGGCAAGATAATCAAACATGCAAAGGCCAAATCAACATACGATTTTGCAACATCTATTGCTTACGGTATAGAGAATATTCCACCTCATTGATTTTGTAGTTCATGGGGGAGGTGGAATGAGAAGTTGAAAGCTTTGAGAGGACATTGAGAGTCTCTCATACGTTCTGATTTTGTGAATATACAAACAAATGGATCAGGACCAGCAGTGTTTGGTTAATTGCTTGAACGCCTCACTGGATCCCAACCATCAAATTCGAGCTTTTGCGGAGATTTCCCTACACCAAGCCTCTGTTCAGCCTGGTATTCAGATAATTGTTGAGCATGCGATGTGTATAATTTTTTAATTCTTGGGTTAAGATCAAGGATGAAAATATCCCGATATTTCCATTTTTTCACATGACCGAAACAAAAACGGGCTATCACGATATATCTCTGATATTTTCATTTTTGATAAAAAAATAAATGAAAAATCAATAATTATTAGCTAAATGTCGGTAAAAATTGGTATCGATTTCTATATCAGTGGCTTCAGGTAAAAATTATAAGAAAATATCGGTAAATATCGGGAAAATATCGGTAAATATTGGTAAAATATCGGTAAATATCGGAAAAATATATGTACCGATATTTCCACCGAAACCAATATATCCATCGATATTTCCGTAAAATCAAGGTACCGATATATCCATCGAAACCGATATTTTCATCATTGGTTAAGATTGAACATTGTCTTTGTCTGGCGGGGTAAAATGTTTTTCTTACTTGATTTGAAGATGATTTTATGAGTTTAAGAAATTTGTAGCGCAATGCTAGATTCTGATAGATGAAGTGTGTATACGGTTATGATGTTATTTCATGGCTTATGATTGCTTTAATGTTTTGGTGTAACTGTGAACTTGTTGATTTACTGCTTTTCAGATGATTTTCTGAGAAGTAAAGAGGACGTTCTATTTTAGTGCATTATTGACAGCATTGCGTTTACTGTATTAAAGCAACTTTTTTTTTATTTATAAATTGGTTATCTTACTTTTTCTCCTAATTTGCAATATGATTTGTGGAATTGATTTTATTTCTCTTTTCCATGGAAGGTTATGGTGTTGCTTTAGCTAGAGTTGCTGCGAACCGGGAACTTCCATTTGGGCTAAGGCAGATATCCTTCATGTTGTGATTTATTTTAAAGAAATCATTTTTGTTGCACTTAAGAACACTTATGTGTTTCATTCTGGTCCTTATATAGCATGACTTGTGGGATTAACATGCATATACTTAGCAGCAGTGTTGCTGAAATAGGAAACACTGGAATGAGGATGAGGAAGGGTTTGAGCATCCTGTTGTTGCAAGCAATGAGAAGGTTTTCTTTTCTTACTTTGTCTTTCAGAATGCATTTAAGCTGTTATATTTTTTCAGATATGTTTCCATATTAGACATAGGTTGGGACTCTATTCTACATTATAAAGTGCCACTGAGATTTTTTTGGCTGAAGCTGCGCCCCCCCAGTTACATATATCAGCACATTACTTACAAAAGATTTGAACTCAAATTCTTGTTTTGTGTTAATTTCTGAAGTATTATGTAATTAATGGAGGACTATTATTATATAGAAGGTAGAACTTTGAATGTGATGCTCTCTGCTGACTAGTGATGCATCCAACTTGTGCTCAACCGTAGAGCTGAGAAAGCTAGTTTTGCATGTGTAGGATAAAACTCTATAAGATTGATATGCATTATTAAATACCCTAATTCTGTTACCTTTATCAGGCATCTATATGAGAACTACTTCTAGCATTACTTGATGATTCATATAAGAAGATCTGTACAGCAGTAAGTGTTGATGTATCAATAATTGCACAGTATGACTGGCCAGATAATTGGTTCCTGAACTAGTACCCTTCCTTTTAGGTTTGATCAATGACCAGACTAAACATGATGCTGGTGAGTACTTGGATTCCTTATAATGTCATTGACAATTACTGAAATCAAATAACTTTCTCTGTTACTATCACAGTGCATGGCGCTTTAAGATGCTTGGCTCTTCTTTCATCAGACATGGATGATAAGATGGTTCCCAAACTTGTCCCAGTATTGTTTCCATGCTTGCACACAATTGTATCATCTCCTCAGGTAGATCTCTTTTATTATCTTACTTGCTGGATTCGTTTTGGGAAAAGGTTATACAATTAAGTGTTGGAATTGAAATGGACATCTACCTGAAGGTGTAGTTGTCATATGCTCTGTTGTGTACAGTCAATTCGTTTGATTATTTTAGCTACAAAATCTGTAAACTTGGTTTAATGATAAGGTGTTTCAAGTGATCTTTTTTCCTACATTGTCTTTTCTTAATCTTCTCTTTGTGATGTTCTTAATTCTTATTGCCTGTCCAAATTTTGTTAAGATATGTGGAATAAATAGAAAACAGAATTATTTTAGCTGTTTAGTGCCCTTAACCGTATTACTTTACAGATTTGTTTGATAGTTTGATCGGGAAACCATTAATTTTGTGATACAAGAGGTAATGTGAGATCATTTTCTTAGATGTATGACAAATTTCTGAGGTATAAAGCTCTTTCAGTAGTTTATAATTGTGTCTCCATGGTGGGGGTTATGAGTGGTGTCTACAAGGTATTCACCTATAACTTGTTATTGTCAGGCTGATTGAATGGACCCAGTTACTTGACTAACCAACTATGCATCCTCTGGTAATTAGACAGAAACTAGTGCTCTGATGTTACCAATGCTCCAGCCCTGGATGGAGCAATTTTCATCAATCTTGAAACACCCATTGCCATCTGAAGATCCTGATGATTGGAGCATCAGAATGGAGGTAGCTCTACATTTCGTTTGTGTCCCTTGATACCATCTTTATACCATATTGCCAAAATTTTGAAAATTGTTGATATCTTTATCAGGTGTAAAAGTGCTTGAATCAGTTTATTCTAAACTTTCCTGCTATAGTGGAGACTCATTTTGCAGGTATATATATAATGTTTCCTTGTGGAGCTTCTATTCTATTATTTATGCTGATACACTGTTATACTTGGCCTTGTTCGTAGTTTCTAACACTATGGTGGTATTTCAGTCATTGTGGGGCCACTGTGGCAAACATTCGTGTCCTCCTTGGAAGTGTATGAGCGGGCATCTATTGAAGGCGTTGAAGATTCCTATGATGGGAGATATGATTCTGATGGTGCTGAGAGAAGTCTTAGTCATTTATTATCCAGGTTAATTTATATATTTTACTGTTCAAGTGAAGTTATGGACCCAATATAAAATTAATGGTCTTTATTTTTTTCCTATGCATCTCTTGGTGGGTGTGGTTGATATGTTTCACTCTGGTCCTGCAGCTATTTGAGTTTTTATTGACTATTGTTGGAAGCCCAAAATTTGTCAAGGTGTGCTTTAAAACCATCTTTTTTATTTTTTGCATGTGCATTCTGTTACCAGATTTTGATGATGTTAATATTATCTGATATCGGTCGTTTTGAACAATGTGAAAGAGTTGGTCTACTATATCATCGGTTTCCTCTGAATGACGGAAGAACAGGTACTCTCAATATAGTTGATTGTAGAGTCTCTTATGTTTCATTTCTAAACTTTTGCAGAAAGATTTGTATCACTTATTTGGACTGAAGATGGAGGAATGGCTCATTACATAAATGAAATCCTAACATGATTTGGACTTTCCATACTTTCTTTCTTGTTAAAAAACCCACACTGAATCTTGCTGTTTAGTATATAGATGTAAGAGAGCTTCGAAATATAAACACCAGCCAAATAGTTACACAGCAATTTATTTTGGAGCTTTTAAAGACATTAAATTCTCTTATCTGATCATGCAATTTGAAAGTTGATTTAGTTTTCTCCCACTTACCACTGCCTGAGGGATGGGAAGTTATCATAAAATTGAATATTAATGAATTTCTGGACATTTTATTGTGATTGGAATGTGGCTGGGTCTCCACTTATGCGATTTATGCTAATTATTGAGTGAATTAAATGATTTGTTTCTGTTTGCCTGGTGTGATCTTTTTGCTTCATGTCATGCCATATGTCTAAAGACGTGTAATATGGCTTTAATAAGTGACTTGACAATTTGAAATATTCTTATTTTTAGTTAAATATGGCTTTTACTCTGTACCTTAATTGACAAACACTGGAATGAGGATGAGGAAGGTTTTGAGCATCCTGTTGTTGAGAAGGCTTTTTTTTCTTGTTTATAGTTTTAGAGATATGTTTCCATATTAGACATAGGTTGGTACTCTATACTACCCTTCCTTTTAGGTTTGATCAATGACCAGACTAAACATAATGCTGGTGAGTGCTTGCTATCCTTATAATGTCCAAAAGAGGCTGCTAATTAGCATTAACAATTCTACTTATCCTTACAATGGCTATACATAAGAACGCACTTATAAAGAATTCAAATCTTATCTTATCAAAATACGTCTAAATTAATATAATATAATCAATTGATGAAATCTTATCAGCCACTAGACCTCGTTAATTGTTTCTTAAACGCAACTCCTAACAATATATTATGTTTCCCTTCATTTAATGGAAATTAAAAGAAGAACCATAAAAAATACTATTAACATAAAAACAATCTTTGTAATGATCATTTATTTCTTGATTTAATTGCTTACGTGACATAAATGATCTCATCTAAAATCTTGCGACATACGTACATGCTCCAAGACAAAACTTCAAATCCATTTGACAATATAAGAGAATTAAAATTAGGAAAAGTTTATGTATATTAATTGAATTCGAGCTTGACCTGTTTTTACGAATTTAATTATGTAAAACGGATCAACCCACATTTCACATTTCACGATTGACAAATATATTAGTGGAAATGAATTTCATTCATGGGTTAAAAGGATCCGTCTCACGAAAACACTCTATGAGACCGTGTCACAAAAGTTTTTGTGAAGATAAAAATTAACAAATTTGCATTTAAACCAAATCCAAAATTAACACAATCCACAAGCTTATCCCAACACATGTGGCGCCAACCTGGCTTGCTTAAACTGCCACCACATTGATTATACAACTTGTCTATCATTTCCTCTCCTCTTATTTCAATTTTTTTAATATATATACGTATGGGCTACTCTGATAATAATATAGAGGGTCCTTCTATAGTACAATGGGTATATTAATACATCAAACTCTCAATCATTTTCAGTCATTAGATCTGAGATCATTTCATTTTCAGTCATTAGATCTGAGATCATAATTGACTTTGACCTTAATGATCTCAGATCTGATGACTGAAAATGAGTGGAGAGTTTGGTGTAATAATACACCTGGTGTACTATAGAATTACCCTAATATAGAGATATAAAATAAATCGAACTCGGTAAAACTATTGTATTTGTCAGTTGGACAGTAACAAATTCATGATTGATCGAGGTCAAATAAGACGCTACATATATAAAATTATAATATTGTGTTAATTAATGATAGAATGTTTGGTTAGAATGATAATTCCCTCAAATGTGACAATTTTTCGACAAGATTTTATTTTTATTTTGAAAGGGAAATTTTGGTGTGAAAGATTGAATCGATGACGTTAACGAACTTAACAACTAGAAATGTTGGCTCAAATCCAACTCATTACACTTCATATGAAATCATGACATATATATACACAATATATAGAGATAATATATATGAATGAGTATGGATACACAACCAGTCCCCGCATCCAATCCCACCACCCCATCTTCATCTTCTCCGATGATGAGAAATGCAGCCGCCTCCGCCGCAATGCTGTTCAGATCAGAGGATGATTTGGCCGTGGGGACCACTGCAATCACCATGCCTCCGTCTTCAATGGATGACACCAAAATCGAAGCGAAACCCCTGCTTTCTAGAGAATCGGATGCCTGTTCGAATTCGAATCGGAGGCAGAGACGGCGGCGCGTGGCTAGTGAGGCCTCTATTCTCACCATATCGACAGGCCGTGCCCAGCCGTTCCGGCAAATGGGGAGCGCTGCCTCTGATACTTTTCTCATTACTCGTCTTAGCTTCAAGTTGCTGCGATATCTAGGGTATAACATTCTCTGTTTTTTCAAATTTTTTGTTTGGTTTTGTCGTTCTCAGTACTATTTTCAAGGTGCATTGTATCGATACTGTGGTTGTAGTCTTGTTTCATGATTCAACTTTAGGGGATGAATTAACCTTCCATTATTGATTTGATCTTCTGTTTATGCTCGTACGCTGTTTGTGGATTATAGGTTGAAATGTGTATTTTAGGAATAATCAAGCAGCTATTTTGAGTTTAATTTTAAATTACTTGATCATGGAAAGTTGGAGATATATTCATGAATTGAATAAGAAAATAACCTCTAAATTTTAACTCTCATGCTGTGTGAAGTGTGATAACCAAACTTTTACATCTTATTGAAGCTTTGAACTTTCACCTTATAAGGATTCTGTCTAGTTTTTTTACAATTATTTCTTATATTATGTAACAGACAATGTGCATTACCTTTAATCATCTGTGATCTTCAAACAGTGGCTAGAAAATCAACATGAGCTTATTTCAAGCGAGGATTGCATATATAGTGATAATATAGGATGCCATTGGGCATGTTCTAACTGTTATAAATAGGTTGCATGTTGGTCCATTCATTATCCTGCAGCTGGATGAGATGTGAGCCTCCTTTTCAATAGAAAATATTTATCTCAGATTCTCAGAGAAGATTGTGTTTTGATTTTAACCATCTCGCATACATGCTATTGCTTGCATGTATGCAACTTTAAGGTGCTTTCTAAACGTTTATCTTTATTCAGGGTAGGTTACAGATGGATCACCAGATTTCTGGCACTTGGCTGTTATGCTTTCCTTCTTATTCCTGGTTTTATCCAAGGTTTGTGCACTTATAGCATTCTATGCTACAAAAATCTCTACTGGCATGCTAAGCTGATCAATGTTCCGTGTTCTATAATTTGTTCAATACATATCATTTCTGCAAATCAAAATTCTGTTTCTCTGATGCTTGTGGAAGCATGATTAACCTTATTTACTTGCGTGTTGCAGTTGGATATTATTACTTCTTCTCTAATCAAATACGTAGAGGTGTAGTTTATGGAGACCAACCAAGAAATAGGTAAGATTTCACAAACTGCACAACTATCTTTAGTTCCAATTGCAGCTAGTTTTATGTTATGCATGGTATTAACTTTATATTTTAATATGTATTTTTTTTCCAATTTCATAGTCTGAATAGACACCTGATAAGTGCAGGCTTGATCTTTATTTGCCTGAAGATAGAAATGGAGAAAAGCCGGTTGTTGCATTTGTAACAGGTGGTGCATGGATTATTGGGTATGCTCTCTATCTTTTGTTTTTCTAAGTCTAGGATGATTAATAAACTACAATCTCTCTGAATGTCTTTGATCAAAAGTTGAATAAGAACTTTCTATGTACAAGAAAGGAGTACTTAAAAAAAAGGTTACCCAAAGTGTTAAAGACCCAAGATTCATTTTTTTCTCCTTCTCATTGATACTTGTGTAGAGTTTACTCTTGGAACTGATTGGAAAGAAGGAAAAAAATATATACTTCGACATAGTAGGCCTTAGAAAGCAATGAAATCAGGTGTTCTAACTTTGCCACAATTGGATAAAGTTTTTTCATAGAGAAGTCATTTAATCTGACATGTCAATGTATCAAGGTTTTTTCTATGTCAACTTGTTAAAAAGCTTTTGACAAACAACTGAACCTGACTACATCGGAAGCACAGATGAGACTCTGCTATGATTAAAAACCAAATCCACGTAGGAAGCAAGATCAGTGTGTAAAATTGCTGGAAACTAGATCTAGACAGACCAAATAAGTTACAAGCTCAATTTCCTATCTACAGTTGTAGATAATAAACCATAATTGAAATCATGCAGAATGGAGAGAGTAGTTTTTTTTTTGAGGTTAAAGTGAACAGATGATTCACCCTTACTGCTTACTCTCCAGAACCGTATATGAGATGTTCACCTCTTATAGCTCCTCGTATTCTTTCAAAATTATAGCTATTTGAATTATATGTTCTTCCTATTTCCATTATTTGACCTGATCTTCTGCTGATACAGTTATAAAGCATGGGGTTGTCTTCTGGGGCAACAGCTAGCAGAGAGAGGTGTTATAGTCGCTTGCATAGATTACAGGTGACAACAGTTTATGTAAATTATCTTATGTTGATGGATGCTATCAGAAACAACATTTCAATAGAAGGAGCATCTTACTACATATTGCAATTCTATTTAGAATTTTCATTTTTTGACACACTGAGATTAGAAAACTTCAATAATTCAAGAGGATCCTTACAACACACCAGAAAATTTGGTCATTTTAAAGGAATGCTCCATGTATTGGATTTTTTTTCAGTAAAACTCATTTTTGGCAATATGAAAAGAATCAGATTTTCTGATTTTTCTGTTCGTGGACGTGCAACCAAGTATGCACTCAACAGCTGACAAGCGAAATTAGCTTGTTCTGATTTCTTGTCTGTTTGCAGGAACTTTCCTCAAGGAACAATTAGTGATATGATAAAAGATGCTTCACAAGGTATCTCATTTGTGTGCAACAATATTGCTGCATATGGAGGCAATCCTAGCAGGTTGGTTGTTTTTTTTAAATCTCAGTTTAAATAAAGATGCTACTTGTCACTGAAAAATTAACACCCTTTTTGGTATCTTCCTAGAATCTATCTTATGGGACAATCAGCTGGTGCACATATTGCTGCTTGTTCTCTACTACAGCAAGCAATCAAGGAGGCTGGAGGAGAGAAGACTTCATGGAGCACATCTCAAATAAAAGCTTATTTTGGTTTATCTGGAGGGTAAGGTTTTATTCCAGATAATATATTTGCAAATCGCAATACTAGTGTACCAGAACCAACATGTAATTCTTTCATTGTCATCTGATATTTTTCAACTAAGATATCCAGACCTTCTGTCAAGGCAAAATATAATCTGTGACTAATGAAATTTAGATAAGTTATTGTGATGTTTCCGATCCATGTGGAATGTTGAATGACATTGTTAAATGCAAAATGTGTTTTAATTTTCTAAGAAAAGGAAAAATTAGATAAATTTTGAGGATTTTTTTTTTTGTTTGAATCTGGTATGTGTATGCTACTTGAAGACTATATATGACTATAGAACATTTATTGACAGTTACAATCTTTTCAACCTGGTGGATCACTTTCATAATAGAGGTTTATACCGCTCAATATTTCTAAGGTATGAACTTTGCCTCATTCTTTTTTGCTCTAATGGACATACTAGTTGCTCTTGCTACTGCCTTCGTCTAGTCCTATATCATCTCAAGGGTAGTTCATCACACCTGCGCAGCATAATGGAGGGGGAAGAATCTTTACAGCAATATTCTCCAGAACTGATGGTGCAGGACCCACTCACTAAGAATGCAGTTTCTATCCTGCCTCCTGTAGTTCTCTTCCATGGAACTGCTGATTACTCGATCCCCTCCGATTCCAGGTCAGTTAATAGAAGATGGTGGATAGTGTTCATTCTGTTAACTTTCCTTCATTCAAACTGTCTATTGCTTTCATATTGTTATGTCTAATTTTGAAACTTTTTCGTTTTTACAGTAAAAGTTTTGCTGAGACCCTCCAAAGATCAGGCGTTCAAGCTGAATCAATTCTATACGAGGGAAAGACACACACAGACCTCTTTCTTCAGGTACTTGGCTGACACAAAATGTTCCTCCAACTTTCTAGAGAAGTATATTGTCATATTGAACCATTACTTAAGTTCAAATGTGTACAACTATCCTTAAAATCTCCAACTTATTACATGATTTATCCTGACAAATTTAAGGATCCCATGAGAGGAGGCAGAGATGACATGTTCGAAGATTTGGTTAGCATGATTCATGCTGGGGACTCGGAGGCTGTGGCTAAAGATGCTACGCCACGTCCCAGAAGACGCTTAGTGCCTGAATTCATGCTCAAATTAGCGCACAACGTAAGCCCTTTCTGATCATCATCTCTTCAGTTTACCACCTGGGGATATAACATGAATCTCCAAATCAGTGACTATTGCCTATTTCTGTGTAGCCAACTCATTCTTTTGTGTATATTTAGGATAAACGATCTATCTAATTGTCATTCTGAAAATGCCACATTCAACATTAAAATTCGATGAAATACAAAGCTTGAGAGAAAGTGACACTATCTGTGCCTGTCTAAACTTAAGTTCCTGAAAACTATGTTGAAGGACCACACGGCTTTGAATTTATGCACGCAATTGTGAACCATAATATTCTTGCACATACCTCCAAACATGTTGGGGCCATTCCAAACAACACCTAGACTTTTAGGCGTTGCTATGCTTCACATCATTGACCCAAGTCTGTGTTTGGGGTTAGACCCGACCCAACCCGACCCGACCCGAGGCATATCATTAGATTGATCGAACAGGACATAAACGCAGGTAAGAAAATGCTGACCCCTGTTATAACCATCAAGCTAGGAGAATTTGTTAGTAATTTCAAGCATTGTGAATGCTTTAATATCTAAAGAGCAAAGACTTGACCAAATAAACCAATAAATAGAATATGTAGCCATTGACTGGGAAATATACGGATGAGAATAATATTATTTTTAATAACGCGCTTGATTTTATTTTAAGATATTTGACAAGAATCCTCTTCAAAATTCAACATCAAATATAATTAAATCACATTACATATATCCCTTCTTCCTTTTTTAATTATAAAATTAGGTCTAATTATCTCCAATATTTTTGCATCAAAAAGGGCAATATATTTACACCATTTTGTGCAGTCCACCACAATCATCTGTGCTATAATAAACCGACAACTTCATTCCTGAATATTCTTTTTTAGTTTACAAAAATTCTATTGTAATAATCCATAAACACATCTACTTAATCAAATATTATATATGTCTAAAAATAATAATGATGGAGATGAATAATTAATTTGGGAAAAACAAATAGTTGCACCAAAATTTGACATACAATTGGACCACCACCACATTGGACGAAACATGATCGCCGATGGCTTTACATTTCTATAATGCATCCAAACATATTTAAAACGTTACATCAAATATAAATTAGAAAACATTATAGCATTTGTAGAGGCATCAACCATCAACCAGTCTCTTTCAGACGCCATTCACGAAAGTAAAAGACGATATTTATTCGTAATTAATTGGCCAAAGACGATAAATAAATAGTAATATAAGTTTAAGATTATAAATTTAGTCACCAATCTCAATAATGCAACCTAAAAAAAATTGAATGAAGAAAAAAGTCACGTTTGTTTTTTAGTTTAAATTCGAAATTTTACCTCCAATAAAATTATACCATATTAGTATTATCTATACACACTTGAATTGAATATGTACTTTTACGGTTCGATGAAATTTAATTCATCACTTATTATTTCATATTTTCAATATATCCTGCCACAATATAATATTACAACCATGACTACTTTTTCTTTTGATAATTACATCACAAACATATTCCATTGGCCCAAGGGACCGAAAAATAAATAAACAAACTTGTCACTACTCCAAACTAATTGAAGTGTGCTTTTTAGAAGAGTGAGGGGCTTTGCTTATTCGGATATTCTTTTTCTTGCTATTAAACGCCAAATAAATGTGCCACATTAAAATAATTTATTAAAAAAAAGCCACTTGTGTCTTTTTTTTTTTGGTTAATTTAATGATTCTTGCATGCCATTGGCTGTCAGAATATATATTATTAATTTATGTGTATAAATTGGCAGATATATTATAATTATTTAGAAGCAGATGACTGGTTGGTGCAAAAGAATATCTGATGTAGTTTTTATAACCCACCATCATATTTTTATCCACCAATATTAAATTAATGGTAACATATCTTGAAAACACTTATCACTTTTTTTTTACTATTTAAATACTATTCATATATATATGTATCATGGTAGTTTTTTTGTGTTATTACTTTAGTAGATGTTCTAACTTGATTTGTAAAATAGATCAAGAATCAATTGAAGGTGTGCAAGGAGAAATTAATTAGGATTAAATAATTTAATGTTAAGTTCAATTTTGGCCAACCAAATTAGTTAATGAAGGACCAATTGGTCAAATGAAAAGGTAAAGATTTGTTTAGGCAAAATACCTGTCCATTTTATGACAAATTAAAGGAAGCATATCAACCCAATATACTTGCTTATTATCTATTGTATTAATTTATGTTTTTCTTGTAAAAGATGGTGATAATATTAATATGGCATAATTATACGCACAAAATACTATGAAATTGAAATAGTATTACCTACAAACTATGTCGTTTTTATGGTTTATGTTCCACTTTAAGACACTGGAATTTTTTCTTCAAAGAGAAAAAAAAGGGTACAGCATTAATTTATTGTTCATTCTATAAAAATTAAACAAATTAAATCATTGTTGCATGATATTGGTCTGAAAATGTAGTCTTTTTTATAGTCAATTCGCAATTCATATCTCAAGAATTATGGTCAAGAAAATTTTCAAACATCTTTTTACAAATATATTGTAGAATCACCAAACACACGAGGGCTCTACTAGGTTTGGCGAAGATACATTTACTTTCTTGATTAATGTAAGAAAACCTAATTTGTTGGCTAAAATTAATATAATGATATTTCCAAAGTTGAAATCAGTGTTCTAAAGTATGTTAGGTGCTAGTCAGGCGATTGACTGGTGTCTAGCGCTTACGAGGCCTCGTCGGAGTCTTTGCGGCGTCTAGACGTTGTATCTAAATTAAATATTTTAATTTTTTTGCTACTTTACCTACTTTTTTTTGAGTTTATATCTACATAAGATATTTATGGTAATAATATATATTGGCGGATAATAGAAACTCAATATCAATTTAAATTATATTTATATATGACTAATTCAATGATTATTAAATTATTTTTAATATGTATTTCTCAATTTGTTATTTTCTATCTAAATCTACTTAAATAATAATACTTTGATAAAAGTTTATAATATAATAAGGATTCTGTCATTTTACGGAAGGCAAAAACTTGCGTACCCCCGGTGTACCGTACCCCCAAAGATATTATTAGTTTGGTATTAGGTATATATCCATGAGGTATTATTGGTGTATTCATAAGGTATTAGTGGTATACTCATAAGGTATTAGTTGCATATTCATAAGGTATTACGTGTATAATTGAAATATATATTTTAGTGAAGGTATTATTTAAGATATTACTTGTTACATGTTAAAGTATTACTCATATTACTTAAAGGTATTACAATAAGTGCCCCGGGGGCACGCAAGACCTACTCTTTACGGAAAAGAAAAAAAAATAGAGGAAAAAAATTGTCTAACGCATAAGGCTGTCGAATAGGCAAAAATCAATTCAGCTAAGGGCCATCTGGCGCCTATACACCATCTAGGTGTCCTCCTAATTCGAATTTTAGAACATTATTTGAAATAAAGGTTCATAAATATATCTAGTACAAATTGTATACTACTGGATAATTAAAATATCACAATTATTTCTATACATCAAGTGCATGGGTCATGACCCATGCAATTCGGGTCATATGACCCGGGAGGTGATTTTCATGCTCAAAACGCGCTGGAACGTGCCCCACGCGCTGACACGCACCCCCAAATCGCGCTCAAACCCTAATTTCACTACATGACTTTTTAGTTATTTCGTCTAACCTTTTAGTTATGTCCGCCTAACCTTTTCATTATGTTTACATAAATCTTTATGATATATTCGCATAACCTTTTTATCATGATGATTTAATATTTTACAGAGTAAGATAAATATATATTACCTTTTAAACCTTTATGTTATAATAACTTAACCTTAATGCGATAATAATTTAACTTTTATATTATAATAATATAATTTTTATATTTTTCAAAGGTTTATGATAGTTGTATATAAAGGTTATATCAATATAACATAAATGTTAAGTGATAAGAATATAAAAGTTTTCAATTATATTACATGATTGAAATAATTCTAAGTATATAATTTTAAGGTTTTAACACATTGTAAACCTTTAAGTTGTAATAATGCAACATTTACGCATAATAATATTAACCTTTATGTTATATTAACACAACATTTATGTTATTCTTTAAGTAAATAAAGGTTATGATATTTATATATAAAAGTTAAATCAACATAACATAATTAAATCATCACAACATAAAGGTTTTCAGCTATATTATCTTACATTTTATATTGAAAAAGTTTGAGTATATTAACTTAAAGGTTATGATATTTGTACAAAAAGGTTATAATCATATAACATAAAGGTTATACTCGTATAACATAAAGGTTACCGCATAAATTAAAAAATAAATAAATAAATGGGCGCGGATCCGGATCAAATCCAGCCCGACCCGACCCCTGGGCGCCCAGTTGCATGGATCTAGATCCATGCAACTGGTGCACAAGAACACTACTCTTAAAATATATACTGTTTTTTAAATCTTGGGGGTGATTAACTTAATCTTTTGTGTAGTCAATCTTATTCAGCTCTTCAAATATCACTTTTCTTGTCTCTCTTTTAAGTTTTAACTATAATAATACTATAATAATAGTAATGATGACGATGCTCATTTCTGGATTAGGTTAGTTGTTTATATGAATTAATTAAATACATCCTTTGAAATTATATGATTTAATAATCATATATATATGTAGAGAGAGAAGTAGTTTATTCATTAATGGAGTCCATTGTACGTTATCTTTCATAACTAATTAGATATATACATTCGTAAAAGAACTACTTAGAGTTGCAAGTTCTAACTGTTTTTTCAATATGAAATATAGTTTCACATCTTGGAAATATTTAATTGGTTTTAAACAAGTTTAAAGGTCCAAAGCAAGAAGTTTAAATCGTATATTTAAATTTATTAAACACAAAAGTTGACAACTCATCGAGATTCATTTTTGAAAGTCAACATTTTTTCAAACATTTGTGAATTTTATTTTATTATTTCATATTAAATACCTTAATTAATAACGGTATATTCAAATAAATGTTATATATTGATGTAATTAATGTAATAAAATTAAAATGTTATCTTGTAAGATGAAATCATATTGAACCACGTTTTATAAGCCATTATTCAATTAAATGGGCGAAGCAATGACGGCAACTTAGTTAGTTTCGATATTTTAAAAGTCAACTTTTACACGTGGTTTTAAATATTAAATGTAAATATATAATGACTTCATCTTAAAATAAATGACGTTTTAACCTTTTACACATATATTAAGAAATGTGATAAAAAAACCTAATCTACCCCTATTTAAGTTTAATTAATGAGGTGTTTTTATCTCTATAACACATTTAATTTGAGATGAATAAATATGAGCATATTTGATATATTACATGTAAATATGCTTTGGAATATGAAAACAACAATTATTTTGGGACAAATTTTAGTTGTAAAAATATCATTTATTTTGGGACGGATGTAGTATATATGTTAAATGATGAAATGTGGTCAATAAAGGTAAAATAATTATAACATTAAGTCAACCTTGGCTCTCAACATTTTGCTAGTAAAATTACATCTAAGTTAACTTGAAAAATACTATTGCAACATAATATTCTCAAATATTTGGAATTTATTAGTGTATTGATTTAAGAATGGAGTGATGAGGTGAAAATAACGATACATGCACTTATTTTAATGATCAATGTATTAAAAGAAATAGAAAGAATAAATGATTAAAGTAATGTTTTGCTAACCATTCAACTCTAATTGATCAAACAATTCTAACAATGTGCAGTAAATAGTTATCAAACGAATTAAATATGTTGGAGTAATATGAGTTGAAAATGGTAGATATGCATGACAAGTACCTAAAGAATGTTCGATTCAATATGATTGAACACGATCATAGACTATAAGACGTGGAAAATTCTGCTAGAGTATTGATAGGGGTGTAAAAGAGTTGAGTTCGAATGAACGAGAGTTGTTCGTGTTCATTTGTTTATTTTAAAAGAGTGTTCATATTCATTTATTCTTTACTTGAACATGTCCACAAACATGTTTTTTAATTGTTTATAACGAATTTTAAAAAAAATTCATTAGAAACTAAAAACATATGTTGATAATAAATGAATAATATAATAAAAGTAAATACAAATAAGTTATATTTAGAAAATATTGAAACAAAATAAATGACCTTTAAATAAATACATACATACATGTTTAACTACTAAATAAATATTAAATGAACATATTCATAAATATACCTAAATATTTTTACTTATATTTATTAAGAGTAATAAAAAATAAATATTAGTCAAGTTCGATCACTAATGGTTTATCCAACTATAAACATCCTTCGAGTATGGGGAAGAAATACGTGGACAAGAATATGAAAATTCTAATCAGAACATTAAAGTAAGATTATTAAGAAGGTAAAAATGAATAAATGTGATGTCATAAGAAATAGAGCTATTAATAGGACTACACCTACCATCGATTACTTAATTACTTTCTAGAAGATTTTTTTCTTCCCTTTTTTTCTATTTTAAAACATACCTTCTAGAAATATAAATTACTTTCAAGATTCAAAATGGCTGGACAAATAGAACCAATTTTAGTAATTAATGGAAATAGCTTCATTCTTGAATTTTTATTTTTTTCCCAACTTTCATTTTCCTAAAAAAAAAAAAAAATCTTTTTGCATATATATAAATCAGAAATTCTTGAAATAAATCTGCACAAATTTAGGAATCTTTCTAGAAGCACCCATTCAGATTTTATTTCTTGGTTAGCAATTAATTTTACATGACCCAGGGTGCAAGGCATTATACTCAGTCTTAAAGAACATATTTTTTTCTCAAATTAAAAAAAAAATCGAAAAATATTTTATTTAGATTTCACTCTTTTTCCTTTGTTTTTTCGTTTTGTGAAGCTTCTGTCAGTAGACAAAACAAGCCAAGAAAATTCACATTGCATTATGGGAAATTTGTTTCCCGCGAAAATTCCTAGGTTTTGTGTAAGAATCAGTCCATCTCTTTGTCATTTTCTAAATTTATTTACCAGTTTTAAGCTATTTTTCCAACCTTTTAGGCTGTGACGTTTCTGTAGTTCTTTTCATTTCAGGAATATTTTTCGGGTCTTATGTCAGTTGATTTGGATTGTAGTGAAATTTATTCGAGTTTTTCTCAATAAAGTTTCGATTTTTATTTCTTTGTTTGTTCTGTTTACAAGTGAATAGTAGTTTGATTTTGAAAGTTTCTTGGAACCAAAGGGCTGCTCTAAAAGTCAAAGTTCCAGATCCAAGTCAATGTTCAAAGCTTTTGTGCCATGAGAAAAATCAAATCAGATGCCTGAAATATTATTACTGCCAAATTACTCCTCTCCTCTCTCTACTCGTTTCTGAGAGAATATATATGCCCATAATCATTTCTTGCAAGTTTTATATCACTCTTCTTTTATTTGTTTCAGCTCAGCTCAATTAGATATACCTTTTTCTTTTAGTTCAAAGATTGAAGCTTTTCTCAGATTTGAAGGTGGAAAACAGACATATGTTCCCTTTTCTTGCTTTTAGCATCTTCTTCCTCCTACCTATTTTTGGTGAAATTCTTCTTCATCCAATATCCTGAATTTTCTTGTAAGTTTTTATTGGAATCGAGGCTGTTTTGTCTGGGGGGACTATTTGTTTATTGTATCACTGATTTTTAAGCGTTCTTGCTTTTCTGGGCACATTGTCTGTGTGCATTTTGGAGTTGGGTTAAACAAGGCAGAGATTCTCTCTTTTGGGAGATTTTCAGAGGTGGTGAGAAAATGAAAAATGGTAGAAGAAAGAGGCTACATTTCAGCAAGATCTACTCATTCAAATGTGGTAAAGAACAATTTGAAGAGGACCATTCACAGATTGGTGGACCTGGTTTTTCAAGAGTGGTTTACTGCAATGAGCCGGATGGTTCAGAGGGTAATCTGAGGCAATATGCTTCAAATTATGTTAGATCAACCAAGTATACAGCTGCAACTTTCTTACCCAAGTCACTGTTCGAGCAGTTTAGGAGAGTTGCTAATTTTTACTTCCTTGTCATTGGTTGCCTGTCTTTTACACCAATTGCTCCTTATTCTGCCGTTAGTTCCATCATTCCTCTAGTTATAGTTGTTGGAGCCACCATGATCAAAGAAGGCATTGAAGATTGGCAACGAAAGAAGCAGGTAATTTCATGGCTTTTCTTGTTCTTGGGTTGGGTTTTGATGATGTTTAATGTTTTGTTCTATGTAAGTATATGCATAGTGAGCTTTTGTTCCATGTCTGTGTTAAATTGTTGGGGTTGATAATGAATTAATAATCCACTTCTGAATGTTTAGGATGTTGAGATGAACAATAGAAAGGTGAAGGTGCACGAAGGGGGTGGAGTTTTTAAGCAAACTGAATGGAAAAATTTGAGAGTAGGTGATATAGTTAAGGTGGAGAAAGATCAGTTCTTTCCAGCAGATTTAGTCTTGCTTTCATCCAGTTATGAAGATGCTGTCTGCTACGTGGAGACGATGAATCTTGATGGGGAGACTAATTTGAAGCTCAAGCAAGCGTTGGAAGTAAGTTCAACGTTGAACGAGGAGCACGACTTCAGAGATTTCAGTGCCGTTGTTAAATGTGAAGATCCAAATGCTAATTTATACAGTTTTATTGGAACTATGGAACTAGATGATGAACAACATCCTCTCTCTCCTCAACAGCTGCTTCTTAGAGACTCTAAACTGCGAAACACAGATCACATTTATGGGGCCGTTATCTTTACTGGCCATGATACAAAGGTTATTCAGAACTCTACTGATCCTCCTTCCAAGAGAAGCAGGATTGAGAGGAAGATGGATAAGATCATCTACCTTTTGTTTGGTTTACTGTTCTTGATAGCTTTTGTTGGATCAATTTGGTTTGGTGTTGTAACCAGAGATGACCTGGAAGGTGGACATAGAAGGTGGTATCTCAGACCCGAAAGTGCTGATATTTTCTTCGATCCAGAGAGAGCCCCAATGGCTGCTATATATCACTTTTTGACAGCATTGTTGCTATACAGCAACTTTATTCCAATTTCTTTGTATGTCTCAATTGAAATCGTGAAAGTTCTTCAGAGCATGTTTATCAATCGAGATGTTCATATGTACTATGAGGAAGCTGACAAACCAGCTCATGCTCGTACCTCAAATCTGAATGAGGAGCTTGGCCAGGTTGGTACAATACTTTCTGACAAAACGGGCACGTTGACTTGCAACTCCATGGAGTTCATCAAGTGCTCAGTGGCTGGCACTGCATATGGATATGGCATCACTGAGGTTGAAAAGGCTGTGGCTAAAAGAAAAGGGTCTCCAATGGCGGCGGTCGCTGGAAAAGATTACGCTGAGCATCCCTTTGGTAGCCCTAAAAGACCTAATGTCAAAGGTTTCAACTTCGATGATGATAGAATCGCCAATGGAAATTGGGTGAATGAAGAGCACTCTGATGTCATTCAGAAGTTCTTTCGCTTACTGGCAGTCTGTCACACTGCGATACCTGATGTTGATGAGAAGACTGGGAAGGCAACATATGAAGCTGAGTCACCTGATGAGGCTGCTTTTGTTATTGCAGCCAGAGAACTAGGCTTTGAGTTCTTTAGAAGAACACAGAATAGTGTCTCTATCAATGAGTTAAACCCCATCACTGGAAAACGAGTTGAAAGGTCAGTATGTTTATTTTCATCAAGTGCTTTTTTCATCAAGTGATATCTTTGGTTTCTGAAAGAAGTTCTTGTAATGCAGATCCTACCAGCTGTTAAATGTTCTAGAGTTCAACAGTTCAAGAAAGCGAATGTCTGTTATAGTAAGAGACGAGGAGGGGAAACTATTGTTGCTCTGCAAAGGTGCTGACAGGTTGGTTTTCTTTGCAACTTGGTGGATCTTTGCAAGTGATTTGCTCTAAAATAATCATGCTCATAATTTATTTGTTTTTAATGTATTGTTTTGTTTCACATTGCAGTGTCATGTACGAGAGGCTAGCTAAAACTGGAAGCCAGTTTGAAGAGAAAACCAGAGAACATGTCGATGAGTATGCAGATGCAGGCTTGAGGACCTTGATACTTGCTTATAGGGAACTCGATGAAGATGAATATAAAGTGTTCAATGAAAAGTTCTCTGAGGCCAAAAACTCAGTTAGTGCTGATCGTGAGGAACTGATTGATGAAGCCACTGAAGACATAGAGAAAGATTTGATTCTTTTAGGTGCCACAGCTGTTGAGGACAAGCTCCAACAAGGGGTGAGTTATAAAACTATACTGCAGAACAAAATCGAGCATCTAGAATCACTCCCTGTAATCATTAGACTAATGCTGAATTTATTACTCTGCTGCTTTTTCTCTCAGGTCCCAGAATGTATTGACAAACTTGCACAAGCTGGAATTAAAATATGGGTTTTGACTGGGGATAAGATGGAAACTGCTATTAATATTGGGTATGTTTTTCAGACAATTTCTTGATAATGAATTTGGTGACAAATGAAGTTTTATACAGATTTCTAATTGTAAGAACCAATTCTGCAGATATGCTTGTAGTTTGCTTAGACAAGGAATGAAGCAAATTACTATTACATTGGAGAATGCAGAGATCAAAGCTCTGGAGAAAGTGGGAGAAAAGAATGCAATTACCAAGGTGAATTTTTTCGTTTCTTGTAAGATTTATTTTCATTTTAATGACAAGTGAATTATACTAGGAGGTACTGATATTCTTGAAATTTCATTTTATTTATTAGGCCTCGAAACAGAGTGTTCTACGCCAGATTAATGAAGGGAAGGCTATGGTTACTAAACTAAAGTCTGAGGCTTTTGCCTTGATCATTGATGGGAAATCTCTTGCATATGCTTTAGAAGATGATGTCAAAAAACTGTTTCTTGAACTTGCAATCGGATGTGCATCCGTAATCTGCTGTCGCTCGTCACCAAAGCAGAAGGCACTGGTGACGAGACTTGTCAAAGAAGGATCAACAAAGACAACATTGGCAATCGGTGATGGAGCCAACGACGTGGGGATGCTTCAAGAAGCTGATATCGGAATTGGAATCAGTGGGGTCGAGGGAATGCAGGTGGAAAAACTGATTCTTTATTTTTATTATTTATTAATTCCGAATTCTTTAAAATTGTTCCTTTTATCTTATACTATTGGTCTCCAAATTTACCAGGCTGTGATGTCCAGTGATATTGCAATCGCTCAATTCAGATTTTTGGAACGTTTACTTTTGGTTCATGGCCATTGGTGTTACAGAAGGATATCTACAATGGTAATTTCATTGTCTAGTTTTCATATGAATATTGCAATAAACTGTTCACAGGGCTTCATTTTTATAACATCCTTTTTACTCTTGATCATCCAGATTTGCTACTTTTTCTATAAGAACATCACTTTTGGTGTCACGGTGTTCTTATACGAGGCTTACACATCATTCTCCGGACAACCTGCATACAACGATTGGTTCTTGTCTCTTTACAATGTGTTCTTCACATCATTACCAGTGATTGCTCTTGGTGTCTTTGACCAAGACGTATCTGCTCGATTTTGCCTAAAGGTACGAACTTTTACATTCTGATATCAATCTTGAATCATATTAAGAAAGATTCCATCATTACTTATCTTTTGTGTGATTTGACATTGCAGTTTCCCTTGCTCTACCAAGAAGGCATCCAGAACGTTCTCTTCAGCTGGCGCCGTATAATTGGCTGGATGGTAAATGGGGTTTCTAGCGCCCTTATAATCTTCTTCTTCACTATAACGGCATTGAACCCTCAAGGATTCAACAAAGATGGAAAAGTTGCAGATTACCAAATAGTCGGGGCTACAATGTACACTTCAGTCGTTTGGGTTGTGAACTGCCAGATGGCACTTGCGATCAGCTACTTCACGCTAATACAGCATATCGTCATCTGGGGTAGCATTGTTTTATGGTATATTTTCCTCTTGGCCTATGGAGCTATGCCTCCGAGTTTTTCATCAACTGCTTACGAAGTGTTCGTTGAATCTCTTGCCCCATCACCTGCCTTCTATCTTGTCACCCTCTTCGTAGTTGTCTCAGCCCTCGTGCCTTACTTCGTATACAATTCAATTCAAATGAGATTCTTCCCGATGTACCATGGAAAAATACAGTGGATAAGGCAAGAGGGTTGGTACGAGGATCCTGAGTACTGTAACATGGTGAGACAACGATCTATTAGAACTACGACTGTTGGATTCACTGCTCGTTCCTTGGCACGAACGAACCCTTTGCAAGATCGAAATCAGGACCATGCTTAGCTTTTTTCCTATGTACATTTGGTTTTAGGCCTGTACAGAAGTATAATTCAGATGTACCATATGTTGTACCAACAATATGTTGGCCCCATTATTTTGTAAATTTTGACAATATTTATTCTTTCAATTTTATACCCTTGAATGAATAATGGAATTAGCATTCATGAGATAGAAACTGGCTCTCTTTATTCTAAATTTCCTATCCAATGTACATCAGAAACCTATTCAAGAAAACACTGATCATCAAGTCACATTGATCAGACATGTTAACATCATGCATACCTAATTATAACAAACTTAACCTTGCTACCTAGGAGAAGGTACCCAGGTGGGGGGAAGATTGAGGTGATCAATGGCAGATTTAGCCATTATGGTAGCAAACTCATTGAAACTGATGACTCCATCTCCGTTTGCATCCGCGTCGTGAATCATCTGACTCAACTCTTTGTAGGTGAGTGGTTGGCCCATCTTAGCCATTTTTCCGGCCAGCTCAGCCGCTGATATGAAGCCATTGCCATCCTGATCGAAGGACCGGAAAACCTGCATTAGCTGGTCTTGATTGATGATAACTTCTTCATTCATGTTTGGTAATAAGGTCTCTACCAATTCATCAAACTCAATGGAGCCATTGCCATTGGCATCCATGGTGGTTGACATGATTTGGATTTGTTCCCCTGTTGGACGGAGGCCGAGGGACCGGAGGAGGGCCGCTAGCTCGAGTAGGGTTATGCTGCCATCGCCGTCCATGTCGAACCGGTTGAAGATTTCCTTAAGCTGTTTAATCTGATCTGATTGAGCTGCAGCCATTAATATGGCATAAGATAGGAGAGACAATGTTGTGTATTTTTCTTTGTTTTTTGGTTCTTGTGTTGTTTTTTGGTTAGTTTAAGGTTGTGGGGCTGTGCTTATTCTAGATATTGAATGGATGGAGAATGGTCCCTAGGATAAAGGGACAGCAAGATCATATGGTTAGGTAGTTATACATGGGATCTGTTATGCCAATTGAAATAAAATGTCAAATCAAGAAACATAAGCCCGTTGTATCATTCGGGCCGGGCCTGTTTTTTTATTACATACCTCTATACCTGGAAATTAAGATAACTAAGGACTTGAAGGTTGAAAGAACTAATGATAGGAGAATTCAATCAAACGATATTGAACACCATCATGATCAACTTGTTCTTCCTTGAAACAATATCGAAAACTTCTTGAAGAAGATGATGAGACCTCTCCACCCCAGAAACTTCCGAAAGCAAACTCACCCCTGCTCGAAAATTCATCCAAAACAGTCTCGATTTCATGCATGCAGCATCCAAACCTAGGGGACTCGACTAAGTATGAGTCTTCAACGCCAATTCTGAAGGAGTCTCCAAGACTTGTAAAGCTGTCTTCTCCATATCCAGTCATATCTACCTCCACAATCCCGGGCCCTCTCTTTCGGGCCCTGAGTTTCTTCGCATATTCTCTAGCCTTTTTCAACAGTTTGAGTGGAAGTTTGAGGAGTAGGATGATGATGATTTGCAGGATCATGCATTCACAGCAACAGCATATGACAATGCAGTCTGCAGCTATCATGTTTAGATCTTCCATCTCGATTTTCTGGAGACGGATGAAGGGGGTCGGAGAGGTAGAAGGAGGTGATGAATGAAAGTCATTCCTTGATAAGGAATAGGTTTCTTGTGAAATTGGAAGGGTATTATGATGTGTGAAGCAATGAGAATGGTATGCTAAGAAGCTAAAAGCAATCAATTAGTTATGAGACATAGTCAATGACTTCATAGTATTGCTCTGCCTTCAAAAAGGGATTTTTGGCCTTGCTTTAACATGTTTTTTAAGGAAATAAACATAAGCTGTTCCAGAGTGGTAACTTGCATTCTACATTTCACTGAATATAGAGTTGCTTTAAATTCCTCTTTTAAAAAGGGAAAAATTATATTTCAAAGAAAACTAGTACTTCACAAGGGCAAAGTGGGAAAGTAATATTTTAACTTTACTTGATAATCTAAAAGCAATGGACTGAGTAAACAGATTGTATTTTGTAAAGCCACAGATCCAAGACAAACAGATTACTGGTTTACCATGATGATCAAGATGGTTGAAGAGCAAAATTGAATAGCTTTATTAGAATTGTAAAGAATTGTTACTATTTACAACAAAAATTGCCCCTACAAATAGTAAAGGGACATAATATATAAGGGAACAAAATGACCTACTCACTAAAAATATCAACTCACCTTTGCATCAGTCTTAAGGTAGATACAATAGAGTAGGAAACACCCTTTCGATTTCTGTATTTCAAATTGTACGATTATGATTCCGGCTACCTTCACTGCTTCCGCTGTTAAAATCGGTCCTATAATTTTGACTACCGAACGCCATCCTTTGAAACAATCTAATTTCTGCAGATTGTTCAGCAGAGTTAAATATCTCACTTTCCCCAACTTTCATTCCATTTGACAAATCTGAGGTGGCCTTGTTTTCGAGGGCCCTAGCAATCTGAAAATAAATAGCCACCATCATATATCAGCCAAAGAAAGTTGAAAGAAATTTCACTTCTCAATACAAAGTCTGTTACCTGTCCCATTGTGGGCCTTTTTGCGGATGAATGACGCACACAAGCTGCTGCTGCTTCAATCATTCGGAACATCTCAGCAGCAACAAAGTTTCCTTCGAGTCTTGGATCTGCTAATTCCTCAAAGTCTTGTTTTTCGATAGCATAACTTAGTAAAGGTCGAGCCTGAAAGAGACATACTTTAGATGAGGAAAGAGACATAAATGAAGAGAATTTCTGTTTAATGAACTAACCCATTCAACCAGGCTCTCATCCCCTAGTGGCTGAGATGTGTCTACAGGCTTTCGTCCAGTGATCAACTCCAAGAGCACGACTCCAAAGGAATACAAGTCGGACTTTTCAGTTAACTTGCCACTGGATGCATACTCAGGAGCCATATATCTGAACCCCAATTGACCACAGTTATTGGATACTTGAATATGGTTAAGAATGCAAAAATAACTTCTTCATGTTCAATGAACCCGAATTCCAGTTCTCGATTGACCACTTACCCGAAGGTTCCCATTACGCGTGTGGTGACATGTGTATTGGAATCCATAGCTAATTTAGCAAGACCAAAATCGGATACCTGAAAAGGTAGTTGATATATAAAAGTTCTTCAAGATGGAGAAAAGATGGAGTTCGCCTGAAATTCATCATACCCGAGCTTCAAAGTTGATGTCTAGAAGGATGTTTGATGACTTGATATCTCTGTGGATAATACGAGGATGGCCTGAAAGATAAACCAAGTCAACTTTCAACATATGTTATCGAACGGATAAAACAAAGATTGGAGCTCACAAATTCCAGAATTTTATTTCTTCAATTTCTCATCTATTAAATGGTTGTTAATCTATTGAATATTCATTCCTAAAAATAAGTCATCTGTAGCGGCTCTTTCAAAAATAAAAACAGAAAAAATAGAAAAGCATTCCCTATGTTCTAACAAAGGCTTCTCTCTCATTAGGCATTACCAAACAAATTATCAGGTGTGCAATACAAGAAATAGATATGTACATTAATATATACATGGTCATGACAGAAGGCATCTGATTTAAATCATATTTCTGTCTGATTTAAATCATATTGGGGAAGGGATATCTCCAAGGATCCAGAGGGAGAGGAAGTGATCAATAAAGACTAGTTCTTTTGAACAAGAAACAGTAGGAAAATCATAATGGGAGAAAAAAATTAACAACTTACAATCTTCATGAAGGTAAGCTATTCCACGAGCTGCACCAACAGCGATCTTTACACGTGTAGCCCAATCCATGACAGGCTGACCTTCACCTGAGCAGGAGCGACAACTTATGAGTCTATTCCCCTCAGAAACCCATCTTGCCAAATTAAGCACTAGTATTTACCATGGAGATGAAAGTAGAGGGTATTATTAGGAAGATAATCATATACGAGCAGCCTTCTCTCTCCAGAGATGCAATAACCTTCAAGTGAAACCAAATGGCGGTGGTGAACACGACTTATTATCTCAACTTCAGATCTGAATTCCCTCTCACCCTGTCCTCCACCACTCTTTAACTGCTTAATTGCTACCTCCTTGCCATCTACAAGAATTCCTTTGAACACAGGACCAAATCCACCTTCACCCAACAGATTCTGAGATGAAAATCCATCAGTGGCTTCAAATAATTCCTCATAAGTGAACCATGATCTTGAGTTTCCCAAACCACCAGGCTCATGAGGTGAATAGGTAATGCCATTGCCAGAACCACTTCCATAATAGGGTGTCGATATTTGCATTTTAAGTAAGCCAGAATCTGGGGCAAAAATAACAATACAACATAAGTTGCAGTGTACATGTAAAAGGATACCTGCCCTGCAGAAAATATAACAAGCAAGTGCTAGGATGTTCACCAGATGCCGGAGAACCAATAGAGGTTGGCATAATGTAGCCAAAATTGTGTCTGAAATTCTTTTTCTTTCGCTTCCAGACACAGCAGGCTGCAATTCCGAATACACCAAGCAAAAGGAGACTAAGTGCCACTACAATTGCCACTGTGCCTCCAGTACCAATGCCTCCACTACTTGGGGATTGTGAAGTTTCTGGTGCAGAACTATTGGAATCAGTGTTTGTGTTACCAGGTGGAACCAGGGATGATGGAGGGGGAGAACGGGATGGCATTGAAACAGTGGAGGGAGGAGGTGGCGACATTGTTATTGAAGGTGGTGTGGGTGATCCTGGAGGAGAATTTGTAGGTGTTGGAGATGATGGTGGAGTAGGGGACCGTACTGGAGGAGTGACAGGCCTAGGGGCCGGAACTGGTGGTGGTGGTGGTGGTGGTGGATTTTGGGGATGTACAGTTGATGGTGGCGGAGGGGAGAATACAGGGGGATCAAAAGGTGGTGGTGGTGGTGGTGAGAAATTATTGGGAGGTGAGGGGGGATGAGGCGATCTTTCCGGTGGTATAGTTGTTGGTGGAGGTGGGGACTCATTTGGTGTCCTCGGTGGGGGTGGGGGTGGAGGTGAGTTTGCTAAAGGAGGAGGTGACAAAATAGGAGAATCAGATGGTGGAGGGGGTGGCCGTAAGCTAACTGGTGGTGGAGATGGTGTTGGAGGAGGAGGACTTGATGACTGAGGAGGTATTGCATTTGCTGGAGGCGGTGGACTACTAGAAGGAGGTGGTGGAGAAACCACTGGAGGAGGTGGTGTTACAGTGGTGGGAGGAAGTGGTGTTTCAGTGGTGGGAGGAGGAGATTGTGGTGGCGGTGGTGGAACGGGTGATGGAGGCAAATCCAGCGGTGCAGGAGCAAGAGGAAGATCTGGTGGAGGTGGCGGAGCACTAGGAGAGCTGGGTGGGGGAGGATTCAATGGAGGAGGGGTGAAAGAAGACTGTGGCGGAGGAGTGGCAGAGGTAGATGGTGGTGGAGTTCTAGCAACCGGAGAATTTGGGGATGGAGATGTAGATGACATCTCACTGCCCTCTAGATTAATCAACTTTTACCATTCCTATCAATGAACACCAACATATCTACTTCAATTCCCACATCACATCCAGGCAAAATCCACTATGCAACAAATTGGATTCAAGACAATCAAAGTACTCATTGCTCAATCACTTCATGTTTCCAAGAAAAGGACAAACAAAACACACACAAATACATACATACTAAGAACTGTCATCAAGATTGAATCAATAATGAAATTCACTGAAACAAACCAATACCTGCCCCAAATCAAATCCTGCATACCGTGATCAAATTCCAGTGCAATGCAATCCCAGCTATCCAAATCTTTCCCAACTTCCAGCAAAAAGAAATCTCAATCACCCACATCAATTCAAACCATTAAGTGAAAAGAACTGGTCAGCCCAGATCATGAAATCCCCAACATCAAAACCCAAATCCCTCCTATAGCTCAAGATTGCACTAAAACTCCAGCTTGAGCACCAACAAAAATCCACCCCAATAAACAAAAGAGAAATATAACTCTAAAATCTCAGTCTTCAGTTGCAGACAAATAAAATCAACCAAAGCTTTCTACACGCACAAATACAACACTTTACAAAGCCAAATGGGCCATACAGTTAACATCAGATGTGAGCAATCCCACTATATTCACAACTTCACTGTAACAATTTCCAAGATTCTTCCACTCAGCTATCTTCAGCAAAATTTGGAAGGCATAGCTGCACCAGATTTTGATGATCACACAAAAAAAAAAAAAAAAAAAAAGGAAAAAAAGGGGTAACTTTCAACTTTTTGAAGCAAAAACTCAAAACACGGAAAATGGGGTCTCGCAGATTTTGCATAAATTGAAAATGCCAAGTAACGACAGCGACTTGCTGACAAGCACTGGAATGAAAAATTAAAAATCCTCTCCCAACTGTTAAAATTGAATGCGAAAGTCTTGTAATTTTCGCAGTAGGAGAGCTTGAGATTTGAATATTCATAAGGTCTTAGTCAATCATGATTGTACGCTGATGTAGAGATTATTGCTTGAGTTCAACGTCCAAATCCAAATATTATATATTAAACATCAAAGATTACGCAACGTGCGTCTAGAGAGGGAGTGAGGAGAGAGGGAGTCAGCGGCTCGGCGCCGACTGTATACAGCTTCATTTTTTGATGGATTTTACTGTTAATCTTACGTAACTTTTATATAATAAATCTCAATAATCTCTAATAGTTTACATTATTATTTGTATTAAAAAAGAATATTCTATAATATTATTTATTAATTAATTCATTTAATATTTTATTTGTTATCAATATTCGCTATTATTGTTAAATAATATATTTTTCATCTTTATTATTTTAAAAGTGTAAAAAATTATATATATATATATTTAAATCTTATTAAATGTAATATTTATATTATCCATCCACTTCACAGCCTGCTCGTGCTTCTAGAAGGCCAAGGACCTGCACATGTCCGGCTGTGCAAACACCGGTGGTGGAAGAAGCATAGGAGTCTTCGGATGGGAAGCCTACGGAAGCTGCACATATTTCCTAGCACGAGGGAGTAGGTTTTTTCGACATTCCCATTACAGCTGATCCGATTCGTCAGAGGTACCCGACTCCTGATCTTCCACAGCCAGAGTCTGCTCCCGATTCCTAGTATTCTCGGATGACCGATTATATGGATGAGAGAATTGAGCATGTAAGTGCTCACCTGCAGCACTACTATGACGAGCAGAATAGGCAACTCCGGGAGTATGTGGATTCAGAGGCCCAACGCTATGACGAGTAGAATAGGCAGCTCCGGGAGTATGTGGATTCAGAGGCCCAGCGGTTAGAGACTTACATGGATAGCTTCTTCAGCTACGGGCATCAAAGTCCCATTAGGACTTCCTATCACGAGAGGTTCTATCCGTCTACATTGTGGACACAGCCAGCTCGGGATCAGCCTAGGGCAGATCATGATTGGGGGACTTGGCCGTCACATGGTATACCTGCAGCTGATGCACAGAACAGTCTACCTCCTCAAACTGCCCCAGCTGCGCCCTTGGAGCCCCCTACAGCTGTGCCCTTCGAGCCTCCTACAGCTGTGCCCTTTGAGCTGCACACACCCGTACAATTTAGCTCATCGCTGCTCGAGGATGCTCATATTTCCCCATCCAGTATGGAACCCGATCGAACATCTGAGACACCGCCTGCTCGAAGACCATTCACTAGTAGACCACCCACTAGTAGGGCGGTCCGTGCTGTGAGAGAGCGTCATCCGTCTCAATATGTTCGCAGTCCCTTCTTTACGAATGAGTTTTCTAGAAGAATCAATACCAAATTAAAAGATTTTCGGGCGTACTATGCGATAGATGACCGATGCGCAGAAAAGTAAGTTTTTTCAAACAAGTTTTCTATTGTTACTCTAGGTAGTAATCAATACCAATCACAATATATTTGTGTTGTCTTGCAAGCGGAATGTAGGGATTGGTGTGGGTGTGGGCCTGAGTTGGTTTGCTCATTTAATGGACGTTAAGCAAGCTATGGAAAACACGGTTAGTCTGGAATGGTTTGTGTAAATTGGGTGTCTTAATATTTGTCTAATTTTAATCTTTATTAGTTGTTTTTACTTCATGACAGGAAATTGATGCGTACCTCGAAATTCTTCAGAGTCATCCAGAAGTTATTGGTATGCAGGGTGAATTCAAGAGCAAGTTTCAGATTGTCGACTCTGGGTTTGGGGTGAGTCAATCTTTTCAATTGCAAAATGAATTGGAAGAAAAATTTACTAAGCAAAAAACCGTCCATGGCCTCACTTATTTCTTAAATGTTTTACTTCCAATACAGATTGCGGTGCAAGCTATTTGGGATGAATGCCACAGTGGAGAGACTGATGAGCAGAAGTACGTGTCGTATGTACGGGAGGATTTCACGCACATGAACCTAGGTCGACTCATCCACTACGTTTTAGGTATGAAGCCACGGTGGTTGGACGTCAAGGAATGGGCGGAGTTGACTCATGGCGTAAGTCTCCTTTTTTCAATTCAATTCAATTATCATGTCAAGTCCTTCATAATTCCACTAATGGTGTATGTATGACATGCACAGTTTGTTAGGTTTCATCGAAATAATTAAATGATATTTGGCTTACGTAATTTGCATGACCCTTTCACTAGGTGATCACCGTTCTGAACCTGAACGGTCACTAGGTTGCTGCTTTCATTGACATCCAGTGCTGCTGCGTTACTCTGTTCGACAGCATGCGACATGCGTACACCGAAGAGGTAGAGCAGTTGCACCTTTGTCAGTCTCTGGGGATACGTCGTATTTTGCCTAGGCTGTTCGGAGAGATATGGCCTTAGCAGTGTACAAGTCTTCCACATCTGAGGACATTGTAGCTCCAAATTTTCTTGATTAGCTTATACATATGTACTTGTCGTATATTATTTGTTTCTAAAAAATATAGTTTCCAGTGTTATAGAATCATGGGCAGTTACATATGTTAAAGATTTTCTTGAATAACATATACATATGTACTTATACAACTGTGTTTCAAGGTTGCGCCAAATACGTAGGACACCTCCTCTTTGTATGTGAATCTAAACCGCACAATGAACATGTCTTTTTTTTCCTCCTGGTAGGTACATGATCACTAGTGGTAGGATCATCGGCCTCAAGCTCATCCAAAATAGGGTGTGAACTTTGGGGAATGTACTCCGTACAGGTAGCCCTATTGTGACCAGCTCTTCCACAACGACCGCATGTCCCACTCCTTCAAGAACGTCCAGTAGAATGTTCACCTGTAGAAGGTATACGGGTACTTTTAGGTGGACCGGCCTGTCTTGGATTATCTAGAGCCTTACACAGTTGTAGCTGAGAGACATCGTGTCTTGTCCAGTATTGTGGCTCTGGTACAGGCATAACCTCGGCTGCCCACATTCCCCTCAATCATCCGGTCGTGTAATAAGGTGACACGTAACTGATCACCGACCCTTTCGTAAAACTGTGAAACCACAAAAAAGATCAAAAACAAGCAGAGAGAATTGTAGTCAAAGATCTAAAAGTGGACGGACCTGATGGCAGCACATGCGTGTGAGCAAGAAATTAACTCGCTTTGGAACTCCCAACATGTACACAGATGTTGGTCCAAGTCCACCACATGGACTTTACCATTAGAAACAACCTTGAATTTATTTCTCCCAAGTTCAGAGACATCCATTTGTCGACCAAGCCGCTGCCGCTCGATTAACTTGTCGTGAACGTACTTTGTCAGAGAGTGTTCCCTTTTGTCTACCATCTGTCTCCGTTTGGCAAACCATTTCTCCATAATCTGTCGAGCAGCTTCTAGAAAGGAACAAACAGGCAACTTTCTTGCCCAAACGAGTTGTGCATTCCAAACCTCCGCGGCATTCGACATCATGAAACCGTATCGTCGTACTGGACATTTTACGCGAGATCACCGCGTTTCCTGGGTGTTCTGCAATGTATTGATTGCACCCATCAGTAGACTGTCACGTAGGACTGACATGTACCTGTTAAAAAAAGGCAAAGCCTATTTACAAAAATTCTATTTTTGAATACGTAGTATAAATAATTATATGGGGATAAACTTACCCATCGAACTCATATGGGTCATAACAGTATACGGCTCTTTGGAACAGATTGACCAAATATGACCCATGTTTGGCCAAATGTTGTCTAATATGGTAACAACAAAGTCCATGTGTGGCCTCATGGAAGTGCTCATGTATCGCATTACTAATGCTTACGTGTTGATCAGAAACGATGAGTAGGTCGTTTGGGCATCCCAATGCTTCCCTAACATGCTTTATGAACCAAGACCAGGACTCATCATTCTCGATGTTTCCAATTCCAACTGCAAGGGGGAAAATTTGGTTATTTCTATCTTTTGTCACCGCAACAAAGTCAATACCTCTATACGAGCCTTTCAAGTGACAACCGTCAACAACTATAACAGGGCGACCATAATTTCGAAATCCAATGATTGATGCAGCCAAGGCAAAAAACACGAACTTGAATTTACCGGACGGGTGTGTTTCCAAGGCAGTGTAAGTTTCTAGGATTGACGTCCACCAACTCTTGCAAATACAATGGAAGTAAGCAAAATGACTGTTTCGAATCGTCATAGGCCTTGTACATAGCATGACGTTTCACTTTTCTTGCGACTTTCAGGCTGAGGTTCAGACCGTATCGTTGACCCATTTCTTGAATCATAGCCCTCGGCACAAGATTGGAATTTTCTTTTTTGGCTTGCTCAACGTAGTATTCACCAATCACCGAGGAAGGGATTCTGCGGGATGCACGGGTGTATAAGTCATACTCACAACTATGCGGCATTACAGCCTTGGAGATTTTCCAGATCTCGTGCTTCTCAGATGCATGAAGTACGAATCGACACCCGTCATTGTTGCATTTGACATTCCACATGTGCTTATCCGAATATTGGACCCGATATTCAACCTGATTCTCCAAATGGTACATCCCGACTGCATTTTTAAGTCGGACTTACTGTTATACACCGAGCCTTTTTCAAGTCCATGCGGGACGTGTAAAAGATCCCCTGATTCTGGCTCGTCAAATCCATCCATATCGGGAACATACCATTCTGGCTGCATTATGTACTCACAAAATTCCACAAAGGCCTCGCGCTGCTCTTCATCCAAAGTTGCGTCAACATCTTCGTCTAACGCAAAGCAATCTTCTCGATCTGATGTCAAACTGTGGATAGTACAATTAATAAGTTGTGATTGGGGAATTCAGATAACTCTGTATTTACATATCGTATATAAAAATGTAATTACCTACTTCATCGTCATCAGCGGAATTTCTGTGTTCTCCATGATCTAGTTCATCTTCGTTAAACCATGGAGCAGGACTATTCAGGTCGAGAAATTGAAAATTAGTGTCTCTCCCCCATGATGATGACCGGGGTGCTCAACGCTTATTTGAAGACGTACCGGCTTCAGTAGTTTGATTCCGACAGGCCAAATCCCATTTCGCGTGAAATTCTTCGTCGTTATGGAGTCCAGTAGGAATAGGTACAAGGCTGAATTCATGTACAATGTTGACATTATAGCTCGAAGGACTTTCAAAGCTGAACGGAAAAAAAGGTTGATAACTTTGATTTTCTTGCTCATCCAGTGAAGTTTGTTGATCCTGATAGGACGATCCCGCGGAACATCCAAGATCAATCCTGTTTAGTGAAACGAAAACAACCAAAAGAGAATCATTCGAATAAAAAACCTCTTCTAAATCAGAATCAGTCTTGATTTTCTTTTTTTTTTCAATCTGTCGTTATACTCAGTTAGCGCATGAATCACATATCCCCAATAATTTAAGACGGCAAGCACGATCCCATGAATCGAGGTCAATAAATCCATGTACGTGAGTCTTGGAAGATTGATCAATTCTTGGGAACCATTTACATACTTAATACCTTTCCAATGGCCTCCAAACGAAACCACCACCGAATAAGACATTTTCGATAATACGATCTGAAAATTAATGGAATGGAATTAGAATAATTAAAACAATCGATATAACTACTAGATAAATCGAGATAATATAATTCAATTAAACGACCTAATTAAAATTTACATGAGCCACAACCTATAAATATTGAAACAAGAAACCTAAACGAGCTCGCCTATAATTTTAAATTAAGCAAATATTTAAAACAAATGATATAAAAAACAAAAGAGAGATAAGTTACTTGATAATTCTTCAAATTCTTCACACATTGTATAACTCACGGCTTTGTCAAATTTTGTGCTATGAGTGTTGGAAACTCATTCTCACTTAAATAGATGAGAATTGAGCAAGCCGTTAATGAATGTTCAAATCAACATTAATTCCAACACGTGAACATCTTGACTATGGATTGAAAGGAAATTAAAGTGAAATATACTGTGACAACAAACATCTGAACTTTTACTATGAACCGTGGAAATTAAAGTGAAAAATATTGTTACAACAGTTGAGTTATTACAAAAAAAAAAAAATTAAACTGTGCGTGGACTATACTTTTATACACGAGCCAATTTATATGTCGGTAACCTCAAAAATTGATTTTTTATACTATTAATCGAACCACTATGTATTTGACATAGTGGTTCGATTAATTAAACAAAAATTGGTTTTTTAAACTATTAATCGAACCACTATTAATTTTACATAGTGGTTCGATTAATAGTGAAAATATTTTTACTATGTCAAATACATAGTGGTTCGATTAATTATGTAAATAACCAATTTTTTCACTATAAATCGAACCACTACGTCAAATTAATAGTGGTTCGATTAATAGTTTAAAAACCATACAAAAGTTAATCGAACCATTCAAAGTTAGTCGAACCATTCAAAAGTTAATCAAATTGAAACAAATTAATTCAAATTCTTCAAAAGTTAATTCAAACCATACAAAATAGTGGTTAATCGAACCATTCAAAATTAATCAAATTGAAACAAATTAATTCAAATTCTTCAAAAGTTAATTCAAACCATACAAAATAGTGGTTAATCGAACCATTCAAAATTAATCAAATTAATTGAAACAAATTAATTCAAATTCAAATTAATATATTAATTTAATTGTGGTTAATCGAACCATTCAAAAGTTAATCGAACCATTCAAAATTAATCAAATTGAAACAAATTAATTCAACCATACAAAAGTTAATCGAACCATTCAAAATAGTGGTAATCGAACCATTCAAAATTAATTGAATAAAAATTGGTTTTTTACACTATTAATCGAACCACTATGAATATTACATAGTGGTTCGAGTAAATCTTAGAAAATTGGTTTTTTACACTATTAATCGAACCACTATGAATTTGACATATTGGTTCGATTAATAGTGAAAAAATTGGGTTTTTACAAAATTCATCGAACCACTATGTATTTGACATAGTGGTTCGATTAATTGAACAAAAATTGGGTTTTTAAACTATTAATCGAACCACTATTAATTTTACATAGTGGTTCGATTAATAGTGAAAAAATTGATTATTTAACAATTAATCGAACCATTATGTTACTTAATTTAATTTAATTCAATGGTTCGATTATATTAAATGGTTCGATTAAATTTACTCAATTAAGTGGTTCGATTGCCAAATTGAATTAAATTAAATTAAATGATTCGATTAAAGTAAATTAAATTGAATGAACCACTCCAATTAAATTGAACCAAATTCAAATTGAATTAAACTAATCGAACCACTCGAATCACTTAAATTAAATTGAGTAATTCTATTAATCGAACCATTTAATTGAGTAATCGAACCACTTAATAAAGTATAAATTATAGTGGTTCAATTAATTGAATTAAGTATTACTCGAACCACTCAAATGTTCGATTAATAACTATTTGAAATTAAGCATAGTGGAATTCAAAGTTTATTTACTCATAGTGCATTACTGTATATTACTCATAGTGGAATTCAAAGTTTATTTACAATCGCAAATTGAATTACTCAAATGGTTCTATTAATCGAACCATTTGAGTGGTTCGAGTAATGCTTAATTCCACTAACCAATTAATAAACCAATTAATGACTTTGAATTAATGGTTCGATTAAGCCACTATTTGACATATGTATTAATGGTTTGAGTAATTGAACTAAAATTGGTTTTTTACACTATTAATCGAACCACTATGAATTTAACATAGTGGTTCGATTAATAGTGAAAAAATTGGTTTTTTATACTATTAATCGAACCACTATGAATTTGACATAGTAGTTCGATTAATTTGGAAACAATTGGTTTTTTACACTATTAATCGAACCACTATGTATTTGACAAAGTGGTTCAATTAATTTTGAAAAAATTGGTTTTTTACACTATTAATCGAACCACTAGGTATTTGACATAGTGGTTCGATTAATTGAACAAAAATTGGTTTTTTACACTATTAATCGAATCACTATGAATTTGACATAGTGGTTCGATTAATAGTGAAAAAATTGGTTTTTTACACAATTAATCGAACCACTATGTATTTGACATAGTGGTTCGATTAATTGAACAAAAATTGATTTTTTACACTATTACTCGAACCACTATGTGATGTATTTCACATAGTGGTTCGAGTAAATCCTAGAAAATTGGAAATTTGTTTAATTTTTTTAATCGCAAATTTGTTTAATTATTTACAATGGATAGTTTAATTTCAAACAGTTTCAATTTAATATAGCTAAAATCATTCAATTAAAATGTCCTCATTTTTTTATATTAATCGAGCCTCATTTATCAATTTAATTACTTTTATCAATTTATATGATTTGTTGGATAAAACAATTGTTAAATAATAGTATAAATAAAATAGAATATATCATCAAGCCATCATTATTCAATCATTTCTCCATGACCGAGTCAAAATAGTGTAGAAAATGTAACTTTCTTATATTTTGTGGTAAAAAAGTATTTTTGTTATATTCAATGTTAGAAAAGTCAATTCCTTAAAAAAAACTCGTTTAGTTTGGCACATTTCCTCTATTGAAAATTGTTTGGTTTATGTTTATATGTATCAAAATATCCAATTTTCTTTGAATCACAAAATGTCAAGCTGGGCTATGAGATTTGATCATTTTCTTCATCTAACAACTTAAAGTTACATAGAGTAAGTATTTATAGGTGAAAATGAAAAGGATTTGTTTCAATTTTCTGAACTAACGTAATATTAAATAGTCAAAAATGAGAAAAATAGTTATAATCGAGAATGTAATAGCGATAAGACTAATTCAGCCTGATAGTAGTGGTTAAAGCATAATACATATTTTGATCTTTGTATTTTCATTTTTTTTCTTCTTCTTATATTTTATTTGGAGAAAAAGTATACAAATAAAGTGTACAATGTGATATCTAAATTGAGAAAATTGTATTTTATTTTGTTCTGTAATACAAGCAGTCCCTAAATGATATATTTAATGAATTTCAGCTTTGATTCTTTCTTTCTTTTTTGCAATTTCTTTTTCTGCTCTTATTTTCTACTAATTTGATTGGAAATTTTTAGTTTTGTTGACTTCAAATTTCTTTTTTTATTGTATCATGGTTTCTCATCACATGAAAAAAGAAAAAGAAAAAAACATCATAAATTGGCAAGGGGACTCATTCCTCGGACCCCACAAATCATAATACAATGAAAAATAAATAATTAGATGAAGCTGATGTCCTGTTTTGTATATTAAATTATGTAAAAATACTGTGACATAGCTCAGGTTTGAACTTTTCTTGTAGTAAATATTATGTTGAAAATATTTATAAGACAGACAAAATTATGTTTCGTATATATCGAAACAGCGGGGTTTTGTCCATTGGCATCCACTAAAATATATGTACATCTTCGTTTTAGTTTTTTTCTTTTTTTTTTATCACATTCAAATAACTCAAAAGTTCTATTTCTCATTAAACCCGTAATAAAATCCATTATTTTTCTGTAAAAAAATTACCTGTGGTTTTATCAGTTACACCGAAAAGGGAATTACAGAATAAAAGATTAAATTATTGAAAATTAAATTAAAAAAAGTATGAAATTTATGACATAAAATATATTGGAGAAAATAAAAACTTTATTTTATTTTCTTGTTTTAAATGATGCATGCTTTGAAAGGAGAAAATGGAGGGTGACGTGGCATGTCGGTGCGCCAAAAAAAAAAAAAGCTCCCACCCACCAGACATTTTTAGGACACATATTCCCCAATCTACATCTTAAATTCTTAATATATTGCCTCATATATAATATAATATAATAGTTATATATTTATGTTTAGACGCGTAGTTATAACCAAAAATTACCAAGAGAGGCCCAACACTAGTCCTACAATTGAGCCCATTAGTTATATAGAGCCCACCAGTTCCACATAACATTCTTCAGCCCATGGATTCAAACACACACCCAAGAAGATTGAACCAACTACTACTAAATTCCCTGAACAAACTAGCACCTGCCCTAAATCAAATCCTGCATCTAGTGATCAATTTCCAGTGCAATGCAATCTCAGCTGTCCAAATCTTTCCCAACTTCCAGAAAATAGAAATCACAATCATCAATTCAAACCAGTAGGAGAAAAGAACTGGTCAGCCCGGATCATGAAATACCCAACATCAAACCCAAATCCATCCTATTGCTCAAGATTGCACTCAAACTCCAGCTTGAGCACCACTCGATTAAACAGGAGAGAAATATACCTTTAAAATCCCACACTTTTCAGTTGCAGATGAGTAAAATCAACCAAAGCATTTTACATGTACTGATACAACACTTTGATAAGCCAATCGGGCCATACAGTAAACAACAGATGTGAGCACTCCCACCATATTTAAAACTTCACTATAACAATGTTCAAGATTTATCTACTCAGCTATTATCAGCAAGTTTGGAAGATACAGCTGCACCAGATTTTGATGATCACACACACAAAAAAAAAGGGCAACTTTCTCTTTTGCAAGCTATAACTCAGAAGTTCAAAACATGGAAAATGGGGTCTGTCGGATTCTGCATATATTGAAATGCTAGCAACTTCGTGACAAATACTGGAATGAAAATTTAAAAATCGCCTCCCAACTGTATACATTAAATGTGAATATCTTTGTAAATTTCGCAGTAGAAGTGCTTGAGATATGAAATTCATAAGGTCTTAGTCAATTATGAATGTACGCTGATACAGATTATTGCTTGAGTTCAATGTCGCAAGCCAAATAATATACTATTTTTTAATCACTCAAAAGAACAACAAAGATTGAATAATATTGTTAGTGGTCAATTGTTGGCCCATTCACATTCTCTTAGGATACAAAATCATTTTTTTAAACCATCCCAACACCGATTCTCTGAACAGGATAAGCTACATTGAACTACTATCTCTTACCGCAGAAGTAAACAATCATAGTTATCAGCTCATAAAGGCTTGTTTCATTAAAATTAAAGCAAGTGACCACTGCAATTATAAATGCCAACTAACTATGGTGAATAAGGAACAAGAATATCACATAATATGTCACCTTGTGTGCACATTCTGAAGCCTGCAGAAACGAGCAATTGAGCGCAGTCAAAACCTTTGAGATCTTTGTGTTATCAAACAACATTCTTGGCGAAACACCAACTATAATGAGCCACCATTAGTATGCTGTTCTCCACCATTACTTTTCTCCTCATACTGCATCTGATGCACCACAGGTTGAAACAACATTACCTCATCGCCCACGTTCTCCAGCTTCTCTCCCTGGGTATTGTCTCTCTCTGCATCAGTATCCATATCCACAAAATTTACAAGATCACTACTACTATCATTTAACCTTTCTCCAACACTCCCCATCTCATCCACATCCAATAGAGCATGATCGTTGCTCTGTGATACGCCTGATCCCTCAACCACACCCTGTGCTGTGATTCCACCACCAATTTTCTCATTCTCCCTCAACTCAACCGCATTCAATGCTGCTAGAACCTGATTTGAATTATCTCTATCCACATTGCCTACATTACCAAGCTTCTCATCCACAACATTGAATCCAGCAATCCCATTCCTATTACTACTACTAGTATTACTAACAACATTTACATTGTTTTCTCTCTCCATTTTAACAGGAGGGGCGACATAACCAACATTGCTTCCAACTCCACTGAACCCGGGCCCGGTGACCTCACAGGGCCCTGTTGAAGCCCCTTCTTTCTTTCTCGCTTTCTCCTTCAGCATCAAATGAGCAACATGTTCCAACGCCTCCTTTGCCCTTTTCCTTGTGAAAGCTGCTTCCTTAGAGCGCCTCTCGGCTTCCGCCTTTGCAGCCACGGCGGCTTTGTTCATAGACACAGATGCAATTTTCGCAGCAGCCAACAGCTTCTTGGCTGAATCTCTATCCATCACCCTACAATCCTCGATTCTCGCATTCATCGCCTCACTTTTCAAATTCGCCTCTTTTGCCGATTTCAATTTGAAAATAGGCGCATTAGGGTTGAGGCAAAGGGGACAAATGTAGGGGTTGGGAGGGGAGGTCGGGCCCGCCTCGACGCAATAGGAGTGGGAGGAAGAGTAGCACTTGAAGCAGGTGAGAACGGCGTCGTTTGACGGGGGTGGAGGGTAGACCTCGAAGCATGTGGGGCAGAAGGACTGGGGATGGAGGCGGAGAACGCAGGTTGTGCAGAGGCGGCGGAAGACCCCGCGGTGACGGACGTGATGGAGCAGCCGCCGCTCCTCCGCGCCGCAGTTTCCACACGCCGTGGCCACGGGCATGGGGACTGTGGAATTAGTGGTGGTGGAATCCGGTTTTATCAGCATCTTCACCGATTATTTTTCAGAAATTCAAACACATGAAACTAGAATTCAACAGGCATTAACAGTGTGACAGTAGGGTTTTGGGGGTTAGGGTTTCGCAGAACAGAAGGAAATGATTTCCAAATATTATGAAAGATTACGCAACGCTGCGTCTAGAGAGAGAGAGGGAGAGAGAGAGACAGCGGCTCAGCGCCGACTAAAAAAGCCTTCATTTTTTGGACTTTATATATTCACAAAGAAAAATTATAATTATTTTCCCAAATATTACGAAGCATAGTGATTTTGTCCTCTAAAATAATATCTATCGAAAAGCATCACATGGGAAATAGTTTTGTTTTTATATATTTTATATAGAGATTTTGTCTCATCTTTAAATTATCAAATATATATGTATATGATAATTTTAAAACTGATATGAGTAATTTTAAAATTGTTCATTCTAGTCTTCATATTTCAAAAATATCCAGTTTTCATTGAAATTACAAATTGTGGAGCTATTGAACATAAATGAAATATGGGTTCGTTTTAATGTTCTGTAATCTATATTATATATATATATATATATACACAACAAAATATTCTATCAAAAATAACTGCAATAAATGTCTCATTTATTAAATATTTCCATTTTATGAAATCATTAATAACTTTTATTATACATTTATTAATAAAAAATAGAAAAATATTAATGTTTAAGATATTTAGTTTTATATTTATTGTATAGAAACTTAAAACAAAAAAATAAATAAATAAATTTTTCTATATATTTCTATACTATAATAATAGAGAAAAAGTTTGAGATATTTACAAAAATATTGTTTTCTTAACAAAAATGTCACATCAACAATTTTTTTATTTTGTATTTTTATTATTTAATACATCCAATTTATAATATTAATATTGTATCGATTTATTCTTATTTTATTAAATATTAAGTTAATTTTTATTGAATAATTTCTTATATACCGAAAATAGATATTGTTTAAACAATAATTTCAATAATAATTATTAGGCAAAAACTTATATTTGAAACACAAATCTAGATTCATACATCAGGGTTGACCTGTTAAAACGCCAAAAAAAATACTCTCACTCGCGTTTCACGCGCCTGCATGCGTCATATACTCGCGCTCAAGCCCACCTAAACTGACTCCAATAGACATACATTTATATATAGTTAGACCTACCTTTGTATTACATTAAACCTACCTTATGTGGGTAAGTTTAACATAACACAAAGGTATGTCTAACTATACTTAAAGGTATGTCTAATACAACGTAATAGTACATGTGCCAAACCTAAGGTTTTTTTTTTTTTTTAAGTTTAAGGTATGAAATTTGGGCAGAATGGTAGGTTTAACATAACGTAAAAATACGTTTAACATAACATAGTAATAGGTGCCAAAATTCAAAAACTAAGCGCAAAAAAGAAAATGTATGAAATATGGGCAGATAGGTAGGTTTAACATAACGTAAATGTATGTCTAATATAATGTAAATGTAGTTCTAACATAACCTATTGATAGGTGCAAAAATTAAAAAACTATGCGCAAAAAAAAAAAAAGAGAAGTGGGTCCCTTGACCCGAATCCGACCCGGGTGCATGGATCTAATCCATGTCCATGTACCTCTTTAATAGGAGACTTACTCTAAATATTAATTTGTTTAGGGATAATTCGATATCATATTTAATATCAATACAATTAATAGATAAGTGTAACACTATTAAAGATGCGTGTATATACATATATGTATAATATGTATTTAGTGTGAAATTATATGTCATCCTAAGTATTTTTTAATTAATACTAGGTTTGAACCCGTGCGTTGCACGAGTTTCATTTAATAATTATCTCATTTTTTATTTTATAATTAGTGTTTATTGTTATATGATAGTAAATTTTTATATAAGTGTGATATTTTTTCTTTATTCTTAAAATAATATTTCTCAGGGTACATTTGAATATGTGGATTTAAGGAGGGATTTGAAATCCTTGGTAGCAAATCCACTGATAGTGTTGGGTTGGATGTGAATTTAAAATCCATAGTTTTCATTTTGAGCTAATTTTAAAGTCATTTTGGTGGATTTCAAATCCACTCAAACTTGAAAGGATTTGAAATCCACTCATTTCAAATTTTGGATTTGAAATCATTATATCCAAACGGAGCCTTATTGTTTTCTTTAATAATTTTTTCATTTATTCTTTAATACAAAATTGTTAATATATAGTTCTTAATAGGTGTTTTATTAATTATTGCATTTAAGTATTTTCATATATTTCTGTAAAAAGCATATAATATATCTCATTTTTATCGATCACTCGAAAACATCTGTTTTGTTCAATGTTTGTCCTAAGTGCACTCATTATTAGCTTTATGTATTGGTTTATTTTGTAATTGTGTTCTTTTTGTGATTTTTTTATTAGTCTTAACAAATTGTTACATATTATAATATTTTAATACAATTTCTCGATTGTTTAAGGGGGTGGTTGGACTGAATGTGCACGTTTGGATTTTAGATTACCAATATTCGAATCATGTTATTTGTTTGCAAAATCTTATAACTAATTTTTTTTTCTACTTCATCCACTTTTTTACAATTTGAACTGAAAATATTAGCTCTTTTTTTAAAGATAAAATAACAGTACATCATCTATTTTTCTTATATATAATTCCCTATATGATGACATATTAATTGTAATCCTACTTTTTAAAATCTCTAAACAAACATAAAATTATCAAATTTCATCCTTTTTATAACTCACTTTCATACTTGCCAAATTTACATATATTTTAACCTAAACATATCCTAAAAAAATTTTAAGCATCTATTTTTTGCTAATGTCATTAATAATATTGTTTCAGAGTTTAAACACAATTTTAAAGTACATTATTTTAATTTAATGCATGACATTACTGAACTAATGTTTGCACATTGTTCCTTACTTTTTTTTTTTTTTTTGCCAATTTGAAATGTTGGACAAAAACAATAATTCAAGTTTGAAACCAAAGATTTCATGTAAAAAAGATAATACAACATTAGCAAGCACTTGTAACTTACATTTTTTTTTTCCAAGCAATTATTTTTTTATAATACCCTTTAAAATTTATAAACAAACACAACTTTTCATTATCTAATGCCAAATATGTTTCAATCTCACATATCTTAATGTTTTTTTAACACCTATTTTTGGTAATGTCATTAACAATATGTTTCATAGTTTAAATTACAATTTTAAAGTACATTATTTTATTTCATGTCTGACATTACCGAATTCTAATATTTATATGTTATTTTTTTCTTGAATCCTCTAAATATTTTTTTCTTTAAAGTTTTTATTTTTTTGAGTTTGAACTACTTGAATGTTCTTTTGTAAAATATTATTAGCACCTTCAAATATCTTTTATTTATTTATTTTAATTCCTTAAAAAGTAGTAGCAGAATTTACTCTTCAAATTTTGTTTTATTTTTTTGAAATTGAAATGTTGGACAAAAACAATTATTTAAGTTTGACACTAAAGATTTCATGTAAAACAAAAAAGAAAAAAACAATACAACATTAACAAATATTTGTAACTAACATATTTAATTTTTCCAAGCACTTTATTATTGTAGGGTAGTGGGGTGTGTATTTAATTGATATTAATATTTTGATATTTTATAAATAAAATAATTTTTAAGGAAGGACACTTGACAACATTGTAAAGTATCACTTGTCAAACACTTGAGGGTGCAAACCACACTTTTATATATATAATTTGTAAGTATCCCGTCAACAAATTTTTTATTTTTTCATTTTTTACAATTTAATCCTTTTGATTTAATAATATAAATATTGTATTAGTTTATTCTCATTTTACTGATCTTAATTGAATTAATTTGAATTGAATAATTTTTTAAATACCAACAATATATATCCAAACAATAATTTCAATAATAAATATTAATTTGCATGGGTATAATTTATATCATATTTAATATAGATTAATAAATAAATATAACATTATTTAAAATGTGTGTATATAGACATATGTATATATAATATGTCTGTAGTCTGAATTATATGTCATCCTAAATATTTTTTAAATTATAAATAACTCATAATCAAATAAAATTTTCATTTTTTATTTTACACTTAGGACTTCGTATATTTTTATATGAGAGTGCACGTTTTGAATTTAGATAGATCAGCTGATTATTTAAATTATATGTTTAGTTTCTAATTATTATATTGTCATCATCATGATCACTACTACTACATTTCGATTTTGTGTTGAGCTTAAATTGTAATGATCAATGTCGTGCTATATCAATTAATTTATGTAATACTTACAACAGAATAATTATCTGTCATCTTCGATGTTAAGCGATATTAATTTTTTTCTAATTCAACTTATTTTAAAATAAAAGGTTGAAAATATATAATTGACAGTGCTTGCATCAAGTCCTACGTAAAATTTCTAATTTTATTGTTTATTGTTTCTATATATACATACTCACAAACACACGTATTTAATTTAAGTAATTGAATTTGATTTTAAATTCATATTTTTTTTTGTTTTGTTAGTATATTTAATTAATTAAGTGACTGACGATATTTGTAGCTAGCACATATGATAAAAAGGTAGTTCAACTAGAAATGTTGTGTCTAAAGAAGTTTAAAAAAAAAAACTTACTAACTTGTAGGTAAAATTTCCAATTTTGATTTGAAGATTATGATTGATACTTTTTTTTTATATTAATCATAAATTAGTGAATTGGATGTGTATAATATCGATATATTGTTGTGAATTGAATTATCTTAAGCAAATTTAGACTCTCTTAGTAAATATTATAATTTCTTATATGTACTAAAATTACTTATACTATATTATCAAATAATATATATTTAACAATATTATAATATCACATACTGCACGTAGCTTTGGTGTCAATACTAGTAATTTATAAAGTAGAAAGTGAAAAAATAGACATGATCTTCGTTACCGAGTGAGGCCCAATTCAAGTCCAACTACAGGCCCATTACTTACACGAGCCCAACATTCCATATGATATTCTCCAGCCCATGGATTGAAATTGTACCAACGAAAAGAATTCATTTAAAACAATCTCAATTTCACAAATTACATTTTATTACAAAATTTGGAATTTAGAAAGAAAATGTTGTGGCATTTAACTATGTGACTTGTGATTTCGCACTAAATATAGCTACTTAATATAATTATAATCCGGTTATAATTTATCAAACCCAGTGTTTTCTTTTACAAAAATTAAGTATCATCATGATTAAAAGAATTCAATCTTTGGAAAATTAAGTATCATCATGATAAAAAAAATTCAATCTTTGGAAAAATAATGAGTCCTTAATTAATATTCAGTCGGATTTAATTTTGACTCGTAAGTTTTGTTGTTTCAAATATTCAAACATTCAACAAAGACAAGTCATGTTCTTCAACACAAACGACTAACATATCAATCAAGTTATACGTTGAAAAATTTATTGCCATCTCCAAAATACACTATTAAGTGGGACCAATTTTAGAGTTTAATAGATACATACAAAACACATGTTTTAAATTTATACAAATATTTATTGTTACATGCATATCACTTAATTAATTAATCTTATACGGTAAATTTAAGACATATTTTATAAATCTGTCAGAAAAACATAACTTAAAGCTCATATATATAATTAGATATCAGTCAAAACCCATTGAAGTGTTAATTATATAAGTATTTTTCAATAATCATCATACCAAATAACATCTTTAACCCAAATAACATGCATTAAATGTCCTAAAACCTGAGATAGACTATTCCGTTCCGTTATAGTTACTTAAGTGAATTCTTTCTAATGTCTTCTCCGGTGTGTTTGGACCGTATTAGGTCATAGTTTGAAATCCGAAGTTGTAGTAAAAGTCATTAACCCCCTGCATCCCATAAACCTGCTCAAAAATTGGTATCATTCATACCAAACACTCCCTTAGGACCCTATACCTTGAAGGCCATCAATATTAATATTCAACCCAAAATATTCAAATTGGTCTCTACTCAAGAATATTGAAAATTCAGCTACATACTTCAATATCCATTCCTATAAATACCCATAATATTACTACAAATACCAAGCAAGGAAAAAAAAAACATTTAAAATTCAAGCTAAACAATCAAGAAAATGCTTGCTCGAATCATGCCCAAATCAGCAGTACTAAACTTCATGATCCTCGTTATAACTCAGCTCAAATGCGCGTTCGATTTCATTATTTACCAATCATTCTTTCAACCTCGTCAAATCGGGTTGCAAGATTACGTTAACAACCTTAGAATAACCGAGTTTAGAAAGAAGAGGGAGTTGGATGATGAAACAGAAGAATGTGCAGTGTGTTTATGCAGAATCGATGAAGGAGATGAAGTTAGAGAGCTTAGATGTGATCATTTGTTTCACAAGGTTTGTTTGGACAGGTGGCTCGGGTACGGGCACGCCACGTGTCCATTGTGCCGGAGTAACCTGATGCCGGCGGCGGAGCTCCACCACGAGCTCATAGTTCTCGGCTTCTCCGCCGTGGGATCGTCGGATGATCGTGAAACATGGTGGCTACGTTGACCAATTTAATTAATTACACGAGGCCCTGGAGATTATTTTTTTCTTTCATTCTGCAGTTCTTCATTATTTTTTTTCTTGTGGGTCTCATGATGTCGTTCAATTCAGGAATTAAGTACTCGACAAAGAATTAATAATTGATGTAATAATATTTTCATTCCTTAATTTTATGTACATTCATATAAGTACATTTGATTGTGTTACTTATATATAATTAAACTATATAACTACAAGATAAGATTGAGTTTCATATGTTGATTTTATTAATTGTTTCAATTTTCCAATATTCCTTGTAAGGACCAAATCGTCATTTTCTTACTTATATGCATTGACTGGTCTGATCTAATTTTTTCATCTTTTCGTGTATTTTGTCCCAATAGTTTTTATAAAAGAACAATTTTTTTATATTTTTAATTAATTACCACATTTTAAGTTATATGTTTTATCCGAAATTTAAGTGAACTTGAAAAATATATAATTGTGCACTATATAATAAGCATGGGTAGTTTTAGGACAATTTTATAGTATATTATAAGGACGTTCAAATTATTCCATATAATATAATATTAAGATTTAGTAGACTTAGAATTAATATATAAGAATCCTTTGATCTTTCAATATTTATTACTACACCTAATTTTTTCGAATTTTGTAGGACTTATCCGACTTCTTGAATGGGGTATGTTGAATTCAAGTTTAAATTTTAGTCTTGACCAAACTAATTCTAATTCTATCTTATTTAAGATACAATTAATATAAAATATAATATACAACTATAACAATTTAAAATTCCATAAAAATACATCAATTATTGAGATCGCTGATTAAATTCAACACAATATTATATTTTAGAAACTTGTTAGAACATTCTGTTTGACGACTTCATGACTTAATTAGCAAGCTTAATTTATAAATTTTCTTACATATTAAATCTGGCATTTGTGTCCTAATAAAATGTTATTCTAATGCTTTGAAAATAAAATACAGATTTACCCTCACTAAATTTAAAACACTATTAATACTATATAATTAATTGTTCTAAATCAAGTGCAATTATAATTTCAAATTAATGGGTTAGGAAAATGCAAATTTGAAGCGAAAATGATGCAATTTTTGAATTATATAATATATTTTGGAGGCCCCTACACAATCAATGCTTGATAAAGAACAGATTTATTATTATGTAATGAACTGAAAATATATTCATGAAGGATATATATATATATGGGGCAAAATATTTTATGCAACTGGTGCATGGATCTAGCCGGGTCGATCGCCCCACGCGCCTCTGACGCCCGTTTTCATGCGCCCCAACGCGCTCCCACGCACTTGGTGGGTGCGCTCAAACCCACCAAGATTCGCTCAGGCAGTCATACCCTCATGTTATATTAGGGTTACCCTCGTTACCTTCATGTTATATTAGTGTTACCCGTGTTACCCTCACGAGGGTAACACTAATATAACATGAAGGTAACCCTAACATAACATGAGGGTAACACTAACATAACATGAGGGTATGATTAACATTTTAGTTCAGTGGTTTTAAACTAAGGGTATGAAATCTGGATATGGGGTCACATTAACATAACGTGAAGGTAACCCTAACATAACGTGAAGGTAACCCTAACATAACGTGAGGGTAACGACCAAAACACGCGAAATAAGTAAAGAGGCACGGGCTAGGTGGGCCAGCCCAGCCGGCGCACGACCAGTTGCACGGATCACAAATCCGTGCAACTGGTGCACAGGAAAGTAACTATATATATATATATATATATATATATATATATACGAGTATCAACACATGTGTCGTATGTGGAAGATAAATTATTTAAATAAAAATATTATAATACTATTAATCTTAAATAATAATTTTTTATAAGAATATACAATCTATATTAAATTAAATTAAATTCAAAAAAAATATAGTAAATCAGAGTCCTACTTATAATAGAACTCTATATGATTTTGGTTTGAAATTTTTTTGTAAAATTATTTAAATATGAAAATAATAAATTACTATTATAACCTTAAATAAAATATTTAATAAGAATATATTAGACAATCCATATTTTGTAAGAAATATCCATACTTTTATATAGATAATAGATAATAGATATATCAAAGTCAACTTTTTCTTATATATCGCACTCAACATTTCTCAATTCCATATAATTGGCTTGATCGAATTGAACCTCTCATTTGTTGACCATGAAAAAAACGACCCTAATTAGCTCACTTGGAATATAGCTTGGATGATCAATTTGGTTTGGTATAATTGTCTTAGACTTGTTCACTTAAGCAATGAATAAAGCACTTGACAAACTATATTGGATCAATTTGGTTAATAATTTCCGTTTATGTTTATTTGTTCGTCTTAATGAACATAGATGAACAAGGCAATTTGTTCGGTGTAGACATCGTTCAGTATTCATATTCGCCTATTATTCCAACAAGAAAGTAATTTAGAATGAAATTATGTTGGATCTTGTCAGTCTCTATCACTTTGGCTCATCCAAAGACTACTAAATTTTCCACCTCTAATTAAATTTCAATCTTTATCCTCAAATTCATGATATCTATATATTCTTTCAGTCAACCTTAAAATACTACATAGTTGGAAAGTAATTTTGTGGTGTTTTGAAAAAATAATAATACCAAGAATTTATAATTCATGCAACATTTTGATATTTTATCAGGTTACATAAAATTAAATATTCATATCAAACTGTCTCACATAAGATCTTAAGTGAGATGGGGTTTTCCATGATCCTATACAAGATCAATATTGATCACATTGAATGTATTGATCTATTTTACTAACTCATATGATCTCGTTTTACATAAGGAGACAAGTCTTTAAAGGTTGCGGAGAGAAATGTGGCCAATATATATGGCATGTGAGAGTACTTTTATTGGGAAAAAATGAGGTACCATTTGAATGGCTGACATTTTCTTTGATCCCTCTCTCTTGACATGAGGCCTAAAATTGGTGATCATATTATTTAATTTAACAGACTAATCAAAATTTAAGCTTAAGTTAATTTTAATCAGTAATCACCCAGATTCAACTATATATTGTGTGAGTTTTCTTGAACTATTTTGAATTTCATTATTTCATAATTGCTGATTGTGCTTGTAAATTGAGATAAAATTTAACAATATTCCATAATTTAATGGTTTATTCGCAAACCAAAAAAAAAAAAAAAAGTTATTTAGGAAAAACCAATAATTGATTAACCTACAATTTTAAAATGAAAAAGGGACAAACAGGACCCTGAGAAAATGACTTGAAGACAATTATATCAAAATATTGCATATGTATCACCTGGAAAACACGAATATATATAGTTTTAAACTAAAAATACAAATATATAAAAAAACAAAAATGAAAAAGAAAAAATAAATTGTAACTTTTTTTATGGTTTTACATTTTTACCAAAAAGAATTGTTATTTACAAGAGGCCTAAATAAATGATTAGATCTTGCATGCATGTTCAGTATACTAATATACGATCTATATCTATCTATAAAATTTTCATATATTTCTTTAATTTACTAATTTCACATGGATGTACAAAATTAATTACTATGGGTCATAAATCATAATATAGTCTATAACGTTGTAGCCTTGTAGGGTGGTTAAAAGCATTTATTATAATACAAATTAGTCTGAAACAATTTTTCTTGTTTAATTTATTAATTCAGTTTATTAGTACATACAGATATATATATATATATATATATATCAGCAAATTTTTTTTTTTTATTTGTTATCTTTTTTTTATTTTTTTGTGCGACAGTTTCAATTAAGCATCTGTTTGTTTCAGTGTGATTAATTGCTATAAATATTAGATTTCCTTTTTTTTTAAAGAAAAAAATATTAGCTTTGTTATGCATATCAAGAGTCGTGAATAGCCATTACTGTTAATATTTAATAAATATGTCTTATGATACGTGTCAATTCATAACTCACATTTAATAATAATTTATATAAGATTTTGTGAAAATGAGTTCAATTTATGAATATATGTCTCATGTTTATATACCTTCCGTGAAGCGGTTTCTGTTGGTCCCAAATAACAGTAGGCTTAGAGGGGGGTGAATAAGTCTACTCAAAATTTTCAAACTTTTACTTCAAATAGTGTTTAGGTCTCAAAGAACAGGCAGCTACAGAGAGGATACTGCAAAGCAGTAACCTAGAGACTTATGAAAAACAAAGTTTTATATGCACAACATAAATAATTTTAAAAAAAATGAGTTTTCTGAAAGATAGCTTTGTGCAGAATGCAATGACAAAGATATAATCAACAACAAAGCAGTAAGCAGATAGATACATATATCACACAATAAGCTTAAGAAAAGAAACAACAAACAACGATATATAGAGGTTCGAGGGTGGAGTAATCCCTCTACGTCTTCTCTACTCCTTCTCAAGGAGGAACTTTGTTAAGTATGGTTTGACTTACAAAGACTTGACTTCTACAAACACTTAACAAGAACTGTCAACTTTCTTCCTACACAGGGTAACTGCACAGTGACCACACAGAGCACTTGTTCTTCTACTAAGAACAAAAACACTTGATCAGGAACAACCTCAGATTAAGTGACTCCTACAGTCTAAAGAAAGTAAAGAATAAAGTGAGAGCAGCAAGCTTTGAGCAGATAGCTTCTGAAAACAGGGTATGTTTGATGCGATTATACTGGACTTGAAACTTTATAAATTTAAGGTTGATTTGATTGAGAGCTTTGAAAGCTTGAATGCGCAAGTTTCAGGTCAGTTTCCAGTCCAAGTATTTTCCTATTTATAGGCGTGAGAAATCTGCCCGTTGGAGTGAGCATCCTCCTCTGCAGTTAGCTTCGTGGTGCGGTGTCCTCGCCTGATTGGTTCGTACGTGATTCTGTTGCAATCCTACACCACTGCTACTGCGGCCGCCATTCCAGTCTGCAATTTGTCCTCTCGTCCTTTTGATTCCTCCAGCTGGCGCTCTTTGATTGGATCGTACGTGAATGTTCCTAACAGAAACTCAGAGTGCTCAATCCGAGGTAACTGCTTCCTGGAATTGGTTACTGCTGCTCTTTGTCTAGTCTGGCTAGCTTCCTGTTCTGTAGCTTCCTCCTGAAGGTCGCTGCAGTTTTTCCATAATTAGTCAATTCTGCGATTTGTTCAGCAATGTCCTTCGAAGTAACCTTCCAGGCTCTTTCCAGTCGCCTGCTGCAATGGCCTATACTTAGTCAATTTTTGGTCTTTTAAGGCAGCAAAGTCTTCATTCTTTCTTCAAGCTTTAATCTTCAATCTTCAAGCTTCCTGGGCCTAATCTAAGCATTTACAAATTAAACTAAATACAAAGGATTCTAGACCCTATCTATTACATGTTTTGTCCTCATCAAAATCTATACAAAGTTCCTTACAATTTCACATGAATTTTTATGTTAATATAATACTTTGATTCGCTAAATATATATATATATATATATTAAAGTCAATTTTCACCAAATTATAACTTTTCTGAATGATTCTTTTGTAAGTCATGATGTGTCTCACTTATCCCCTCCATTTATTCATTAAGTCTATTATTAAAAGTTTTTATAACTAATAATCACAATATACAGCGAGAATATTATAAAATTTTCAATTGATATCAATTATTACTTTCACAAAATGGGATACTTATGTGGGATAATATATAATATTTTCATATGATTCTTTTCATTGAACCAAATGAGTATTGCATTGTGTACATCATTTCAATTTAAATTATATAAAGGAACATCATTGTGTAATATACATATCACTATAATATATATGCATAAATAAAAAGGAAATTTACAATAAATAATCCCAACTTGTAAAACATGTGCGGAAATTAATTTGTGTAAGAAAAGTCATAGCTATATATAGATTATTTATGTGTGTTACTACAAATTCTATATCTCATAATTAAGCTTGAACATGATGAACTTTAATTAATTCGCAAAAAACTTGGTTACATGGATAGATTTTGTGAGACGAATTTTCTTTACTCACAAGTAAAACTCATTCAATTCTCACTAATTTATTTACGAATCGTGAAATGTGTTTGATCCATCTCATATAACATGATGCATATATCGATCTCATATACTACTGATTCTAATTTGAATTTTGGACCACAACATATATATGTTTTCCACTTAGATATTACATCAAATATTAATTAAAATTAAATTGTTCTAGAAAAGATAGCTTACATCAACATCACATATTAATCTTCCTAATAATTCACGTATTAAAGAGCAAGCAAACACAAAATTAAGAAAACAAGAAAACACAGACACACAATATTAGATGGTACAATTGATGTATTTGATTCAGAGTATGTTTCTGGTTTCATTTTATTTCACCTTCAACTAATCTACAAAATCATAATTGAAATAAGTATAAGTTTTAATTATCCAATAATAATAATAACAATAATAATAATAAGAAAAAGAGGACATGCATCCCAAGAAAAGTGGAGAATGTAAATTCATACACTTGGATCTGTCATTGAATTCTGCAAAGATTTTGATATTCATGAACCTTTCAATCACTTTGAATTTTCTCTAACGTTCATGTATGTGTACATTTTACATATATATTTATATATATATACACACACATATAAATAAACTAAAGCAAGAAAAAGAAAAGGTCATGTTTCTTACAACCATACCTTTAATTTCGGATTAGTTAAATTAATAACAATAATTTATGGAGGTTGCTCTATTCCTATTTAGATTTTTTAATGAGATTGCAACTTGAACTCTATGTCGAAACCTAACCTAACAACATATATATTGACGGAAACCCTCTGCCGTAGCATTTAACAACTAATTATAGAGGAATTTTGATCAATTTGGCAAATTAAAACATATAAATGTGTCATAACAAATATAATTGTGTGTGACAATATCCCACTACACAATTAAAATTTGTCGTTTGGAAAAGTCAATCTTTATTGTGTGTAGCTAGTTTCACAAGATATAATAAACGTGGGACAATATAAAATGTAACAAGACCTGGCTAGCTATATATAATGCAAGCCAATAAGTCCCATTTACAAGTGAATTATTACAAAATGGGTTATCTAAAGTGGAGTTTGGAGAAAGTAATGGTGATAGTATCTGTAATGAAGTGGGCGTGGGAGGTGCTTCTTCACAAAGCCATGTTGCCATCATCGTCCACCAGTTTCTTACCGGGGATGGAGTCGTATACGATGAGGCGAATAGCGTGTGAATCGGAGGAGATGGATGGAGGATCGGAATGCCCGGTTTGTTTGTGCAAGATAGAAGAAGAAGAAGAAGAAGAAGTGAGGGTGCTGAAATGCAGGCATGTTTTTCATGGGGTCTGTTTGGATAGGTGGATTGGGTATGGGCGATGGACCTGCCCACTTTGTAGGAACCATCTCACCTTGTCTCCACCATCTCATCACTTCTCTCAACATCATGTTCTTGTTTTCAGTTTTGCAGATCTTACTTCTGCTAATACTAAAACTACTTGGTGGCTGCGATGAATCTCTCTCTCTCTCTCTCTCTCATAATACTGGCAGTGATAAGGTTGTATGTATGCATTGAACAACGAAATAAAACGACTTTGTATAGTAGTACTGCGGTTCTTCTCTCATGTTGTGGGACATATGAAGTGTACTTAGAAAATGTTATTTATTAGATCAGTTTAGATTATATATATATATATATATATGGTGTATAATAGTTATATGAAAGATTGAAATGAATATAAGCAAATATGTGAATCGGATGGTGGGTTTGAGCCTCATCCGTGATAGCATTTGCAGCTTGTAACGAGTTGATAAATTAAGGATTGATTGTTGTAAAATCATGAATTTTCGAGAAATAATAATTTTTAATTAATCTTTTGGTAAATATGACTTTGAATATCTTATGCATTTGTAACCATCACATAGATTTTAGGCACACTTTGATTGCTAAGAGAAAGGAATTTTGAGTTTCTATTTGATGATGATCAGGTTTGTTTATGTTCTGTTTACACATTGTTTACAAATACACTTGACATTAAAACTCACGTTATCTTTACTTATAATCAGAGGCTTAATTAAAAACTACATTTTTTGAAAAGCTCCTAGGAAAAGAACATGACTAGTAGTTGGAACATAAATAAAACAAAAAAGATTGGATCAACTAGATTCGAGCATGATTCAAAGATTGTGAAGTGTAGACCATGATAACGCTTTCAGCATGTCCAAGTATTAATATATTATTTAGATTATATACAGCAAATACATGAATTTTTTTTTTTTTTTAAAGGGCAAATTTACTCATTAGTTTGTGAGATTGAAAATCGATTTAGTGTATAGTACCTTAGATGAAGGACAACCACCCATTTTTTTAGATTTAATCTACACCATTAATATGCCAAAAGACCCTTTTCCTATTTAAACACACACCTACAACCCCATACCTAGTTTTGAAATTTGATGTTCATTAGGCGAACCAAATATTAATATCTAGTAAAGTTGGTAAAAATTATATTCGAATTTGGTAGCCATTGATTGCCAAACCAAATAATAAATTAAGATAATTGTTGTTCTAGCACACAATGTAATCAATTTAGAGACAAATTCTTTTCGCTATACCTGTTTATATAGATACAAATACAGCAAAGTTGACATTCGAAACCCCTCACTTTCAAGAGCAATAAACATGTTTAAAGCAATTAAAGGATTTAAAAAATAATGAATCAAAATTGATGCAATCACAATAGACAATAATGTACCTTATAGTTGTACAACAATCAGTTAAATCATATTCCTCGTGGTCTTAAGACCAATTCGATAGCATGTTGCTGAGGCTTCGTTAAACTCTGCATCATTCAAATTCACACGGTTTTGAATAGTAAATAACCAGGGAACATGTGTAAACGATGATGGACTTGAAGAGTTAACTAAACCTGGAAAAAATGTTGGAAAAATGCTCGGTCACTCTCAGAGAACTTTGCTAACGATTCAACGAGATGGTTAACCAAATTGATCTGCAAGATAAGTGTGGAAAGTCATGCTGTAGTGCAAGATGTGGCCATAATTTGTAGAAGATGATCAGTGCTACAAGCCTACAACTATAAGATACCTCATTTAGGGGATCAGCACTACAAAGAAGGTCATCTTCATAGTCATCTCCTTGGTCCTAAATCAAATATATAGGACAATTCGAATTAGCAAAATGAAAAATTGCAGAGTTTTGATAGGTTAGCAATGAATCAAACCTCATCGAAAACCTTTGCCATTGCATCTAGATATTCATATGTAGGTCTGTTATGTGATTTAGCATCAACTGAATATAGGAAATCTTCATTGTCTTCAGCATCTCCTAGCTGAGCTTCTTCCCAATCGCTATCCTGCCAGATTAATTGCCAAAAAGTTTGATTCCAGCTTGAAGTGATAAACATGATAATATAGATGTTGAAAGTGATCGTAACTACCTCATTTTCTGCATCGACTTGTTCTTGGATTTCTAATAGTGCATCCGCCAATAAAGACAGAATCTATTATGAAAAAAAGAAAAGCATTAGCTATATTAAACTATAATAAAGCTTTGATTGTAAAGAACATGCATCTGCAGATAGCAGATACTTAATAGGGGAAATGGACATTCGTGGTAAAATCCAACTCCCTTCTTACCCTTGGCACTTGCAAAAGCAAGGAAATTCCATAAAGTAGTCACTCAGGTTTTCAGAAAGTATGGCTATTGCATAGCTTAAATCTCAAGCACAAAACGAAATTGTAATTATGTAATTTTTTATAAATGGAGTTACAATTCCTCCTATGAAATCAAGAGCTCCCCATGATTTATCAATGTGGTCCTTTTACTTGATTTCTTGGATTACTTTATTTCCCCTTTTTGTTACTTAGTACGTAGATTCTACTCTTTCTCAAGCTCTCTCAACAGTCTACTCAACAAGTACTTCTATTGATTCAAAAGCATCATCAATTCATTCTTATCTCTTGCAAACAGACTTTAACAGCAAAGTTGTAAATATTTATAAATTAAGAGTTCCCATGTTTTCCCTTGGTAAGTGAATATTGATATATTAAAAAGAAAAAAAAAAAAAACAGCAAAGTTCTGAACATCAGCTGCTATTCATGAGCAGAAGATACCTTACCTTAGCAGGAAGCGGCATCACTGTCCATTGATCTGGTTTTACCTTAGCTTTTGAGCGGGTAGTTATCCCTGCCTCAGACTATACAGTTTACAAAAGGGAGTAGGTTATATAAGGTGCAATCAATGCTAGCCGGTATGAAAAGTAAAATCCAACCTTGATAAGATGGCCTTGAACATTGACATTTCCCAATTCAACATGCCTAGTCAAGAGTAATAAAGCCAAAGCAGTAGTTGTTACTTTAATTTGGTAGGCACCCTGAACTTCCCCTGGATCAAGAAAGCAACCAAACACACCATTTTCCACTTATGTCAGAATATGATTGAAAAACAAATAAAACTGCAACATGACAAATAAAACAACAATATGAGGAAATATATTTAAGCAAAACTTCTATCTTGTATTCTTCATATCACACCAATGATGAATGGTGCAAGCAAGACTGTTGTTGTATACTCAGGCGATAAATTGCATATCTGGTGCATCGTCTCACTCATTATATATCATATGTGAGTTTCACTGGAAAGACTGAATGATAATTTGATAAAAACTTAAGAAAGGGGTTAGCTGCAAAAAGGATTGCTCTTATGGTTTCCAGAATTCGATCTGGAACAAGCACAAAGAAAGTCTATATGATGATTGATGCACATTAAGTTGATACTACAATTATGATTTTCTTCCTGGAACTTATATCCACGAGAAACATTATAGAAAGACAAAAATAATCAGACATCAGAATTGACACATACTTGTTTTTAGAAGATTAACCCAAATATATACTTGCCTTGTTGTCTGGTCCATTCAAACATTACATAAGCAAAGGCATTTCGATGACCTTCAGCAGGGACTGAGACCAGCAAATCTATGAACTGGTTTACATGAGGCACGCTCATGTGGACCTGCATTAGAGAATAATGTAATATTGAGTTCTATTAAACCACTCAACAAAAGCCACTGATGCAGGGAAAAAGGTAATAACTAAATTTTATTAAAAACCAGATGTTTAAGGCCTTTGATAAAATGTTTATCTAGCAAAATTCGATTTCAGAGTTTTGCCTTAATTTTATTATCTTGCAAAGCTTAACTTGATCTGTTTAAATGTTGAAAGCTATTGAACCAACTTGAAGATATATCTAAAAACAAAATGAAGGCAAATGAAAGTGAACGGCACACATTTAAGCTCGACCAGAAAATTCTGGAAAACAATGACAGTCTAATTTGAAGCTAACCAATCTGGCGAAAATCAGAATTAATGAACTTTTCAATCCAGCAATTTGAGAAGATTGCATGCGTCTGATAAGTGCTGTCACAAGGTCCCTGATATGCTGTGCCATCTGTGAAGGCAGATGTAAAATAAGTTGTAATATGTAACTACCAACAAAAAGTGATCCAGAGCTTTCCAAATCAGGATCTAGAAGCCTGCATAAAAACCAATCAAACTACTGAATGAGAATATTGTACCACAATACACAAATTTAGCTCAAAGAAATCATGCACAAACAAATCTAACACAGAATAGTGAAGATACTAAAGCACAATGATCAACCACTCAAAATGGAAACTATTAAGCATGTCTTTTTTCAGTAGATGATTGCATTAGAACTTAGAAGAGTCTCCATAACATTCTGTAATGGGGCTACTACGAAGTTCATGCAAAGTGTTTGAAATACAAAGAACTGATGAATGAGTGAATCACCTTGAGGCTACATCAAGTAAACTTCTCATTGTAAATCCAGGATCACCACACCAACCCAGCATATCTTGTTTTCCACCAGCCACAAGAGCAGCCAAGCACTGGGTTGCATTCTGACCATGTTAAAACTTATAGCTGTTATTTTTATGTTTTACCAGCAAGCAGAGACTTACAAGAAAAGTGCAGATACATGATAACCTATTGCAGGAGACTTTAACTAAGAAAAAGTGGAGGTAACCTGAAGTTCGCTGTGGTCATAACTCTGTAGGGCTATTCTAACAACCGAATCAAAGGAAATTTGATGTGCAGCTTTTACCACATCAGTAGGAGCATTCTGCAAAATGAAACATTACAAGTCAGAACTAAGGTTACATGCAAACACCTGTTCACATGTTAGTAGAAGTCTTTAATAAGAGAACTACCTTGACTAACATTGTAACAAGATCCAGAGAACCAGCAACTAAGCCATCGGGTTGTTGTTGTGGCTGAGAAATGCAAAACATTATAAAGAGAAAGAAAAGGCGAATCTCAACTGTTATATCTTTTCCTTTTTATCATTAGCAATGTGAAAACTTGCATACATTACTGAGGATTGGCCCAATATATGGAAAAACTCGAGAAGCCAGAGGATGGATACATCCAGGAGAATTTTTAATTGCCTGAAAAGATTAAAAATAATTAAGATGTAAACAATGTCCATCAATAAAGTACACGGAGGTTGAACAATTTCATTGATCATGAGAAATCTCAACTACTAAGCAGCTGATATTTTTCTAGAATGCAATGAGAAATCTCAAATAGAGTTGCATCAGACAAACACAGATCTATGAACAACAGAAAAACTAAATAACCATGTTTTACTTGGAACAACATAAAATGCCCAAAAACAGCCTTTCTGGCCTTTATAAGCAAATTCAAGCATCACAAAGGCCTTTTGCAAGCAAGATACTACCTTTTGACACCCAAAAACAAATATTAGTCAAACATCAGTTTTTCGTTGAATTCGATAAACAACTTTCAGATATAAAAATATACCAGGTTTTTCATGTTCTCATACATACACAGCACATGCGCACACACACTTCACTATCCCATGTTCTGATGCACAAAAGTGTTACACAGATGGATAGAATACAGAAATGCAGCATGCTGGCCCATCCTATCCAGAGAAACAAATTAAGTCACCATGTATATCATCAAGAAAAATCATGACAGACTATAACAAATGTCTATGAAGGAGAAAACGTCCAAAACAAGCTTATGTCCATGCAAGCGTGAGCATGAGTAGACTTCTCAAGAAATTTATATCTACGTATCTTGTTGTATTCTGTGTATCATAATATATAGCTTAAACTTACAAAATGCTGGTTTTCATATGTAACACATTATTAGACTCTACTGAAACAGCTCTCAGAGTGTGATAGAGGACAATAAAAGAGTTACCTCCAAAACCTCTAGAGCATCAATGCTGATGAAAGGGTCAGAAACATGAGAAGCCCACATGTTAAGGATGATAGGAGAAATAACTGGCTCTATCGAGGCTGAAATTTCATGACCTACAATACAAAACCACCGCCTGAGCTTATAATGAATGAGAATGAGGTTAGAAAAATGTCTTAGGCATCCAACAACCGAAAACTAGCTCGTGATCAAACATGAAATTAAATATTAGTCCACTTGTACTAACCAGCCTTCACAGCTGCTTGTAAAGTTTCAAGTACTAGGTGCATAGTCTCATCAGATGCCTACAAAGCAGGATAGAAATATCAAATTATCAATGTTAATGAGATGGCTTTCTGGCTGAAAAAAGGTCAGGTGCCGTCTCACATTTTTTAGTAGATCCACCAGAGATGAGAACAAATCCAATGCATGATGTTGAATAATTCCTCTGGTAGCATCTGGAAGAAGTTGGGATAGAGCTCGACAAGCACCAACTTTCACTGGTGGGGCCCTGTAAAACAGATAGTGAGTAACATACTATTGAAATGTTCTGAAAAGATATCTAAACTCAAGTTCTTACACATCCATGCCAACTGTCTTAATAGCAGCATATAGGAAATGCTCTGTTACTTGATTGTTCATCTACACAAATTATGAAACTAAATTAGATCTTTGAAAAGTACATGAAATAGCTGGGGTGGAAAAATTAAGGCTGAAAGAGGACTCGACAAGGCTGTTTAGTAATTACCACAGACGAAAATTTTGCAACACATGAAAACAACCGGGCATGAAGGAAGGGGTAATCATGCACACCTGCAAAAACAAACAAGGAGATTTCAGTTGTGTGTAAAAGCATCTGTGCTTTTATTGTAACAGAAACCCAAATTCAAAAGCCAAAATTAGTATGAAGTAAGCGTCTCATAGAGATTGTCTTGCCTGTTGCCATGTCATCAGTTAAAATTGCCTCTAGCATAATCCCAACTTTGGGTGCAGAAACCTAATAAAGAAATATAGACCTTTTTAACAATATAATTGTTGAGAGACTCATACAACACAAACCAAGAAACAATGTTTATATTTTTTATTATGAAAATATAAAGGACAAACCTCCGCTTGAAGCAACTGATCAGCCACAGAAGCCAAAGCAAACAGGATTGCCTCCCTTAACTGCCAGCATGCAATAATGGAAATTGGTTAAGGTGACCACACAAAAGAGAATGGATGCCAATTACTTTTAACATTGTGAAAATGTTTGTTAATTAAGGTACAGAGTAAAAGAAATTCCTTAATTAATGATTTCTGAAATTTTGATGAGACGGGACTTCACAGGCAAAATCCACAAAATAATAAATATATCAGGATCAAGATTACCTTTTAGAAGTGTTGGGAACTAAAGAAAACTATAAAAACAGTGAAGAAGATCTGAAAATATTATTTCTCAGCCAACACTCTATGAAAAATCACTGAATGACTGACTGGTAAGGATACAACCTATCCCATTTGGTAGGTTCTTTCATGCACTAAGCAAATAGACAATGCAGTGGCCGCCGGTGAGAAAGTTCTCCTTCAGATGGAGTAGAAGCACATGAGTGTTCTGCTTGTTCCTTTTTTAATTTTATTTAAGGTGGGGGTGATGGGGTGTTCTTTAGCATCAAGCCTAAAGCATTTACACTATTTCACTAAGTCATAGCATGGCAGTAAATTAAGTCATGCCATTTCAAACTTACTCTCCACCAGCCTGAAGCGCCACTATCTTTTTGTTGTTGGGACTCATTTATTCGCCTTTCTATGGAGTCAATTACTGCATCTATTCCTTCCATCCCGCAAGAAGTTATTATCTCTTCCAGTAATAGGGTGCCTGCAAGAAAAGATTCTATCATAAACATATTTTACACCACATAAGATATCATAATGGGTGAGATCGGGTAGTATTCCCAACACACCATCATAATTTTTCATATACCCACCAACTAAACACAAGGCAAATGCATGCTTAAATACATACAGGCATACAACACAAAAAAACATCAACAACACAAAAAAACATCAACAACAAAAAAAAAAAGGATTGAAAGATACATACACACAAAGGCAAATATGTCCACATTATGTTCTTTTCCCCTTCTAGACAATATATTAATAGAAAAGAAAGTAGCACTTCCACAATAAAGCAAAAGTTCTCTGATGTGCCCCAAAAATGGCAGCAGCAGAAGCAAACAGTAACCATGAAAAGTAGCTACTTAGCTATATGAAAAGGCTGTCAGGTAACAAAGAAGCAGTGAGCTGACTGCTTCCAAAGGCCCAGAAACTACTTACCAGAAACACGGCAACTGTAAGTATTGTCATCCTCATCAGCAACATACTGATTTGCATCCAGTGACCAGATGTGAACCTACATCAAAGTCATACATGACAAGAATGATGAGAATTAACGGAATATGGTGAAGAAAATACCCTTTAATTTAATGTCTTTAAATAGCTCCAAAATGAATTGCTGTGTAACTATTTGGCTTGTGTTTATATTTTGAGGCTCTCTTACAACTATATACTAAACAGCAAGATTCAGGGTGGGTTTTTTTCCATAAGAAAGTAAGTTTGGAAAGTCCAAATCATGTTAGGATTCCATTTATGTAACGAGCCATTCCTCCAACTTCAGTCCAAATAAGTGATACAAATCTTTCTGCAAAATTTTAGAAACGAAACATATGAGATTGTGGCACTCTACAATCAACTATATTGAGAGTACCTGTTCTTCTGTCATTCGGAGGAAACCGATGATATAGTAGACCAACTCTTTCACATTGTTCATGACAACCTATATCAGATAATATCAACATCATAAAATCCGGTAACAGAATGCACATGCAAAAAATAAAAAAGATGGTTCTGAAGCACACCTTGAAAAATTTTGGGCTTCCAACAATAGTCAATAAAAATTCAAATAGCTGCAGGACCAGAGTGAAACATATCAACCACACCCACCAAGAGATGCATCGGAAAAAAACAAAGACCACTAATTTTATCTTGGGTCCTACTTCCACACCAAAACTTCACTTGAACAGTAAAACATATGCATTAACCTGGATAATAAATGACTCAAGACTTTTCTCAGCACCATCAGAATCATATCTCCCATCATAGGAATCTTCAACGCCTTCAATAGATGCCCGCTCATACACTTCCAAGGAGGACACGAATGTTTGCCACAGTGGCCCCACAATTACTGAAATACCACCATAGTGTTAGAAACGAACAACAAGGCCTATTATAACAGTGTATCAGCATAAACAATTGAATAGAAGCTCCACAGGGAAAATTTTCAAATATATACCTGCAAAATGTGTCTCCACTATAGCAGGAAAGTTTAGAATAAACTGATTCAAGCACTTTAATACCTGATAAAGATATCAACAATTTTCTAAAATTTGGCAATATGGGACAAAGATGGTATCAAGGGACACACACAAAATGTAGAGCTACCTCCATTCTGATGCTCCAATCATCAGGATCTTCAGATGGCAATGGGTGTTTCAAGATTGATGAAAATTGCTCCATCCAGGGCTGGAGCATTGGTAACATCAGAGCACTAGTTTCTGTCTAATTACCAGAAGATGTATAGTTGGTTAGTCAAGTAACTGGGTGCATTCAATCAGCCTGACAATAACAAGCTATAGGTGAATACCTTGTAGACACCACTCATAACCCCCACCATGGAGACGCAATTATAAACTACTGAAAGAGCTTTAGACCTCAGAAAGTTGTCATAGATCTGCAAACATATATCCACAGAGAGCTAAGAAAATGATCTCACATTACCTCTTGTATCACAAAATTAATGGTTTCCCAGTCAAACTGTCAAACAAATCTGTAAACTAATACGGTTAAGGGCACTAAACAGCTAAAATAATTCTCTTTTCTAATTATTCAACATATCTTAACGAAATTTGGAAAGGAAATAAGAACATGAGAAAGAGAAGATTAAAAAGAAACAATAGAGGAAAAATATCACTTGAAACACCTTATCATTAAACCAAGTTTACAGTTTTTTAAGCTAAATTAATCAAATGAATTAACTGTACCCAACATAGCATATAACAACAACACCTTCAGGTAGATGTCCATTTCAATTGCAACACTTAATTCATAACCTTTTCCCAAAATGAATCCAGCAAGCAAGATAATAAATGAGATCCACCTGAGGAGATGATGCAATTGTGTGCAAGCATGGAAACAAAACTGGGACAAGTTTGGGAACCATCTTATCATCCATGTCTGAAGAAAGAAGAGCCAAGCATCTTAAAGCCCCATGCACTGCAATTGTAACAGAGAAAATTATTTCGATTTCAGTAATTGTCAATGACATTATAAGGATACCAAGCACTCACCTGCATTATGTTTAGTCTGGTCATTGATCAAACCTAAAAGGAAGGGTACTAGTTCAGGCCAGTCATCTGGCCAGTCATACTGTGCAATTATTGATACATCAACACTTACTGCTGTACAGATCTTCTTATACGAATCATCAAGTGATGCAAGAAGTAGTTCCCGTATAGAGGCCTGATAAAGGTAACAGAATTAGGGTATTTTATAATGCATATCAATCTTATAGAGTTTTATCCTACACATGCAAACTAGCTTTTCAGCACTCAATCTCGGTTGAGCACAAGATGGATGCATCACTAGTCAGCAGAGAGCATCACATTCAAAGTTCTAAGTTCTATATAAGAATAGTCCTCCATTAATTACATAATACTTCAGAAATGAACACAAAAGAAGAATTTGAGCTCAAATCTTCTGTAAGTAATGTGCTGGCTTAAGATACAGGTTTGGGGGGCGGGGGGGTGGGGGGGCAGCTTCAGCCAAAAATCTCAGTGGCACTTTATTTTGTAGAATAGAGTCCCAACCTATGTCTAATATGTTAACAGTTTAAATGCATTCTGAAAGACGAAGTAAGAAAAAAAAACCTTCTCATTGCTTGCAACAACAGGATGTTCAAAGCCTTCCTCATCCTCGTTCCAGTGTTTCCTAATATATTGCTTCAGCAACACTGCTGCTAAGTATATGAAAGTTAATCACACAAGTCATGCTATATAAGGAAATGTGCCAGAATGAAACACATAAGAGTGCTCTTAAGTGCAAACAAATTGATTTCTTTAAAATAAATCACAACATGAAGGATATCTGCCTTAACCCAAATGGAAGTTCCCGGTTCGCAGCAACTCTAGCTAAAGCAACACCATAACCTTCCATTGAAAAGAGAAATAAAATCAATTCCACAAATCATATTGCAAATTAGGAGAAAAAGTAAGATAATAGTTGCTTTAATACAGTAAACGCAATGCTGTCAAAAATGGATTAGCAAAAATAATGCACTAAAATAGAACGTCCTCTTTACTTCTCAGAAAATAACCTGAAAAGCAGTAAATCAACAAGTTCACAGTTACACTAAAACATTAAAGCAATCAAAAACCATGAAATAACATCATAACCGTATACACACTTCATCTATCAGAATCTAGCATTGCGCAAAAAATTTCATAAACTCATAAAATCATCTTCAATTTCAAGTAAGAAAAACATTTAACCCCGCCAGACAAAGACAAAATTCAATCTTAACCCAAGAATTAAAAAATTTTACACATCGAATGCTCAACAATTATCTGAATACCAGGCTGTACAGAGGCTTGGTGTAGGGAAGTCTCCGCAAAAGCTCGAATTTGATGGTTGGGATCCAGTGAGGCGTTCAAGCAATTAATCAACCACTGCTGGTCCTGATCCATTTGTTTGTATATTCACAAAATCAGAGCGTATGATACTTACCAGTTGAGAGAGAGAGAGAGAGAGAGAGAGGCAAAAGGGAGGGAGTTCTGAGTGTGCCAGATTTGTAATGTGGGGTCTTTTATAGGGGCTAGGGTTTTATGGTGGTATAGTGTAGCGTTCTTTTCCACTTTTTTTAAATAATAACTAGTATTTCACCCGCGCGATGCGCGATTTATTATTTATTTTGATTGTTATATTAAAAAGTTATTTATAATTCACTTATTATTCTAAATTTTGTATAATATAGAAATATAATTTTCATCTTTTTTATTGATTTTTAAAGTTATATTTTATTATTAAAAAAATTATTGAGTAATGTAGAGTTTTAATTGAAGAAAGTAGAATTTGGTTGACCTCTATCTCGCGTGTGTTATTCGAACTTTTTTGTGCATTCGTTTTATTGTGACATGTCATTCTACATTATATTTGACAATATTAAAATGTTGGAATACAAACTTTGTAAATAATCTAAACAGCGAAATTGAAAGCTTATATTCGATTTCTCTTTTGAATAAAAATATATTTATGGTTGTTGGCTTGATAGATATTTTGATTAGTATCATTTAACAATATAAGTTTTATTTATGTACAAAATTTCTCATAATTACAAAAAATATATTATAATTTCTTTTAACTTTAAAATTGATAATATGAATAATTATAAATATTAAGTAATTTTAGTAACAAAAAAGGAAAAAGATAATTAACAACTTGAAAGCTTACATTTTATTTGTTTTATTTTTCGTTGAACTTTTTTCACGGCTTGATAGATAATTTAATAAACTAAAGATTTTTAGAATTAATTAAATGTGACCAAGTAACAATATAAGTCTTGAAATATTTATTCATATACAATTACATTTCTCATAATTACAAAAAATATCTTAAAATTTGTTTAACTTTAAAATTGATAATAAGAATAATTATAAGCATTAAGTAATTAAAGTTAGCAAAAACAATTAAATTCAGAAAAATTGAAAACTTACATCTATTTGTTTCTATCTTTTGTTGAATTTTTTTTATTGGATCAATAAATAATTTAAGCTAATGATTTTTGGAGTTGGTAAAAATTGTTCAATCAACAATATAAATTTTGTGATCAACTTTGAAATATTTACCTTGTACACAACATTTTGTAAAATTATAAAAAAAATATCCTAAAATCTATTTAACTTTAAATTTGAGAATGAGAATAATTTTAGACATTAAATAATTAATGATAGTTAATACACAAAAATTAAATTATTGCTCACTATTGTACAACATTAATCAACAACACCAACAAATAATAATACATAATAGTAGTAGTAGTAGTAGTAATAATGATGATGATTATAATAATTTTAAGCATAAATAGTAAAATATACCATATTGAAAAGAATGTTAAATGATATGATTAATTTTACTGAAAAACTATTATTTATATAAATATTTTATTGCTCATTGATGTGACATTTTTAGGAGGGAAAATGACATTCTTGTAAATTCTTTCAAAGGTCTTCTTTATATATATATATATATATTTATAGATAATAATTTCCTCCATTATTAATATTAATATTCAATCATAGGATCCTTCTATAGTACACCGGGTGTATTAATACACCAAACTCTCCATCATTTTCAGTCATTAGATCTGAGATCATAGTTGACTTTGACTTTAATGATCTCAAATCTGATGGTTGAAAATGAGTGGAGAGTCTGGTGTAGTAATACACCTGGTGCACTATAGAACTACCCTTAATCATGATATTCTTTATTTTTCCCTTCTCTAACCAAATTTTCAATTTTTTTTCTCTTCCTTTTGGAATTCCTTTTTTTCTTTTTTTTTTTTTCGTATGACTCAATTGCATTTTCGGGAATGTTCGCAAAACTTTTATCTGATTTTTCACTTCTTTATTAATGGTTGGGAGTTATAAATTCTGCTTATCAAAGTATGTATAAGTCACGAAATAGAAGTATGGTTATTGCATTATAAAAAAAAAAAAACATGAATCACTCTTTTAATAAAATAGATATTTATTCTTCCAAAAATAAAAATAAAAACAGTAGATTGTAGTGGAAACTAGTCTCAAACCATCTTACTTTGTTAATTATTATCATCATACCGCTTATTTTATTTTATTAATACATACTCCCTCCGTCCGGCTTAACTTGTATACGTTGACCGAACACAAAGTTAAGAAAAACAGTTGACTTATTATATCGATTGACTTTTTTACTTTTTAATACTTTAAATTAAGATAATTGGATGACATAATTGCAATAAGAGTGAGATATAAGAATATTAATATTTGACTTTTATTGTCATTTATGAGCTATATAAGAATATTAATATTTGACATTTATTGTTATTTATGAGCTGACAATTTAAGTTGTCACAAATCAAAATGACAAGTTAAGTCGGAATCAATACATATTATTTACAAAAATTGCATAAGTACACAACAAGTGGTTCTAAATTCACCCAAAACCTCGTATTTGCAGGATTCAATCTATCTATGTAATTGTTGATAGCTAAAAAACAAAGGCAACTCACTCAATGGAACAGCTCAGCAAGCCTTGTTTTTTCTTGTCTTTTAACCAATTAACATCATTGCTATGTCAACACATCCTCAGTCAACTTCCATCACATATAATTGCTGTCAATTTTATATATCATGACTAAGATTATGAAAACCAATTCTAAATCACTAGACTTGAGAAAAGAGAAGCCATGTACGACCCAAGCTGGTGGAGTGTATAATTTGGAAAAGGATTATAATAGTTATATCAGGTTTCATAGTAGATAAGATCAAAGAGCTAAGAATGGACTATAATTTGATGAACAAGAGAAACAAAATTCAAGATTTCAAAGTGTTCTTCTTGGGATGATACTTGAAGATCCATTTCCAAACCTTGTGGCTTTTGTTGCCCCTTTTCAACCCCCTTTCATGGACACTCACCCTGCAAGACCCGCCATTGTCGAAGCTGATCTCGTTTCCGCCATGGTGGTGGTGATGATGATCGGAAGCTGAAGCTCCACTGATTCTCGCACTCGATTCGTCGAGCTTGAAGTCGATGAAAGCTGAGTCATCCATGGCGGCGCTGAAATCGCTCTCCTTGGCTGGGAAAACACTCCTGTTTGGAACACTGTATGTTCGATCAAGCTGCTGCTCAGGATGATTAATCCTTCTAGGCCCCCTGAAATCGACCCCGTTTTCGACCTCGAATAACCCTCGAAACCCACTTCTTCTCGGCCCGTCTTCGAGCCCGAACTGCCTGTCGGAATCGAGGAATATCCCACTGGTGACGTCAGAAATCTTGGCGCTTGAGAAGCCGGCGCAGTCACTGCCCTCATCAGCGCCGCCATTTCTGAAACTGCAGAGTGATCTTGATCTCGAGACGCCCATGATGTCAGAGACCCAAATCTCACTCTTGTCATCGCACAACTCATCCTTGCTTCTTTTCTTCCTGAACAGCCTCTTGATCTTCCAGAAGCCATGGCTCTTCTTCACCTCCACGCAGCTGCTGCTGCTCCTCCTGAGGAAGATGACCTGCTCTGATTTCTCTTCCTTTTTGGTGGGCAGCTGCTCGGTTTTCTCGTTCTCGATCAGGAACGACACCCTCCCGACACTCCCAACTTCCATGGTGCTGGTCGAGTTGCGGTACGAGGAGGAGACGTCGGAGCAGGAGCAGGAGGAGAGGCGCTGTTCGCCGCACTCGGAGCAGACCAGCTTGACGAGCCTGTCTTTCAGACAGTGGGCGCAGATGCCGACGGAGGAGGAATTTGGGTGCTTTTTACATGGGATTTCCGACGCGGCGGAGAAGTTGAAGTCGGTGGCGAAAGGCTCCAGAGCTTTGCCTCTCTCTCTCATGGCTGCTGCTAACCAAACTGTGTTGTTGAAGGAAAGTGTTATATAATGGGAATGGGGTGGGTAGGGTTTGGATTGAGTGATGAAAAGTGGCGTGAGCTTTACGTTTTTCTTTACACGGCAACAGTGTTGATTACATAAGAAGAAGAGTGATTGAAAATGCACACTCTCTCCCTCTCTCCCCCTCTCTCTCTCTCTCTCTAGCTATGCAGGTATCATTGTGTGTGTGTGTGTGTTTTGGCGGTGGGGGAGTTGAAGTGATTGAAAATTCAGACACGCACACAGTGAGTGTGTGAGTGTGTGGGAGTTGAGTAAAGAAAAGAAGAAAGAAATGGACAGGTCCTATAAATTGGTGCTGTTAACAAGTCTCACTTCCTGTGGTGTGGGGGACGCATCAATCACTTCTTTTTTCTGTCCCCTCTTTTTTTACTTTTCTATTTCTTTCTTTTTCTCTCTATTTGTTTATTTTATTCTTTAACATAGGTGGAACGTTTTGTGTTTGAATCTCAAACAAACCTCTATCATTGATATTAGAAGCTCATAGATAAGTATGACCAAAGCCTTTCTGATCGTGTGATTTGGTGGAGATTGAGAGTCCGTTGGCACACAAGGGATTCAGACATCCGATATTGCTCATATTTTTATCATTAGGTGGATTTTATCTTACATCTAATGTGTTTTGTGAGATGAATTTGCAGTACTATTATTTTCAATGTAAATATCGATGTTATACGACGAAGTTAAGTTTGTTTATGAACATATTATCTTGCTCATGATTTTTCTTTCTTTATTTACTCCTAGTTTCTATTGAAGTTCACTTGTATGATGCTTTGCAATTTGTGTACGTACGTAGTCGTCGTAATCGATAGTATTCCATTTTCACTCAAACTTTCTAATATGTTTTCTCTTCAAATATAAGGTCTAAATAGTACGGATTTCTTTTAGGATTCAACATCAGAAATTTGTTATTGTCACACTAAATATAGTTAGTGAGCTGTGTTTTTGCCCTTTCCATTTAATATATGCTAGAATTTGTTGCATGGGTGCAGAAGGATCGGAGTCAGGTTATTTATACAACTACAAAATCACATTACTCTACATTTATTTTTATAGAAAAAATATACGTATTTTCATATAGTGTTTCACTAAAACGTAGTGACATAATATTCTATTCTTCACACATACTACCATTTAGTTTTCAAATTAAAATAGAGGGAGAAATACAGAAAAAAGATGGCACATATCTAATGATTTGGAAAAAGATAGAGAGAGAGAGAGAGAGAGAGGGGCAACAAACACGCTGAGGCAGGCACGCCCGATTGGATAATTCCCCACACGACAACCAACCGAGTATTAAAACATTATTAGTTTACGTTGTAACAATCATTATGTTCTTTCATTATCTTTTATTCTAATTCACACCATTAACAACAATTAAACAACAACTACTACACATGTTAGTGTTTCCAACAATTTCACTCATTATTTATCGGATCTGCCGTACAAAACATGCCTATTCTTCCTAGTTTTGCCCCACCTTTCTTCATCCATTTCCCCAACACCTCATCATTTCAAGAAACTAACATTATATAAACATAAAAATGAACATTAAAGAAAAAACTCTATTGAGTATTATAAATCTAAAGAAAAAAGTCTCAATAATTATATCAGCACCTACATAATATATAAAATAATGATTTCTAGAATTATCTAACGTTTTCTTTCAAAAAAGAATTATCTAACGTTTTTACCTTAACTTTTCAATAAAATTATTTACATATTTTAAATGTTATATAGCGAGTCAATAGCATAATATGTGCCGTAAAATTTCTAAAATAGTAAAGTAAAATAAAGACATATTCTAAAAAAATTATAACTTTAAATATTGTAAATTTATTTATACTTTTCCATAATTATAAAAACAATCACAATTTTTATTTACGCTTATAACTAAAATCACCTCTGTATTTTTCATTGACCGAAATTCAAGTGTTGAATAAACATACCACGTCACGTAATATATTGAATGACACATCATTTCTAATTAAAACAAACTAAAAAGTCAAATTGCTAAAATCATTACGATCAATTATCATATATGCCACGTAGGCATTATTGTGCTAAAGTACTATTTTGCCCCTCTTCCTTTTCCCTACTAGTAAGTGTTGTGGTAACATTTCATGAAGGCTTCAAAGATGGACGTGACGATGGCGGAGCCCGGCGAAATATTGCCGGAGCGCAACGTGGATATGGCGGCGCTCTACGATATGCTGCGGCAGAGCAAGGCTTCTGCGGAGGAAGTCGTTGCCAAAATGCTGGCTATCAAGAAAGAAGCTCAGCCCAAATCCCACCTTCGAGAACTTGTCACACAAATTCTCCTTAATTTTGTCACTCTACGTCAGGTTTGATTTTTATTGTGCTTCTGTGTTGGCTGAAATTTTTATCTCTATATGATGTGCTCTCTTAATTATCTTTTGCTGTTGAGTCCCCAAATTTATGGGTTTAGGGTTTATTACGATTTAGTGGCCGTGAGATTTGCTGTATGTGTATTTCGATGAGATGAGCTTCACATTGAGTAGTGTCTGTGTTATGAGAGATTTTAAGTGTGAAGGTAAACAGAATGATTATGGAGCTGTGGTGATTCACCTAGCTTTACCCTTTAGAGATTGTCGAGATTCAAAGTTGGAAATGCGGTGAATTTCACATGTTATGTACTGTATATCAATGTACGAGTTTGAGAACATTCATCAGTTTGGAATGTTCTCCATCAGGCCAATAGGTCTATCTTGCTTGAAGAAGATCGGGTTAAAGTTGAATCAGAACGTGCTAAAGCGCCTGTAGATTTGACAACCCTGCAACTCCACAACTTGATGTATGAGAAAAATCACTATGTCAAAGCAATAAAGGCCTGCAAAGACTTTAAGACCAAATATCCTGACATTGAACTTGTACCTGAGGAAGAATTCTTCAAAGATGCACCAGAAGAGATTAAAGGCTCCCTATTATCAACTGATAGCACACATGATTTGATGCTTAAAAGGCTCAACTATGAGCTCCGCCAGGCAAGCCGTAGTCTTTAAATCTATGTTTTTCAGTAACAATATTCATCGTCATCATTATTACTATTATTATTATTATTATCTGGATGAGCTTTTCCGTGTCCATTTATTGATTTTGATGGTGTGCAATGAAGAATATGTTAAAAGTTATTTTTATGACATCAGTGATTGCTCAAGAAAGGTAAGTTTGTAAGATTCAATTAACATTTTGCTGGAGTCAAAACATAATTTACCTCGATCTAAGCCAGGGATCAGAAAATAAAGAAATGCGGAAATATGGTTAATATCCATCGATTGTTGAGATGTGGATTGGTAATCAATGAAAAGATGCTGTCTTTAGGGTCAATATTAGCTGAATGAGTACCAATTACTTCCCAGAATAAATGAATTTTGTTGGATACAATGAAATATTTAGTCTTCAGACTCAGATATTTTGGTCTTCTGATATCATATTTCCAACTTCTAATACTTCTCGTCCCTATCATGACATGACAAATTTGGCCTAAACTTATTATGGTTGTTCTATGAATCCAGGTACCAGTGACTTCTACAAGCTGAACTTCTTGAATATGTCTTCTACTGTTTAATGAATCCTAATACATTTGGCTTCCTCTACATTTGATGTCTTTGGTTTTCAATACCAGGCACAAATGCTGGAATGCTCTAACAAATGTATAGTTAGTTGCACCCTCTTTTTCGTTTTTATTTTTTTGGGACAGATGTTATTTGTTGATGTTGGTGCCATTAACCTATAATAATCATTTGTTCTTCTATTGTTCGGAAGTGTAATGCTGAATTCCTGAAAATTCTACACCTCATAACATGAAACTTAATTTTATGTATTTTCTTGGTGTTCCACTATCTTTCTCTATCAATTCAACTCCATCTCTCATCACTCTGTATGCTAGTGTGAGCTTTGGTAGCTGTGGATTCATATTTAATTAGTGATATATTTATTGTTTCAGCGCAAAGAACTATGCAAGCTCCGTGAGAAATTAGAACTACAAAAGAAGGCTCTTCTGGAGACAATTGCTAACAGGAAAAGGTTTTTGTTAAGTCTCCCTTCACACCTCAAAGCTCTCAAAAAAGCATCCTTGCCTGTGCAGCAGCAGTTAGGGGTTCTGCACACCAAGAAAATAAAGCAGCTCCAACTAGCAGAGTTGCTTCCACCTCCTCTTTATGTGATCTACTCCCAGTTTCTTGCTCAGAAGGAAGCTTTTGGAGAGAATATTGAACTGGAGGTCACAGGAAGTGTAAAGGATGCACAGGCGTTTGCTCGTCAGCTAGCTAACAAGGACTCTGGTAAACAGCATACAGATAACTCACACAAGCTTTTTCTTCATTAAGTTATCATACTGCAATAGCACACCCTAGATATGTGCTACTTTCTCCACTGTCACATCATGTAATGTTGGAAATGATGCATTTTATTGGCTGCAAAGCACCTCAGAGATAATATTGGCCCTCAGTTCTAAGGCATGCTAGTCTTATTGGAATAATGACCTCCTTTAAGTGTATATACCCTGAATATGTTTAAAATACTCTGCATTGTAAATTAAGAAGAAAATTATAAAACAGGAACGTGTATAGATGCCCTGCTCCATTTTACAGGAGCCAACCCCTCCCCCCCACCCCACTCTCCCCTTACATAGGTTTTGAACTGAAGATTAGTCAATCTGACTTCTTATTTATTGCTCAATTGGCATCTCACTGTAGATATTCTTGTGGGCCTATTTTCTGGCAAAAAGTTTAAATTGTGGTTGGTCAAATGGTGAAGTTGTATGCAAATACATACACATACATATATATATATATATATATATCTTTATCTGTGTTTATATATGGTGAATACGCCATGTTGCATGATCTCACATCTTATTTAATCTATTTTTTCAGCTATATCAACAAATGCAGAGAACTCGAAGTTAGAGGATGATGTGCCAGATGAGGAAGATGATGGCCAGAGGAGGAGAAAGCGGCCAAAGAAGGTCCCAAGCAAGGAGAATCTTGACCAGTCAGGAATATATCAAACTCATCCACTTAAAGTTACCCTCCATATTAACGATGATGAGGCTACGGACTTGAACTCAACTAAGCTCATCACCTTGAAGTTTGAGTTCTTAATAAAGCTGAACATTGTATGCGTTGGGGTGGAGGGCTCTGAAGAAGTTTCTCAAAATAATATTTTGTGCAACTTATTTCCTAATGATACTGGCCTAGAGCTTCCTCAGCAGGTTTGTTTTTCGGATTGTGTCTCCCTGATGAACTTGATGCATGTTCTTTTCCAATTGGAATAAAAAGGTTTTGCAACTTTTGCAGTCAGCGAAGCTCTGTGTTGGACATTCTCTTTCATTTGATGAAAGGAGAACTTCAAAGCCATACAAATGGGCCCAGCATTTGGCAGGTATTGATTTTTTGCCAGAGGTGTCGCCCCTGCTTTCAGTCTCTGAAGAATCAAATCGTGAAACTACTAGACATCCTTATATTTCATCGGGTCTGTCAGTATATCGTCAGCAGAACAGGGTTCAGACTGTTGTGCAAAGGATTCGTTCCCGAAAAAAGGCTCAGCTGACTCTTGTGTGAGTCACTGCCCTGAATATTTAGTAGTCATGAAGCCTTGGGAACAAATGATTGTTGTGGTATTACTAAGATCTAGTTGAATTAGACATAACTTCCTGCCCTATGTAATTGTAGTGGTTTTTGTGAATCTTAATTCTCTTTTATTCAGTGCAGTCCTACATTTGAGAAATGAAGTTTTTTCTTATTGGCTCTATTTCTGGATAGTGTGCTTCAAATGATTTCTTTTTGTTATTCTTGGTATTCTCAAATGATGCTGCCCCTCTTTATCAGGGCTGTGTTTCATTTTAAACTTCGATATGTTGGCTGATTTACAGGGAATTACTTGACTCACTAAGGAACCTTAAATGGCCAACTTTGACCTGTGAGAGTGTTCCTTGGGTTTCACACACACCACGATGCAAATTGCATGACTGGTTGTCGATGACTTCTTCCCTCAATACTACTACATCTTTGCCCATTGGTGATGGGGAACAAGGTCAGGATTCTGCAAGTGTTGATGGACATTTTAAAACTGGACTGTCCAAAGAGGAGATGGAGACTGCAAAAGAGGATGGGGAGCTCCCATCTTTGGTTCCAGTGGCTACTGGTATAAATGATACTAAACTCAGATCTTCCAAAGGATCTGAATTTGAGCATTCCAGAAGGCTGAGTTTGGTTTCAACGAGTATCATGTCTCTGGTCACCAACAAGGGGAAGTCACCAAGGTTTAAGAAGCAAGAGGATGACATTGATCTGATGCTGGAATCTGAAAATGAACTAGATGAGCCAGTCCAAGTGGAGGAGCAGTCTGATAATGCATTAGGAACGGAAATGACTGAGAGTTCATGGGCTGACTATGGGATCCGAGAATATATGCTTGTACTAATCCAGAAGTTGGGTAATGATGGAAGGATCATGAAACTTGAAGCCAAGGTCAGTCCTACAATTATTTATGCTTTTATTCATGCCTAAATTGCCACAGACTTGCTCTAAAAGGTTTTTTTTTTTCTATTTTTGTTCCACAGATAAAAGTGAGTCTGGAATATCCTCTTAGGCCTCCTCAGTTTGAACTAAGTCTTTATAATTCTTTACAAGGGAAGAAAGAGATGTGTTCTGAGTTTTTCAATGAACTTTCTGCTATGGAGGCAGAGGTGAGCATCTAGCGTGTCCGATCCTTACTAATTCAGAGATGTAACAAGAATTTGCTTTAACAAAAATTTGGCACATCTTGTTTCTTGTATGTGACTTTTTTTTATTGCATTGGTTAATATCCTTTTCATTGGTTACTTCATTTTCAGGTCAATCTGCACCTTATAAGGATGATACCTTTGGATCAAGAAAATTCCACTCTGGGTCACCAAGTGCTTTGCCTTGCAATGCTTTTCGACTTCTTCTTCGATAATGGGAACTTGTCTTCTGAGCGGCGGTGTACTTCAGTGATTGATGTTGGTTTGTGCAAGCCAGTAAGTGGTGAGCTCATCTCTCGATCCTTTAGAGGTAGGGATCGTAGGAAAATGATCTCTTGGAAAGAGAGTATCTGTACTCCTGGCTATCCTTATTGAGACTTGATTCCTCGTTGAGAACTGCACTTATGCCCCCTCACCACATCTCCTGCACGTCTCCTTTCATGGAGATTTCTTGTTCGTCCAGCCCATTCTACATCGTTCTTGGAACTACGTAGCTATGCTATGTCTACACTATTAAGAGCAGTGGTTCTATCAATAGTTGAACTTGGACGTTTAGGGGCCCATTTGAGCATCTTTGTTGTGTTGCATTTTAGAATCCAGAAGTGAAGGCCGGTTTTGGTTAGATATCGTGCATGATCTTAAGAATTTTTATTGACATATAGTAATATAATGGTATATCAAATATCATCTTTTCAGTAACCTATCTGGTTGGATTCAAAGGACTCGAGGTAGAGCTACTATTTACTGTTCTGTAATCGTAAAACAAATGGAAAGATTAAGGCCTTGTTTGGTGTTGGCTTCATTTTCAGGAATTCTAAATGTTGAACATAGTTTCCTATTGGTGTAGAAATAGGAAATTTTCCCTTTTATGTGTGATGTATATACTACAACGAGTAAGAACACATTCAAGTGCAAAGACCCAAATTTTTCGTGCAAATATGATCATAAAAAAGGGACTTTTATCTAAAAAACATTTATTATTTGAGGTGTTCTTTACACAAAAATTATTGTAGAATTAGAGTTGAAAAGTGTTGAAAAAGTCGATGAGAGCTAATTAGTGATTAGCAAAACAAGTTGAATTACTGTAGGTTCAACAATTCAACAAGTGATTAGTTTGATGGTTTTTCCTTTTCACAAAATAAACATATGTAGAATGCAAAAACTTGCGTACTCACCGTACCCTCAAAGGTATTATTAGTTTGGTATTAATTATATACTCACAAATGTATTATTAGTTTGATATTAGTTATATACTCATGAGGTATTATTGGTACATCCATGAGGTATTATTGGTATATCTCTGAAGATATTAGTGGTATACTCATAAGTATTAGTTGCATGTGCTTAAGGTATTACATGTATAATTGAAATATGTATTTTAATGAAGGTATTATTAAGGTATTACTTGTTACATGTTAAGGTATTAACCAAAATGTATTACAATAAGGATTTGGGGGTACGGTGCCCGGGGTACGCAAGACCTACTCGACTAAGAAATATCTCAAGATCATCATTATACTTGCAAACAAAAATTATGATAATTTTTATACCAAAAATTAATTTAAAATTATTTATACACATAAAGATAAACTATAGGATGAATTTTGCAGGTTTTATTTTACCCTTTAAAATAAAATTGAAAAAAAAAAAACTGGAAATGAATTAAATTCCCTCTCTTTAATACGCGCCGGCGCTTCCCTTCTCTTCCTCATCTTCTCCGGTGGAATCAGTTGCCATTAATTGATTACACTTACTCCATGAAAAGACAATGAATATACTTAACATCAGCCTCCAAACCCACCTCTGCCACCTCCAACGCCACCACCACCGCCACCGCCCAATCCTCCGACCGAAATCTCAGTTGTCCCTTTTCAGTTCCGGTGAACAAAGTTTTAAACTTTCACCATCCTTCGCCACACCCCTCTATTCTCTTACCAGGAATGTCAAGACTAACTCTGCGACGCCGTTTTCGATACATAAGAATAGTGAGGAAGAGAATGAAGATTTTGAGGATTACTTAGCAGAAGATGGGGAGGTTTATCAGAAGACTTTAAGATTGGTGGAGTGTGCAATGTTTGCTGCTGTTTCTGCCTTGGCTTTTCTTTGAGCAACTCTCTGGGCATTGAGGTATTTTTCTTCTTTTTTTAATATATTTTTGTTGAGTCCCATTTAATTTCTTGGCCTAGTTATTAAAATTTTATGTCTGGTTTATGCTGAAAAGATTAAACTTTTAGTCTTTGTGTGGCCTATGATTTGGTGTGGTCAATTCAAGATTTTGCATATGTAATCTTGGTAGCAAGTGTTGAACAATCGGTTGAGGCAGCTCTAGACTGAGAGCACTTTGTGTTGTTTTGACGTGGCTATTAGTGACAAAAGTTTGAAAATTTTGAATTATGGGGTTGCCAGAAGAAAGGAAGTGCTTATACACTCAATACATATATTGATCGCCTGAGCTAATCGTTCTTTTATTCGTGCACAAGATAGATGTGGGCTAGAAGTAGAAGGTGGTATTTCGTTTTCTGAGAGTTTTAGCTTTTCCAGATTTTTGTTCAGTACCATGCATGATGAGTTAGTGGACTAATTTCGGATGCAAAGTTGAGAAGTGCAATTTACAACCAGTTATACTCATGCAATTGATTTCTGCAGAAATATTTTGCTTGTTTCTTCGCATTGCCAATTCTATTGTCCACTATGAGACGGGGTACTGCAGCTGGCAGGAAAACCATGGTATACCATGCCTAAGGCTTGATACTTATTCTTAAGATATTCGTGCAGATAATGCTGTTGTTATATTGTTCTTTGATCTTGTTAGGTGGCAACTGGTGTACTATTATTTGTCTTATCTGGTCCGGTGAAAGCAATTACCTATTTGGTGAGCTCCATTACATCTTATATGAAATGTATCCTTGTTCTTGCTTGTGTCTGCCAATTGGCCGATCAATGCTCTTCATAATCAACCTCCATTTATAGGGACATATTTGCATGTATTGGTAAGGGAACACATTTAAGGTCTTTTATAAGGGCCTTCAATTGGTGACTTCTTCAAGTGCTGATCAAGTGGAAAAACATGAACAAATAGAATTGTTTACACCCGCATGCCACTTCTTTTCATCTTCATATTCAGTTATTTATAAGAGGATATTGTCACCTCGATTCACATATCTAGCCTTTCAAGCGTTGAATCTGTGTTCTTCCTGGTGAAGATTATTACTTAATATAGTGAAGTTTAAGCAGGCACTAATTTCGACTTATATTCTTGGCCAGCTATTGCATGGTTTTCTTGGCGTCACGATGGGTACTTTCTGGAGGTAGGCGTAACAATAACATGGTTAAAGAAAATATATGATACTACTGATACTAATTACTAACTAATATATTTTCAGGTTAAGAGTAAATTGGATCACCTCAGTCTTCTTCTGCACAATTGTATTGTTTTTGCTTGAATTCTTCTCTCGTCTCTGAGTTTGTTTATGTCCCAATCGAGATTGAAATGAAAAGTGGCTATTATTTGCAGGTTCGAGCGACAGGAGCTCTTGGTAATGTTATAATCGCCTCGTATTTGATTGATGAGAATATACTGGCATTGGTAACTTACACTATCCATCTTTAGTTTTCCATTTCTCAAACTGTTATTCCAAATACCAATACCAAAATATGTTGCTCATAAGTTTTTAATGGATTATAGATTACAATAAATGTTCATGCTCTTGTCACAAATATCCTCTCATCCACGGGCATCATCGCAGTTCCATCAATGAATGTCATATACTTCATATTTGGCTTCCTGGTACGCTAGATTAATCACCTTCTTATATTGTATCTTTGTTCTTGCATATGAAACAATTGCTAGGACCATTATTCTCTCACCGTCTCTTGACAGCTTTTGCTCAATTGTGGCGCCTTCGTGTTCTTGCTACACATTCTATATGCTATATTTTTTACGAGACTCGGGTTGAAGGATTCACTTAGGCTACCAAAATGGCTAGAGTCTGCAATTTGATGGATTTTGTCACAGAAAATAATTCTTGTTCATGAATAGTGTATTTGATATTATTTGACTGGCATTTTCTATGTATCTGTAACTTTTACATCATGAATGTGGTTACAGTTTATACACATTTGGAGTAATTCTATTAAAAATAGAATCATGAGAAATACATTCATATAATTCTGTAATATTGTAATACAAAAATAGATCTATTGGTATCAATACATGGATTGTAATAAAATCAGATTAATATTGAAGTCGAGGTAAAATCAGATTAATATTGAAGTCGAGGTAAAATCAGTTAAAATAAAAACTGTTCATTCTTGAGGATAGAACATCGAATAAATTATTAATGTGCAAAAGACAAAAATTCCAAACACCGTATTTGCCAAATAAATTGGTTCTTACATGGATGAGTGAATGTTGTGTATAAAGAGTAGCCTAAATTTAACAGTTGCTGTAATGATGTATAAATAAGAAAGAAAACTGGCTGTTATATTTCTATAAATATTCAGCCAAAAAATTGCAGCTGGAGAACTCCATATTATGCCTTGTTTGCAAAGTTGAAGTTGCCAGCTAGAAACTGCTTTAAGCAAGATGAGTTAGCTACAACAAAAACACAATAAGAGAGAGAGAGAGAGAGAGAGAGAGAGAGAGAGCAACAATTACCTCAAAGGTACAGAAGAGCACAGCAGAAACAGTGATCAGGGATTTTATGCTTCTTTCCTAGTTATCCTGCATTAAGTTGAATGAAATCACTTATTTGAGGGGTAAAAAGAGAGCTAATTGACTAAATCATGTGAAAATGGTGGTCATGCAAACCAGCTGTTTTAAAAATTAGCATGGTTTATGTTGACTTGTTTGATTTTTTACCTGAAGCAGTAAATTCCCAGAGCTGTAGTTATTTCTTGAATGACTGATGTCGCGAAATGTAGATATAGTAAAACTGCATATGGCAAAAGAAAGTCTCAGGTCTAACATACTGTGATTAGATGAAGAAGAAATGGACATATAAAGTATATAAAAATGATTTCTTGATGACTAGTAGACACACGTACACATTATAAAAACTCATGAATGCGGAAACGTCATACCTGAGTATGCAAAGAAACCAAAGAGAACCCAGAACTCGTTTACTAAAGGAACTCTGCAAAACATATGAACATCTCACAAGTATTAATAATCTAATCAAATAAGTTGTATCTCCCAGCACCAGTTAAGAAGTAAGGTAAAATAGTTCATATCTGATCAGTGATATTACGCACCCGTCATTTAGCCTGGCGGTGAGTGCGTTTGCAATGGCGAAAGGTAGATAAAGTAGTGCCTGCAAAGAGAAACATAAATCACAAGGCTCCAACATAAATGTGACACTGGCAAAATCTGTTATACTCGTATCAACTTCTCAAAACAGATGCTTACAATAACTGGAAATTTTGAATCATTAACCAAATTTGTGAAAACCCATCAGAAGTTCATGCAAATCAAGAAGTATCGTTTGCTAGATTTGTGAACATCATCATAAAAGATGCGATCCACCAAATTATTGTGCTTCCACATCATTTTAAAAGATGAGGAAACTTGTCATGATATTTGATTTTGATATTAGATAGTTGTTATGTCATGATGCATAATCCATAATGTTCAACTGGAATAATACTCATACCATGCACATATTGGTTTTCAAGCCCTTGGGTTCATCACATAAGTGAGCGAGAATCATCCTTCCCTACAAAACAATTATTTCAGTCATCAACTGTTTAGGCTCACTGGGACATTCAGAAACCAACGAAATGACCTTGAGTCAATAGCATCTAGTAGAAAAGAAGCCTGAGATAAGAAAAAGAAAAAAGGAACCGCTCCCTAGAGGGACAGCTCACCACAAGAAATCCAAAAGCCAAGCCAATACCCAATATGACCAGGTGTGGATAGTTGTTCATTATATCAGAGGGGGAGATGTAAGTCCTGCAGAATAATACCCAGTATCAGATCATCAAGATTCAATAATACTGAAAAGTAAAGCAGATGAGAATCAAGAAATACCAAAAAAGAACTCCACCCAGTAGCAGAACAAATGGAACAAGCTGTCAAGAACAAGAGCAAGAATCAACTTAAATATGGATAACATATGATAGAGCTTAATATCCATGTCTCAGAAATGCATACCATTGCCAAAGCTTGCAGCACGCTTCCTTTTCTTGCCTTAACAACCTTAAGAACATTGTACACACTGCAGAATAGTATTGTTGATTTAAAGCATGTTCGAGCTTACAACAGAATAACCAACGTGGAAGCAAGTGATCTAGAGAATAAACACTATTTAGATAACATTAGGGAGCTATTATTGACAATAAACATGCCATTTGCACTGTTAGTGTTCATTGTCATCCGGATCTTGCTTCTGATGTGAAAGAATATGACTTTCAAGAAACAAAGAAGAAGAGCCAATATAAAAATTTACCACATGACGTTGATATTAATGTGTTAAGATCAATTTGATCTATGGGGGAAATAAAATATTAGACATGTAAATTCTTCCAAAGACCAGGGCTATAAGAGACCATAATAGAAATCGTACTCACTTGTATAGGATTGTCGGTATAACAAACAAGAGTATCACTTGAAACACTGCAGCTTTATACATTGTCATTTCTGAAAAAAAATAGAGCAATGAATGGCTTCATAAATACCTGATCAAAAACAGAAGAGACAAAACTACGAACATGTACAGTCAAAGGGCTCCAAAAATGCCATCACACAATTAGTTATGAAACTCTAAAGCAGAAACCTTGGCAACTTTAACAATAAAAATAACAATCATGTTATACAAGCAACCACATCAGATAAACATCAAGCATAATTATTAGCTTAAACCAACCATCACTGAATGAAGAATATGTTTGTTCATATTAATTAACACCAACTCCTAATAAATTGCCAGACTCTTACCATTTATATATGGAATCCAACTCAAGGATGGGATGGCTCTCCCAAACTCCTGAGCCCACCACTCAGCACCTGCCAATCAGACTCAAAACTCAGTATGTTTGTAAGCAGACTTAAGCAGTATGTAGAATCATCAAGCAGGAGCAGGAAAGTGAAAAATAGAAGCAGTACCGACAATAGCTGTGAAAAAATGGATCATATATATCGCCAGAAGACCTTCTGTAGGTCCATTTATAGCAGGAAGAATGAGGGTATGGGTGAAATAGCTGGAAAAAAATGCCAAAAAACCAGATGAATTAACAACACAGCATTCTGAATAACTTAACTGGAAGGGATAAGTACGTCAGATACAGATATCCATGCAACAATATAGAATCAAAAAAAAAAAAAAGGTGCACCATGCAGAGTAATCAAGAAAATAACATTTTTAGGCAACACTCCTTATTTTGGCAATTTCACTATAGTAAGCTTCTTGGGAGAAGGTTAAATGAGTGGACAAATCCATCCCATAACCTAAAGCATGAGATATTTGAAAAATCTATGCTATGAGTCAGTCAAAAATCCACTTACTGTTCCCATGAAGCTAAATAAAAAGGGACTGCTGATATGACCCAGAACCAGATAGTACCCCCACCACACATGGCAGTGCTTCCGAAGGCCAACGTTTCAAACTGGAAAGGGAAAAAAACCACAGTGAAGCTTCAAGAATCAGTATCACAGCCACTAGCACAAGACAACAGAAAATCTGAAACATACCGCACATGCAAGAGCATCACATCCTGAAATTTGGGTTGGGGGGGGGGGGCACAAATTAAGATTATTGTCAGGACTGGATAAATAAACAAAGAAGGGAAATGCAATATTGAACTACAGAGAATAAAGAATGATCAAATGGACAAGGGTCACCATGGTCAAAGAGCTCTCCCAAAGGACTAGAAGAATTTGTTCTTCTTGCTTGTTTTCCATCAACAGCATCAAAAGTCTACCATGAAATTTATAAGGACAGGAAATAATAAAGATTATGAATATACTAGACAAGACGGTGAAATTTGGCAATAGAAATAGTTTTTTTAGAATTCAAGCTGCTGCAAAAGAAAACCATCCATGACAATATTGAAAATCTTGAATTGATTTAAAAGATATTAGGCTAAACTTAATTAAAAAAATCTAATAAGCACCTATATCTTCTAAGATTGTAGGGAGTTATTAAAATGGTAAACTAAACACATGAACTGTTTGGATAATAATTGTCATTGAGCTTATTGGTGATTTTGTTATTAAAATCTCATAAACTTCCATCAAATCTAAGAACAAGTTCTACATCTTACAGTTTGATGCTTGTTAGAGTTAAGAACTTTTTTACTTGTTGGAATAAAAAAAGATGCTCAGTAGATTCTGACATTATTTTGGGAGCTTATAAGCTTAAAACACTTTATGACATCTAACATCATATATCTTATAAAATATTTTGGGAAAATTACGAGCTCATTTAATGCCCTCTAAACCTCTAAATGGTTTCTAACTGATAAAATGGAAAATCAATTATCCATATCAAAACATCTAATAAATTCAACGTGATGTATGATGTAAAATATGATATATTATTGCCTGCTATGCTGCCAAAATCCCAACCCAACAAGATGTATAGATAAGACTTCACAATAAGATGAAACTCTGGCAACTTATATTGTAACTTTCGGTATCCAACTGAAGACTTATATAATTACATGGTTCAGGAACCCAAATAAATAGGGTGGACAAAATCTGAGCTTACCTGATATAAGAAGAGCATTAGTCCATGGGCAAGATGAACCCATCTTGGAGGAGGTGAATCCAGTTGAGGTGAATAAATCTGCAGAAGTTTATAGAATCAAATATCAAGGAAGAAATGATTAATCAATCACCTATAAAAACAAGATATACAAATTGAAAATTGCTGAATGAATATCATTAGGATGAATAACAACAGTTTATAGCATTATAATATTGAAGAATCAGTCAACATTACAATAATAAATCTCTTAACACCAAGAAAGACCCTCAGGCAAGTGTGTGTGTGTGTGTGAGAGAGAGAGAGAGAGAGAGAGAGAGAGCACTCACATATCCAAGCAATGCAGATGTAACCAAAAACATTGACCCAATAAGTGTAATCTGAGAGTAAATAGAGTACAGTAAATGAGCAAATATGAAAAGGCTGATAAATAGAATTTTATGAGATACTAACTCAGGCATTTACCGCATTGGGTCTGGAAAAGTTCATCCGATGCAAAAAAGGGAAATAAAAGAGAGTTAGTGACCATCAAAGAAGTTAGTAGAACAGATACAAGATATCACTAAGAAAAAGTGCATTCCGAACAATAGTTGGAATCCACCTCCATAGCGTTTAAAAATTGTCTATTATTTCAGAACTACATAGAAATATTTTGAGCAACAGCCACATTGATCCAGTACCAACAAAAGATCTCTTTACCAAAACTAGCAACTGTGTATCCACATCATGCAACAAAGCAAATCAAGGGCAGTTATCAAAACTAATTTCGTCTTATTGATAGAAAGGTATCACTAGAATAAAGATAGTATATATATTAGACACAGTGGAACAAACGTCATTGTATAACTTGTCTCGAAATACATCCTAGTCGCTATGAGGATATTTCGGAAATACAATATTGTGCAAAGAACAGACCAACAACATTGAAACAAGATGGATTGGTCGCTCCCTAAAACTATGTGACTAGAAATTAACCTTCCTGCTTGAAAACAAAGAAACCGGCAATCTACTGCCATACACCTTACAACTCACAAATTTTAATCTTCTTACAACTACCACAGAAGAATTTCACAAACAAATTCCTTTCTTTGTAAGAGAAGCTCGCAGTTGTGGTCAAAAGCCACAATATTTCCTTAAAATTTCAGAACTTTGCAGCAAAAATTTAGCCTTCTCTCACATTCTTCGCATCCGGAGATCATTTATTCCACAATACCTCTTACATAAGCAACCACAAAGCATCTAACTTTACAATAAGCAAGTCCAAATATAACAACACCCAATCCCAACAAGAAAAACACTTTATAAATCATGAAGACAACGAAGTTTTCAAGGGGGTCAACGAAGTTCAGAAAAAAGAAACGCACATCATAAACATGATCACAAAAAAATAAAAAATTTGCACTCACGGCATCCAAAGAGGGAAGAATGTAACACAGCGAGTCCAATAAGGCTGCAACACGTATTTGGATACAATCGAGTGATCGACACCACTATACTTGTGTTTATGCAACGCCGCCACTCCATGCGCTCCAATGTACCCCATTCTTCTCTTTCTTTTTCTTTTTTCAACGTATAATTTCACCTTAGATAAGCGATTCTAAAATTTCGCCAACCGAGAAAAGGAAAAACAGATTCAAGCAAACAAAATCAGTGATATACAAATCACAGATCGATAACCGAAATTTGGATTTAAAAACACAAACTCAATATGCATGTGCATAGCGTTGAATTATTCCTTACATTTAAGAAACACAAATCCTTTTCATCTTTACAAAATCGAAACAAAAGGAGAGAGAAAGTGGGATTTCACCTTCGTTGCAGCGAGGAAAAAGCTTGAAGAGAGAGAGAGAGAGATCCGAAAAACAAATAACTCACTCCCGCCTGGTCTGAAGAAAGCGCTCTTAATGCGGAAAATGTGCTGTTTGAGAACACGCTTTTCGTTGTTTTAGATATATTCAAATATTAAATAATGTGCACAATATTATTGTAGCATTTTTTCTTTGTTGGATATACTTTACAGGAAAACGTGAAATTGACTATTCATCAAAAACGTTTGTTAATTTTTAAGTGGTTGATTATAATGCTTTTACATGAATTTAGAAGCTTTTATTTATTATTTAATGCAAAATCAAGAAGTTGTTTTAAAATTTAATTTGATATCTAACTGCAAAGTGCGAATCTAATAAGTGAACTTTTCCTTTTTATTTTTTATTGTTTACACGTTTAAGTAGTAATTTAAAAAATTATCTTCTGATTCGATTGAAATTGGATTTGAAAAAGTAAGTATATTATTGTATTATCGGAATATAGAATCTAATTTTACAACTTTTTTTAATAATTCTCAAAAAAAAAAAAAAAAAAAGCCATGTATAAGAATTATGAGTTTCGAACCAAGGTGAAGAAGAAATCAAAAGTTATTAAATTGAGAAAGTAGGGTTGTCAAAAGAGTTAATGGGCCTCTTTCTTCTATATGGGCTGGTCCAACAAATTGCATATATTTTATCTGAATGAAGCCCATTAGCAATTAGGGTTTAACGGGCCGTATAACGGCCCATTTTCTGGTCCATTTTGGACATATGACTGTCTAGGTTGAACATGGGCTTTGTTTCTTCTTCTTTTTTTTTCCTAGATGTCGCAGTCGACATTGCTCGATTGATGTATTCATATAGAATTTTATTTCAACACAAATTAAAGATCTGATTTGACTCAATAATAAAGCTTGAAAAAACTCGACTTATGTTAACAGATATAGTTTAAAATACATGAAGCTCGTTGTTGATTAATGTCCATTATTATTGAACTTTTGAATGTGACTTTGACTTGATACTTCAAATTTGTGATAACGAAATAGGGGTCTAACTTGTCATTCTATTAATTGGGCACAAAACTCGTGTAAAATAGTTTTACGAATGGTTGGATGGTTTTGTGAAACATATTTTTTTAAACCATACATTTTCCGCAACTTTTTAATAAATTGTTATGTATGAGTTATAAATAGACTCGTCTCACATAAGTATAAGATTTGTGAGACGAACCCACACAACAATTATTGATTTGTGATGGGATGGGCGGAATGATCATCACCATAAACAATTAAACACTATGTGTTAATAAATTATGTTTATTCCAGATAGAAATCAAGAATAGGACAATATATTATCATCTAGAAAGATATAAAATAAAATAAGAAAAGAAGAGAGAGTGAAGTGCTTGCTTTAAATTGTAATATATAAATAAAAGCAAGAATTCTCACAATTATTAAGAATAAAGCATATAAACACACGTAAGAATGCGTTGGTGTTATTATTTGTTTCTTGTTTTTTTCCTTTTAAAAGCAGGTAGGATAAGATTGGTTAAAAGAAAAATTAACTAGGTCCACAATTTGTGGATCTTGAATGGGTGTGACAATATTATTTTTAAACCAACAACAAATAAATCTATTTTGAAACAGAAAAACAATACATGCAATATGCATGAGTTGAAAATAACTTAAATGTGAGACCACATAATTTGCAGATATGAATGATAAAGATGAAAATGTTCATCTATCATGTACCTACTCTAATTTAAATATCACATTTTATGTGATCAATGTAAAATTAATCTTGTTAGATGTACGGTTTAACTGTGAACTCATCAAGATATCTTTTGATGAATAGATGAACAGTATAATTTATAGTTAAGAGTACTTTAGGGCTTATAATATCACACTTCTATAAAAGACTATTTTTCTACCACAAATAATAAAATTGTTACTTTTCCACCACATATCAAGAAAATTGACAAAATTGTTCTTCAATAACAAGTAAAATCATAAGTGTTAGATGATATGGACATATCATGTAAAGTCACTCAATTTGTCTGTTTTCAAAGTTTATGAACAGAGAAGTGATTCGCTGTTTGATTTTGTGGCGTTTGAGGTATTTTTCTTTTACACACGATCTCGGAGAACATAGCATTTAGAGAAATAAACTCACACAATTCCATATACATTGAAACTACTAGGAAAGGTGTTTGAAGGTGAGAAGAAAGAGCAAACCTACCTTGCCCACTAATCCAATCTGAGGTTTTCCAATTGTTTTTCCCTTGCACGAAAAGTCCAATCACAAGACAAGCAAGGATGCCAATAATGTTGTAATAATATTCTTAAAATAAGAAAGAAATGAACAAGATAATGACCCTTGTGGGAATCGAAGAATCTTTTTCTTTTCTAGGTTGAATAGGGAAATTTTGTAAGGACAATCTTGTCTTTAATGAGCATGGGTACAAGAAATACAGCTCACAATTGTCTGTGAATCTCATAAGCCCTTTTCCATGCCCCCCACCCCACTTGAGCATCTTATCATTATGCCCACATCTTTACTATGCAAAGTACAATCACAAATCTTGTGTTTGTCTTCTATTATTGTACTATCTTTTTTGCCCCATTTAGAGTTAATAGTATAATCTACTCATTTTCAATATAGCTTAAAATTATTATACCCATCATTATAATTTATTATTTTTATATATTAAAAAATATAATTTATTATTCCCAAATATTCAAAATTCAAATATATCTTTTGACCTTTTCACAAACCTTCAAATTTTCACTAACTTCCAAAATCCATCAAATACCTAATTTTTCTTTTTCCACTCCAATTTCTTTTTCCCATCCATACTAATTTTAGATCATGTATTATCAATTAATGGATCAATATTAGGTTCAACATGCTTCCGTAAAATTAATAAATCTCTTAAAATGCATATCTTTCTTTGATCGCAACAGCTCCGGGTGAAGTGGTTCGCAACGCCACCGGCTGGAAAATTACTGCCCCTAGACCGTTTTACAAACAGATCCTCATTGTTCAACTTCAACCCTTAGGGAAGATAGTTTACAAGTTATCCAGCTCCTTCAGTAACTGCTCAACACAACCTTGGTTCGTTTCCTACCTCAGGTGTACAAGATAATTCTCTCAAGGGATAAATGAATAATAAATTAACACATGTTGAAGCGAAAACCCTTCTTTTATTAAGAACTTTGAAAAATATTTATTACATCTATGTAATCTCCTTTTGGGAGGAGAATACTAGTTTAGCCTCTCATGAAGAAGGTTATCACTTGTAAATACATAAACTTAAAGATTAAGAACACTCAAAATGTTACAAAAATTTTATTCTAACGAAAACTAAGGAAAATGTTCGATGTCCTTTGCTTCATTCTTCATATCTTATTTATAGGTAAGAATCCGGACTTGAAGTGTGGATTTCAAATCTTGTTTAGTCAGCTGTTTCTTTTTCCTAGTGGATCAACCAATAAATTAGTGTTTTGTCAGCTTTTCCTCGTGACTCATCTCATATGATTGTTGTCGGGGAATCTCATTTTTCTTCCCGTGACTTTATCTCATGTGATGTTTGTTTGGCGTGACTCAGCCCATATTACCTTTGTCGGGGAATCTTTTAAAAATTTGGCTTTTGTGGTCCCCGTAGATAACTTTTCTTTTAGGCAGGTCCCTTGTCCTTGTCCGCCCGCGCTCACGTCGGTCGGGTTTGGGTCGGAATCCTTTCCCAAACTCGGGTTCCTTCTGTTCAAGGCATGCTTGGCAGATTCGATCTGTCCATCGGCCTACATGCGCCATGTTACAGAATTTCCGGTAGGTTTCTTTACTAACCGGAATCTTGTTTTCCGAGATGATTCTTCTTTTTGTTTCGAAAAGATCCTCTACAAATCCTGTAGTTGTTCCCGTCATTGAATTCAGGAGGAAAGATTCACTCACTGAATTATGAAAGAACTTGAAGGGATACTTGATTTTGTCCATCTAGCTCAGACAAACCCAAAGTTTTCATGCTCGTCGGGTAGAAGTTTCATCTTCTGAAAGTGCTCCTACCAAAATGGGAGTCTACTCTGGAGAAGCCGTTTTGATAGTTTTCAGGGCGTTCCCATCCGGTCTCCTAAGCATGATAAAATGAAAGGCTTCATGGAAACCCTTATTCGCTGGTTCTGGAGCTGCACTGATAAAATACAATTCCAGAATGTCACCTCTGGCCAAATGTGGATTATTGGCCCAAGTCTCGTAAACTGCTTCCCCTATCGATTTTGGTAATTTTGAGATTTCGGGGAATTCTGGTGAAACGGTATAGATTGAAGCTAGAGCTCCAAAATTATACCATTCTTGTACCTCGTTTGGATGACTCCCTGGTTTCATCCAAACTCTTGGGTATTTCCTAGAGATATCAACAATTGTTCTCTCTGGATTGATACACTTTCATGTGGCCAGCTTCTCCCATTGCTTCTGGTATACCTGCATAGGGAAAGCTTTAACCTCGTCAGTTTGGACCTTTGTTTGGCCAGTTTGTGGCTTAAGATCCAACTCTCACTCTTTTACTCCAGAGGTGTTGGGTTTACTTGAAGACTCGGGTTGTGACACCGAAGCTTCAACTTTTGCCACAGTTTGTGCATCCTCAAAGAATTCATCATCTGCAACACTCGTAGTTATGGTATTTGAATCCATAACTTCCATGTTAGAGACCTGTTCTCTTATTTCTCCCTTTTGCACCATTGGAGATGCAGCCTGGAGAAGAGGACCCCGTAGCGCCGAGAACAATTGTTTTGACCTTTAAGGATGTTTTGAGCTCGTTCTTGTCCCACCATGCCAAAGGATTTTCATTGTAATTCCTTTAGATCTTCTTCTTGACATCTTCGAGTGATATTTATTCTTCAATGATAACCTCACTCGGTGTGTTCTCCAATAGGCTTTTCTTCAATTCTGCAATTGCCTCTGGAGGTACTTGTTCTTTTCCTTATATTCTGAATGAATACAAATTATTATCCTATCTCTTAGTATCCTTCTGCTTCGAACCATATTGCCGATAGGATAATAATGCATCACGAAATCTCCTTTTATCCCTCATTTTTGGATGTCGAAGTTTGGTTTCATCACCACGTTTGCTGCGAAAATTAATAGACATTTTTCTGTAATGCCTCTCGCAGTCTTTGGACAATAATCTTATGATCAAATAAGGTTGTGAAAATAAGCCTTCTTGTCTCATTTTCTTGTGTAAATCGTTTGAATGTTTGTAGGAAATTGTTTTCTATTAACACATCTGCTCCTGTATCATAGAAATAGATTGGTGGCGTCTTTACTTTGTACCATGGGGTACCACCTGCACTTTCGATCATGATTTCCGTTTGTTTGATTCCTCGATTAAGAATAAGAATCCTTTTAGAGAAATCTCTTCCTGCGATAGCTGGTATATCTTCTCCGATTTCTTTAGGAAAAACCTCATGCTTTGCAGTACTTATTCCGGCGCCTGAGTCGACATAGACGGTGAAATATTTGGCCTTGTATTCATCATATAACATTTCAATATAATTGTATATGGAGAATGGAGTGGTCATCTGATTCTGTATCTTTTGTCCGCCACTGTGAACTCTATTCCCTATTGTAATCTTTCCCATTGTTTATGATCCTCGAGAAACTCGATCCCAAGTATTAACTGATCTGGAATTCTTCCGGCAATCTACATGATAGTCAGCTTAATTTCACCCATCCTTAAGCTTCCTAGAAATTTTTTGACTACCAGTTGTTGGAGATAATATAAGACATTACAAGAGAATATATTATCCCGTTGAGTAATGTCGAATACCACTTCAACTCCTCTCTATCCTTCCGGGCACTTCAGCTTTCCTTGTGTTTTGAAAACATCTGGGATTTGTTGGGCTGTACTCGGTCTTTTTTCTTCCCAACGGCTGCTACTCATTATTCTATCTTGTTGGAAAGACATCCTCATTGGCTCAATTCTGAGACTTGACTTATGTTGAAGAAAGGTCGATCTTGGATCCTCATATCGATCTCCTTTATAGTTGGAGATTCAATAAGTTCCGGTAGAACTATCCTGATGAAGTCCTCAAAGATTATTTGGACTTCAATAAACTCATTTCTCAAGAATACATCTGAATGATGTGTATTCAAGAGAGCATAGGAAATCTTGTAAGTTATCGAATAAGGTCTATTCCCTTCTTTCATCAGATCATCTCTTTTGAAATCTTGATGAAGGGTTAAGACTCTGTTGAAGTCTCGATCTCCCAAATTGTATGCAATTCTAGGATAGACATTAAATGTCAATTTTCCTGCATACAAATTTCTTGTAACTGCTCCAAGGCATGAATCATTTAGATTTGAGATTCGCTTGTCAAAAATTACAATATTGAGTGGCGAATTAATTCATTCTTTGAATGTTGCTTTAATAATAACTCTTATGGCTCCGATGTAAATCTATGATAGTACATTTGCAACTTCTCTCTTGACTCTGCTTTTGATCTCATGAACCTCTCGGTAAGGGACCAATTGCATCTCGATTAGGTTACTAGTGAATTCCATTGGAATAACAAATTCTCCGGTAGTTACTCTATGGATAATTTGGTGTTTTCTGTTACGGAATCCAATCTTATCCAATGTCTTTTCCATAGTTCCAATGGTAAAACCATTGTATACCTGGAGTTTTGGATCCTCTTTTATAATCCTCATTGGAGTTTTATGAGAAACCATAGTGTGGGAGAGGAATCCTGACATATCCTCTTTCACCATTGATTGAAGAATTTCTTATTCACTTTGATTCTGAACTAGATTTGCATCAATCATTAGAATAGATCTCTTCTTCGTAGATGCTTTCATCTGAGGGTAAATTCTCAAATTGATACACCTGTATACGATCTTGATAATAGACAACTTCCTCGAGTTCGGGTGTTGTCTCGAACTTCCTAATTCCTCATTTTTTATTTTCCGGGCAATCCGTTGAGATATGTCCTCTTGCTCCACACGTCAAGTAATTACAGTCTTTAAAACTTTCATTAACTCTGGTATGAGCCCGTTTGAAAGTTCTCCTCCCTGTGGTCCTGCTGGAGCTTCCTTGATTTGAGCCTGATGTAGAGACTCCACTCCTGCTTGGTGCTGGTCTTTGCCCCGATTTGTAACTCCGGGCCTTTTGTTTTGACCACACTCTTCTAGGTCTCCATGAAGACCAACGACTACTTCTTTTGTTGTTGCTTCCACGGTGGTATGGATGACTCCTTTGTTTCTTCTTTTTATGCATCTGTGGTTGACCTCCAACGACTGTTGGGATGTCATTATCTTCGCAACATAAGGGAACCATTTTATTGATTCCTCGCAGTCTCTTGTAATTCTTGTAAAGTGCTGCCTAATGACACCATTTAGATAACTTGGCCTTTAAGAAGGACATTCTTCTGGCCATTGTATCTAAATCATCCGCACTTTTGTATTCCCTGATCAACATTTATCTCCAAGGACTTGGTATCTTCTCAAAGAATAGTTGCGAAGCCTCTTTGTCTTCCACCTTGGACTTCCATCGGTATTCGGTGAATAACTTGATATATTCATCAATATGATAAATATCATGCAACTCGAGGCTGTAGAGGGCTTATTTGTATCTTTTTCTTTTTTCTTCTTCCAGTCCCTCAAAATAGTCTATGCCGATAAAATGGATTTTGAAAATTTTTACCATATTATTGACAATTCCTTTCAATGACTCACCAACTGTAACGTTGTTTTTCATTTCTGGTACTGTCATGTCTCATGCGATCTTTACAGATCTTTCAAGACTCATCTCGAAGAGTAAGATGAACCATTCCCTTGTAAGATCGAAGGTTCCTGCTGCAATCCTCATAGCCGATGCCCAATCATCTATAAGGACTTCACGGTTCTTGAAATTTGGGATATCCAGATTTAGCATAAACCCATATGGATGTATCGGGTCGAGCTGAGACTTTCCATAAGGCGTACGTATTGTAAAGATTCGGCCTTTTGGAACATGGTCGAGTTCTTGTGACAATAGGATCTCCTCTTGTGGTGAAATCTCCCACCTGCGACATTGGTTCGTCCACATGATGTGATCTTAAACTTTCTGCTACGTTGGGATCAATTGGTGGTCTTTGATATTGATCACGAGTAACTAAAATGGATCTATCTCCTGCGTTCATATTTAGATCCACAATTCCTAATCCCGCGAAGGATTCGACAAGGTCATGTAGATTCTCCAGATTTATCTTCTCCAAATTTATTACTTGTTTATAACAAATTTTCCTTTGATGATGACAATAAGTTTTTCATCATCAGTCATGCGTCGTACAACTTCGGTTGGTTTCTCATCTTGGTGTAAATAGGGAACTGTCCCAAAATCTATATGTCTACTTCCTCAGGATGAACTTGGTTTGTTTTCCAAATTCTTGAATCGTTTTTGGATATCATAAATGATTCCAAGAGTCTCTTTCTGATTTTTTTATCATCGTCTCCATTTGATTTTGGATCTGATGTACTTGTGTTGGTAGGTGATTATGGCGGTTGTCATAACTCTGCACCGTCCTCTGGATTTCTCTGAGATCTTTGGAAATCTTAGAGGTATCTGGAAGAATCTATTTCCACTCGGGTATCTCTTCAGTCATCATTGTTTTGATGAACTGCTTCTTGATGATTTATTAAATCAACATATAACATTTGGTTTACCGTAAGGAAACCCAGATAATATACTGCTTGTTGTTCGCATTGCCTCAAGGTTTCCCTATCAGCTCCTGCGTGCTCCTTTTCAACATATTGATTATTCCAATATGTTACCTTGCCTTGTTGCTCTTGTGCATACATCGTCAAAATTTGACGATATCTCCTGTAATGTATACATCTTGGACATTCGTCCAGATCCATTCTTTCTCGAATAATTCTCCTCACAATTTGTTAATTACATAAAATATAATAAATATAACTTCAAGTTCTTAATAAACTTGGGCTCCAATACCATTTTTTGCTTTGGATCTAAAGATCATATGAATAAGATATATTGGAAATTCTTGGAGAAATATGTATAGATTGGAAGTAGCAAAATAAGTTTGGGCACAACATTTTTCAATGATTACCAATGATTGCAAAAAGTGTGTCATATGGTTATTTTAGTCTTTAGCCAAAAAATTGGGTATTTGGGGGACAGTAGCTTATATTTTTGGGTAAAAGGAGATAATAAGTTATATTGAGTGATATTTTAGTTTAAAGTTATATGAAATTGGGTATTTATGGAGATAATAAGTTATATTGAGTGGTATTTTAGTTTAAAGTTACATGAAATTGAGTATTTTGGGTGAATAACTCTAACATCTATACTATATATAAAAAGGAAGAAGTTGGCAAATTTTACACATTTGACACTCAATTGCAAAATTGGAGATAATTACTGATTTGTCATTGACCAATAGAAAAATTGTGGAAAAAAAAAAACTAAAAAAATTTGAGAATCTTATAGAACAAGCTTCATATATATTTTAAATATAATAAGTAGTCTTTTAATTTAATATAGGGGTAAAATGAAATAGAAGAAATTATTTTGGATGGTATTATTATATGATTATGTCTTAATGATATAATTAAAAAATCTGAAAATAATGAAATTTAAACATTGTCAAAAATTTAAAAATTTGAAAAATTTGTAATTTTAATATATAAATGTGAAAAATAGGTCTAAAAGCTAAATTTCATTTTACGAAGAGCTTTAAAATATTTAAAAGTTTAAAAACTATTATAAAATTATTAAAATTAATAATTAAATTTGAAAGTAAAACTAATGATAATCTAATAATGTTGTGAGGTTAATCTAAAAAAATCCACAAATAGCATTTCAAAAATAAATTCAAACATATATGCAATAGATATAATTATAAGAAAAAATATTTTAAAATGGTTTCAAATTTCTAAAAAAAAATATTGTTTTAATTGTAAAATGAATTTGAAACCTAAAATTTTTAAATATAAACTAAGTTTTTGAATAAATACAGTGTTTGTAAAATAAATCCATCTAAAAAAATGTAGATAATAATTTACAAATTATTAAATATAATTATAAGATATAAAGGAATAAAAATATGAATAGAACATATAAATTAACAAATATAATTAATCACTTATAGTTAAATCACACAAAATACAAAATTATTATTATTATTATTGTTTTTGTTATTGTCATCGTTGTTGTTGTCATTCTCATCATCATCATCACTAAAAAAAATACAGATTTTTACAAATCTCAAAATAATAAGATCTAATGAGTAATATTTTAATATAATAAATTTATTATATTATTAATAATCGTATTTATCATAATAAATAATAAACCGCACATCGCGCGAGTATACTGCTAGTATGTGTTACTTCACATTAGTAAGTGGGATTAAATAATTCCTATACTTATTTCACACTATCCCGCCTTAAAAAAAGAAAAACAAAATGAATCGGACTCAAATATCATTGTTTGGAGTTTGAGCTCATATTGGTACAATAGGTTCAAATATCAGCTTTATCTCCTTAATACTTATCTTGACAGATTCATTTGTCTAATCGAGTATATATTAATCTGAAACGACCTTTGAAAAACACTTCTTGCAATAATTTACTCCGAAAGAAAGTTACAAAATATTTGATGGGTAAGAAGGTAGAGTACCAATGAACATATCATTAATTAAAATGTGACAATAATTCATTGGTGTATAAATGATGTGAGTACATGTGGTTGGAAAACTACAGAAAATATGATTATTATCAAAGGATTTTGAGCAATATTGTAACAATGACAAGAATATTTATTTTGTGGCACATTAATGACGAATTCACCCATCTTGTTCCAAATCTGACTAGACTCATCAACCCCATTATCATCCCAGTGTACATTATTGAATAATATATGATGCACAATATTATTTTATTTGTTATTATTTTGGGTGGAAGAATGTACGAGTTCTTTAAATGATATATACAAACAATTAATTAATGAGGATATTGAAAAGGAAGATGGCCACCCGAATCATAAGAGTTGGATGAGGATAAGAAGAGAATTAATATAATAATATCAATCATTGACGATTTAATTTCTTCTCTAAATGACTTATAAAAAGTTATATTCATGAATGAAAAGAAAAGGCTCAAATTATGAAAAGGAATGGTGATGCTTTTAAAGGGAAAAAAGGCCATGAAAAGTAGGACGATAATACGGTGAAATCTCTTTACTTTTGAGAATTTTTGGATCATATGTATTGATAAAGCAATGTATAATAATTGATATATTAATAAATTAACATTGTAGATTACTTAAAGTGGAAAAACATATCAGATTGACTAAATTTCAAATTTATCATTGTAATTCAATTTTATTTTTATATATCTGTATACGAACTTGATTACAGTAGTATTACTGTAAGATCTTATAGCATTTACCATATGACATAATATTGATGGGAAAATTAATGAAATTATATATATATATATATATATTACCTACAAAAAATGTAAAAATAATAATGAATATCGATATTAGCTGACGTGTAAAACTTGAAAATTTCCAAAAATAGTGAAATTAAATTATTTTTTTTCCTTTTAATGATTTGGAAATTCACCTTAATTTTATTTTGGTAGTAAACCCTTCCCTAGTCAAAGTAATGAAATAGTAGGCGAGAAAGGGCAGAATCGTAATATCGTAGGGGCTATTATCTGCCTATATATATGCATCTCGCCCTTATTTATTCTATCACGAGAATTTCTCAAAGGAAATATCGAGTCTTTTTGAGAGCCTTACGTATTTCTAGGGTTTCATCGCTTTCTTCAGCAGCCGCTACAAATTTCTGTGAGTACTTTTCTGAATTCAGAATTTATGATGAATGAGATGAGATTGTATGGGCGTGATTGAATTGGATTCTGTGTTTTTGTTGTGTTTTGCAGGAGTTATAGAACGTGAATTCTGGTTTTCAAGGATTGTTTACACCAAGAATTGAAACCTGATTATGTAAGTTTGGAATTTCTATTTTGTTGTGAGATTGGATCTGAGATTGTCAATGTGTTTTTATATTCATCGATTTCATGCTGCTGGATTTAGAAATTATTGCGCTGTTGAATGTTATGATTTTGTGCGTTTCTTTTGATTATTTATCGCTGTAATGTAGAAGTGTTGGTGCTTTTTTATTAAGGTGAACGGTTTTAATCACAATCCTTTTGAGGTGTCGTATATTTTTAAAAATCTAAAACCATATAGGTTGAAGATGTTTTTCCTAAAGATTCTATAGGTGTAATTATTTTTATTGAAATGTTCAAGCTTTCTCCCATATTTCAGATCTAGATCTCATCAAGTTTTCAACTATAATTTCGTTTTCTTTTCACCTTAAGAACAAGATTTATTTATGGCCTTAGCTCTTGATCTGTTTATGATTTCAAACCTTACCTAAGCTTTTTTGATTTAGCTATTCTTGTATAAACGAGTCGTGCTTTTTGGGTAATGAATTTTTCTTTTAATCGCATCTTGAAAATGTTTTGATTTTGTTTCTGTTTCATTTTGATGAGTCTATCAGGGAAACGTATATGATTTGTGTAGTTTTTAATATTGAATTATTTTAGTATGATAAACTTGATAGACAAATAAGGCGTTTTCATCTAGCAGATGAAACCTTTGGCATAGTGAAATTGATTTTTTGCTTTATGGGTTTCTGATTTAATCAATCAATGCAGTGTTTTAGTTTCCACAACTTCTGGGCTTTTATGATTATTTTTATTTTCGGAATAATTGAATTTTTTGGAGAACATGTTAAGATGTTTTTCCAGTTGTGTTGGCAATGTATTGTATCTGCCATCCATGATCCATAAATATATCATTTGCCATTTGCCTCTATTGTTGTGCCGATCTTATTCTCAATTTGGTTGGTTATCTTGCAGTTAAGAGTTGATGATCTAATGGAGACCAAAGGTGGGAAAAAGAATAGTAGTAGTAAATCCTTATTCTACGAAGCTCCCCTTGGATACAGCATTGAGGACATTCGACCAAACGGTGGCATCAAGAAATTCAGATCTGCTGCATACTCCAACGTGAGTCTCTCTACATCCATTCATGAGCATCTTTGACGATTTTGCTTCTGTGATATTATGAAATGTTCATACTAATAAATATTTCTTTCTCTTGCAGTGCGCTCGCAAGCCATCCTGATATTCCTTACTGATCTCCGAACCACGTTACCAAACGTGGTATAGCTAGTGTTAGGATTTCCATTTATTGTTTTTCTACCTACTCTCCTTTTCTTCGTTATCGATCACCTTCTTTTCTGCTCTCTAGCATTGTGAGGATTATTTTCTTGAAATGATCTCTCTCTGTCTCTCCTATTGGGTTCGAAGGTTTTGAGAAAAGACTCGAAATCTCCTTTTTTGAGCCAAGCTTCTTTGCTGATCCTGAGGGAAAGGGGCTTAGATCTCTTTCAAAAGCTCAAATAGATGAAATTTTGCAACCTGCTGAATGCACTATAGTTTCTTCCTTGTCAAACGAAGACGTTGACTCATATGTCCTCTCCGAGTCTAGCCTGTTTGTTTATTCATACAAACTTATCATCAAAACATGCGGGACAACAAAACTGCTTCTTTCTATCCCACCCATACTTAAGCTGGCTGAATCCCTTTCCCTTTCAGTTCAGACTGTGAGATACACCCGTGGAAGCTTTATTTTTCCAGGAGCCCAGTCATTCCCTCATCGGAACTTCTCTGAAGAAGTAGCTGTCCTTGATAACTATTTTGGGAAGCTTGGTTCAAGCGGAAGCAAGGCCTACATTATGGAAAGCTCTGACCGTCAGAAATGGCATATTTATTCTGCAAGTGCCACATCTGTTGAATCTCACAATCCAGTTTACACATTGGAAATGTGCATGACTGGGTTGGACAGGGAGAAGGCTTCTGTTTTCTACAAGAATGAATCAAGCTTTGCAACTCTGATGACCAAGACCTCTGGTATACGGAACATCCTCCCAGAATCTGATATCTGTGACTTTGAGTTTGAACCATGTGGTTATTCCATGAATTCGATTGAGGGAGCTGCACTGTCTACTATTCATGTTACACCAGAAGATGGTTTTAGTTACGCAAGCTTTGAAGCATCTGGTTATGATCTCAAACGTATGAATCTTGGACATCTGATCAAGAGGGTTTTGACATGTTTCAAACCAAGTGACTTCTCTGTATCTGTGCATGCTCAATTTGGTGCTGAGTTACTGGACGAAATGCTTTCTGTGGACGTGAAAGGTTACATGGCTGGATCGATGAGCCTCGAGGAGCTTGGAACGGGTGGCCTGATTACTTACCAGAAGTTTGTGAGGACCAATGCATCTTGTGGATCTCCTAGGTCCATTCTGAAATGTTTCGGAGAAGAAGACGACGAAGACGAAGAAAAGGAGTAGTATTCCAGTTTATTTGTCTGCTTTAAATAAGATCATGGTTTTGCTGTTTGCCATGAATGTTTTTCTGCTTTGTGTCTTTGTTTCGAGTCTGTGTTTTTGGTGATTATGGTACACTATTGACCTATAATATGTTCTTTAAGTTTCTGGATTAATCTTTGTGTTGCTTAATAAAAATTATGCTTGTTCGATTTCTTACTATTAATTTTGCAGTCTTGATATCTTATTGCTACAATATCATGTGAAAGGAAACAAATGAAGGAATGAATTTTGCCAGTACTTGATAAAGAAAATCATTTCAGCACTGAACATAAATTAGTTTAATGTGCACATTGAATCAATGATATCAACATGTTCTCTTAACCAATACAACCTAGATCAATTCTATAAATCAGTTACACACAAACATGTTAACCAAATCAATGTCATAATGTTTCTGATCTAATTCTTTGTTTCCCTTTTCCTTTTCGCTACCAACCTAAATTCCTATTATAAAATGGAACTGATAATGAAAAAGTGGAGATAATTTAGCAGAAAAGAAGTGTGAGAATATTTCTGGACATTATTATTTTGGGACAGACCCCCGTGAAGTCCGCACAAAATCAAGCTTAGAATCTCAGCATATGTCATTTCTGAAGATTTAACTTAAAATGAGGTCTTAAAAAAGCCATCCAAAAAAAAGAAGAAAATCTTGATTATTATGCATGGATGCCAGCCCATATCCAATTCAGTGGAAATAGCATATATAAACGATAAAATATGCATCAATATTTTTTTGAATAAAAATACATCAATAATGCAATATAAATGGAGGAATATGAACATATTGGTAAGGGTATAAACATTCACGTCTCCACTACTTAAAATATATTTTGGTAGGGAAAATCACATAATGGACAGCAAAAGAGGAGTAGAAAGCATTGGTAGGGAATGAAGGGTCTCAAGTATGGAGGAATCCTAAGCTCTAAAAGGTTAAAAACTCTTCAAAAGTTGTAAATTATAATGGGAATAAATTCTAGCTTTGTTTGTTTAATAATTTGAAGGTGGATGGCAATCACTTTCAATTAGATGCCATTTGTTTTTCCCAAACATGGAAATCTTTTATAATAGCCACGATTATACTTGCTTCAATTCCATTTTTCTTGCCTCTTCAATCCCACGAAAGTTGCGCTTTAGATTATCTATTGTATATTGTGTTTCAATTTAACGTTAGATTCTCAATATTGGGCATCATGCCATTCACATTTAGCCCTACTAATGAGAAGGGTTCTTGCATGATAAAGTGGTTAATTAGGTGGGGTAGACAAAGTGTCTTATTATTGTTATTTTGATGATTAGAGAAGTGTTTTTTTTTTTTTTTTTAAATGGACATTGGATTAAAAGGGAGGGAATGCATTACTAGCTTCCATTCAAACCAAAACATGTTCGCATAAAGAAGCAATTATTTCCTACTCATTTGGGTTCCACCCACCAAGACCAAATCTTTCATGAGGATATGAGATTATTCTCAAGTGCCACCCCACTTGTTTGACCAACTTTTGGCTCCAAGCCCCTGTTTTTGTGGAGAGAGAGAGAGAGAGAGAGAGTTATGGTGAATAGTTCTGATTATTTGATGAGAGTTATGGTGAATAGTTCTGATTATTTGATGTTTTCTTATTAACCATCTTGGGAAAATAAAATTGGAAGTTAAAGAAATAGGTGAATTTTTGGTTATGGTCTTGCCTTAATAATTTCAGAAAATAATTATGCGTTACAATATATTATATAATAAAAAAAAAGACATTGTCATAAAAAGAAAAATTAAAGAAATATGGAACATAAAAAGTTGAAAATTTTAAACCTTGAAATATTTTAAAAAAGAACTACATTCATTAATGAGAAAGCACATAAAAAAGAACAGAAAAAAGAGATTCACTCAATAGCAAGAAGACATGGGAGGAATGACAAGAAAAGAGACCATTATTTCTTTCTAAGTGGTTCTTCACAAGTGAATAACTATGTAGAAATAGTTGCTAATTCTATTACTTAAATTTACCCAATTTTTACCTAACTGTAACAATCTCTTGTTTTTTTTCAGTTGTTTGTGTCTTTTTTGGAATGAGTAGGTCTAATGTGAATCAGGTGCCACCCGGGTCGGATTCGGGTTGGGGGACCGCATTTTTCCTTTTTTTTTTTTCGCATATGATTTTTGAAAAAAATCACATATCAATAGGTTATGTTAGACATGCCTTTACGTTATGTTAGACATACCTTTAAGCTATATTAAACATACCAGTTCTGCCCAGATTTCATGCCTTGTCTTTTTTTAGCTTGATTTTTGAATTTTGGTACATACCACTACGTTATGTTAGACATACTTTTACGTTGTGTTAGACACACCTTTATGTATACTTAGACATACCTTTGTATATGTCAGACATACCTTTATATATAGTTAAAATACCTTTATATATGTTAGATATACCTTTGTATATAGTTAGACCTACCTACACATGGTTGGTCTAACTATACATAAATGTTGGTTTAACTATACACAAATGTTGGTCAATTGGAGTGAATTTTGGATAAATTTCAGCACAAGTGTTCAGGCGCATGGAAGTGCGTGCAGACGCGTGGGAGGGGCGTGGAAGCTCGTTTGGGCGCGTGAACGGGTCGATCCGATTGCACGGATCCCAGATCCGTGCAACCGGTGCATAAAAGTTTTTTCCTTTTGGAATTTATGTCAATCATCAAATGAAAAAAAAAAAAAAAATCTCAGTGGGTGTTACTATAGTTACATCATTGTAGGATCTGATGCTTATTTAGCTAATTAATCATTGGGGATTTTTCTAAAAAGGAATGCATTAATCCTTAGCAAATTAATATAGCAACAATAGTTTCAGTCTAGAACAATATAAACATTTCATAATTAAGAATGATGAATAAGGGGTTTTGATTGTAGTATTGTAGTAACAAAAAACTGTAGTTTATAAAAGAAGACATCATGACTATGGTCTATTTGGTACATTTGTTCAATTTTTGAATAATAATGATAATGTAAACATATGATTGGTAAAGAATTCAATGTTTGAATAGGGTCAACGCCATCATGACCATGTCACAATCCACGTGTTGTAGAGTAGTACTACCATAATTGCTTAAATACCCTACACATCCTTATCTATTTTTCTTTCTACATTTTATATTGGTCTAGATGGCTAAATGCACCATTTATGTAAAAGAGATTATTTTTTCATTATAAATTTATAGTTCTATCATTTTCTATTATAATTCAATTTTTTTTTTTTTTTGGCAAATGTGTCCTTCTGATGGCCAAAAAGATAAAAAAAATTGTTTGTGGTGGGAGAGAACAATTTGACTCACTCGTTTTAAGATGTTGAGATCAATATACTGACCAATAAGATGTTTAACATGTTGTCAATGTAAGACAACATGTTAACCCATTTGTTCCGGGGCGTTGAGACCTACACATTGACCAAACAAGATGCTTAGTATACTATCTTAGATGTTGTTCCTCTGGGAAGACAACATGTTGAACCATCAGTTTCAAGATGTTAGGATCAACGTGTTGTCTATTATGATTCGCTCACTTTAGGTACTGATCCACTTTGTTCGAGTTGCAAGACCAACATACTGGCCAACTCGTTTTAGCCTTTTAGGGAGCTGAGACCAACATGATGACCAAATAGAATGACCGACCCGTACTTTAGAATACCGAGATCAACAATGAAATATGACTTTTTCTAGAATGATCAATTTATCAAATAGCCTGAATTTGGGTAAAAATAACTAACACTCGTTGTAGAAAAGTAATTCCTTTTGCGAACCGTGGTATTTCAAAGTATCATTCCTTCATGTATTTAAATATTAATGATCATTAGAGAAAACGGCCTTAATTCGATTTCTTACAAATCTCTATGTGTTCTTAACTTGTTTGATATACCACTTGTGTTGTCACTTGATCTTTCATGTCAATAGATTTTCTATACAGAAACTTTACATTTAAATATGATATAGGTTTTCTCAATATTAACTAAATAGTGTGTCTTATATATGCTATAAATATTTGTGTTGTTTAAATGTTTCAATTGAGACTTCATCTGAGGAACTAAAATTTTCAAACAGTGTCTTAGCCATCCCAATAATTATTACATGAAGTACACTTATAAATAAAACACATTAAATTAATTTGATTGTCTTGTCCATTGGCCATAAATCAATATTTTGATAATGAATAAGTTTTTAGGCATAAAAAAGAGGAAGCACAAGTGAAAGTGATAATTATTAGATGAATGGGAATCCACTCCACTATTAAACAAAATTACATAATTAAAGAGAAAAAAAGAAAAGAAAGTGTTGTAATTGATGAATGAAGATCCCACGAGGAACTAATCTCGAGTTTGTCTCGAGATTCTAACCTTTTTATGGACAATCATTCTTGTCTTTTTTTCCTCTTAAAATCATTTTTTTCCTTCACAAATTAATTTATTGAAGCTCCCCATTTTTAAGGAATAATACATCATTTGATTAAGTGAATTTGTTGACTAAATTGTCATGGACTCATGGCATCAGTGTACACTAATTGACAAAGAGAACAATTATTTTCTTGTTTAGGAGTAGAAATTTTGTACTCTTTAATCTTTTTGAGTGTTCTTGGGACCTCAAGAAATACCTTGATCAATGAAGAATAAATATATTTTTTCACACCAATCATATTGTCATATAATATAGGGTAGTTCTATAGTACACCAGGTGTATTAATACATCAAACTCTCAACTTATTTTCAATCATCAGATTTGAGATCATTAAAGTCAAAGTCAACTATGATCTCAGATCTAATGACTGAAAATGATGGAGAGTTTGATGTATTAATACACCCAGGTGTACTACAGAAGGACTTTATAATATAAGACCCACATAGGGAACTTAGTTGTAAGTTAAAAAAATCTTGTGGTTTATTCGGTAAATTTACCAAACTTTGAGTGTGGTGGAAGTAATTTACTCCATTATTATTATTATTGTTATTATTATTGTTATTATTATTATTATCTTGAGCATATAATATGAAAAAATGATTACAAATGAGTAAATGACAAGCATAGGGAATGTTTGGATTTGGAGAAATGAAAGTTGGGAAAAAGCAAATCCCAATACGCATGTTGTTTTTTCTTTCGCTCCATCCAAAGACAATCCACGCATGATTATTGCTATCTTTCTAAACTTGTGTGTCCACAAACAATAACTTGGGACTTTAATTCTACCAAGAATATATTTTTCTTTTCTCTTACAAAATCCATAGTTAATTCATTTAGCATCTTATGAAAAAAACCATAAAAGAATATGGAATATGAATTTTCTCAAAGAAAAGGTTGACATGATATTTTTTTTAGTATAAAATGAGAGTGGAAAGCAGTGAGCAGATGAAGAATGCTTTAGATTTTAAATTGCGTGATGGAAGAATTGGAAAAGGCAAAAGAAGCATGATTGGAGGAATTTCATCTTTGGAAACAAATCAATTAAATTTTTTTAAATAACAAAATTGCTTTCTATATATTCTTTTCTTGCAACTTTGTTGGACAAGTGGTGGGCATGTTACTACTCACTTTACTACAAAACCCATTCTTTTTCTTAAAACCTGACAGGAAATCCAGTGCTGTTCTAGCTTGTATGGTATGCATCACAAGTTCTACTATCTCTCTCTCATGTGATCATCAAACTGTTTCCATAGTTGTTTGAAGAAAACAGCAAAAAATCCCACAACTTATTTAGCGGAAACTCTTCTTCTCTTCATCTTCCAACTCATTAAAAATGACAAGAGAAGCTGTTTTCTTCTGCCTGGCTTTGTTCATCATCCCTTATGCAACTGCTGTGCTCACACAGAATGGCATCAACTATGAAGGTCAGTTTAGACTTTTCACAGAATCCATTCACTCTCAAACACATGCTATACTAGTGTTTGAAAAATTCAATCTTTAAACTTCCCAGTTCAAGCTTTGATGGATATAAAGAAGTCTTTGATTGATCCTCATGGAGTTCTTAAGAAGTGGGAAGAGGATTATGTTGATCCATGTGATTGGACTATGGTGGGATGTTCTCGTGACTATCTTGTTGTCACACTGTAAGCTCATCTGCAATTTTTCTTGATCAAAATATCTCATCTTTTTGCATACTGAGTAATTTGGCACTTTTTCAGAGCAATCCCAAGCCTAGGTTTATCAGGATCAATATCTCCTAGTATTGGAAATCTAACACACCTCACAAAAGTGTGAGTATCTGCAACTATTTAGCTTGGATCATCACTAGTTTTTCGTTGTCTCGTTTAACAGATAGCTATTGTTTGCAGGCTCTTACAGGACAACAACATAACAGGACCAATACCTGCTGAATTAGGAAGGCTGCCAAAGTTGCAAGAACTTGATCTTTCTGATAACTTGCTCACTGGAGAGATACCCTCATCTTTATCTCACATCAAAAGCCTCCAATATCTGTATGCACCTCTTTATATAATATGTGTGTGTGTGTCTTTTTTGAGGAATTTGCTGTTTTAATGTGAATTTTGATTCATTTTTATGTTGTTGGTGAAAGCAGGAGGTTGAACAATAATAGTCTAACAGGAGCTATTCCAATGGCTTTGGGCAATATGACTCAGCTCACTTTTCTGTAATGGAGTAACTCAATTTTTACTACATGGCTTTAGTATTGTTTTATCTGATGTGCAGATTTTTACAGTTTCATTTTGTGTTTCAGGGACTTGTCGTTCAATAATTTGAGTGGGCCAGTGCCTGAACTTCTTGTCAAGACATTCAAGTAACTTTTTCCTGGATTTTTGTAGGATTTTTACTCTGCTTTTCTTGATCAGATATTCATGTTCTGGTTTATTATATTACAGTGTTTTAGGAAATCCTATGATATGTGCAACTGGCAACGAGAAAGAGTGTAATGGAACTGCACCAATACCTCTGTCTCTCTCACAAAGTAACTCACAAAGTAAGAGTTAGGATTACTTTTTGACCTTGAAAAAGAGTTCATATATCTTCATAACATGAGTGGTTTTACTTTGCTATATCCAATTTGCATGAATTCATAGTCTTTTGTTTCACATTGAAGATCCTCAGACATCAACAAGGCCGAATAACCACAAAGTAGTGTTAGCGTTTGGGACGAGCCTCGGATGCATTTGCTTGCTTATTCTTGGATTTGGTTTTCTACTATGGTGGAGACATAAGCACAACAAGCAGATATTTTTCGATGTTAATGGTAACTAGAAAACAATCCTTAACAATCCATTGCTTTGTCTCATAAACTGATCCATCTCTGTCCTCAAAATTTCAGAACAAAATCAGGAAGAAGTGTGTCTGGGGAACTTAAGAAGGTTCCAATTCAGAGAACTTCAATCAGCTACACACAATTTTAGCAGCAAATACATTCTTGGAAAAGGTGGATTTGGAAATGTCTACAAAGGCTGCCTCCCTGATGGAACAGTTGTAGCAGTTAAGAGACTCAAAGATGGTAATAACATAGGTGGAGAGATTCAATTCCAAACAGAAGTTGAAATGATCAGCCTTGCAGTTCACAGAAACCTCCTCAGACTGTACGGTTTTTGCACAACATCACACGAAAGACTTCTTGTTTATCCTTACATGTCCAATGGAAGCGTTGCTTCGCGTCTCAAAGGCAAACCCCCGTTGGATTGGGCAACGAGGAAAAGGATATCATTGGGGGCAGCAAGAGGCTTGTTGTACCTTCATGAGCAGTGCGATCCAAAGATCATCCATAGAGATGTAAAGGCAGCAAATATATTGCTCGATGATTGCTGTGAAGCAGTGGTGGGCGATTTTGGACTAGCAAAGCTTCTTGATCACCGGGACTCACACGTCACAACAGCTGTTCGTGGCACTGTGGGCCACATAGCGCCCGAGTATTTGTCCACAGGCCAATCCTCCGAGAAAACAGATGTTTTCGGGTTTGGAATTCTTCTGCTAGAACTCATCACTGGTCTCAGGGCTCTAGAGTTTGGCAAAGCAGCTAATCAGAAAGGAGCCATGCTTGATTGGGTGAGCACAAACTAACTACTTTCTATAGATATATGATATATCCATGTTTTAATGCTGTATATATGCCTTTTCTTACATGACTAAGATGATGAATTCAGGTGAGGAAGATTCATCAAGAGAAGAAGCTTGACATGCTAGTTGATAAGGTTCTGAAGAATCAGTACGACCGGATTGAGCTCGAGGAAATGGTGCAGGTGGCTTTGTTGTGCACCCAGTATCTGCCCAGCCATAGGCCAAAGATGTCTGAAGTGGTTAGGATGTTAGAAGGGGACGGATTAGCAGAGAAATGGGAGGCTTCACAGAGGGCTGAGACGATGAGGTGTAGGGCGAACGAGTTCTCATCTTCAGAGCGATACTCTGATCTTACAGACGATTCTTCGATGCTCGTTCAGGCAATGGAACTCTCAGGGCCTAGGTGATTGTCATATACTCGCTAATGGAAGGGGAAAACAGTGTATATTTATTATTTACAGGCAAAAATAAGTGTTGTATGAAAGAAACAATGTGTATAGTGAACTCCTGTGTGGGGAACTGAGTCTTGAAAGTATAGGATCAGTTTTGAGAAACTGTCTTTTTTGAGCAGATGGGCTGTTTTAATATGTGATTATGTTGAGTGGGATCTTTCTGGGCTTGTCCAAATTTGAGGTTGTAAGTAATAACAAAGATGTTCTTGATACTGAGTTGAGGTTTCTTGCTTTGGCTTACTAATGAAAGAATGCAGTGAATATGCATTACAATAGAATTGTCCAAAACTTCTGTTTTGGATAATCTTAACATGGAAACAATTTCCTATCTCAAATATCACAAGAGAAACATAAAACTAAAAAAGGAAGTCACAGATGAAGAGAAAAAAACTGATTAATCTCATAAAAAAGCACTTCAGTATGTACAAATTGCAGCACAGATCATACCGGCTCGTGAATAAATACAATCGATGCTTGTGGAGAAGCCCTTCGAAAGCTCAGCAAATCTATCAAAATATTCATTCTTCCCTCAGTTACATATAAACTAGGTGAAATAGTCATTTCTTCAAGTGCAGGTGAATATTGGAGCAGATACTTCATAAATTTCATTTCATGTGGCGCACCAGAGACATCACTCAACTTCACGGTTTTCAGCTCACAAAGCATACATTCATCTGATAAAACTTCATCCCAAACTTGCAATTCAGGAGCTCGCACAGCATTAGACGTATTTGATGAACCCTAAACAAAATTAGAGGACCATTAATCAACTGTCACTACCAAGAGAGTACATTTTGAAATGAGTTGGCCAACTTACGGAGATTTGTAGTGCTTTTAAATTCGGAGAATTCACGATAAGCTCGAGCACTATCAGAACTTCATTAATGTCGTCAAAGCTAACTTGATATAACTCGATATACTTTAAATGGTGATAAATTATTGGTTTACGCCCTTGGCCAGCACCTATGCTCAGATACTGAAAGCATAAGAATTGATGAGTTTAAACTTGAAACTGATTTCTATCTAGCATGTTATTTGCTTAGTTAGATAAGAGACCTTACCTTGGTGAAGTATATATGCCCAATCAGTCTCTCAAGCTTAGGAACACCACCAAGAAACTTGTCATAATTGCAGCTTGAGCTTTGCTCGAAGTGTTCGGCGATGTCATCAGTCATGTACATAGCAACAGATATGGCAACCAAAAGAGGAGTGTTTGCAAGACATAGATCCTTAAACTCACCTTCCAAAATCAAGTACTTGAGATTTGGAGCGCGAATAGTCAGTTCTAAGCTATCAAAGTACGATAATGTCAGACTCTCAAGAAGGGGACAACTCGAGATGAGGCACTCAATTTCATCTGGGGGAATCAAAACTTGCTGAAGATTGAGATATTTCAAACAAAAGAAACCTTTAAAATTTGGCGGAGGGTCCAGTTCACACCGAACAAGGTCTAAACGAACCAGATTCTTACAAGAGAAAACACAAGAGGGAGCTCTGAACCACTCGCCTTCTCCTAATTCAATAACCAACTCCTTGACATCTTTACGAGAAACAAAGAGGAGCCACTGATCAATATCAGGAGAGGTCTGCAAATACGAACTAGATAGAGAAAACTTATGAATCGGACCATCATGAAGAAACAAAACTTTGGTGATAAAATTCACAATTCCATCCTGAACAACACTTCTATCAGTAAGTTGTGTTGCACTTCGATCATCAAACACAAGATGAGTCATGGAGGCCCATTTATACCTCCACCTTGTCGACAAGACACACGTTCTTACAGCATCCCTAATTGGAAGCCTGGTGAGGATGGTTTCTATGATGCTTTGAGGCAGTTCACTTATTAAATCACGCTCAGAATCCTTTTCCATTACAACCTTAAGATGAAACAATCCAATAAAGCAATACCTACACCAACATCAATAGACATCCACAAACCAAACAAAATTTGATTTGAGCATAATCACCCTAAATCCAGCAGAAGAAAACAAGTATTGCATAAAACCCATGATCAACATCTCCTAATTCTTCTACAAGGCCATACAAATTCTTTGAAAAATTGAAGGAAGAACAAAACTATAAGATAGCCCCAAAGACTCCATCTTTATGAGCGAAAATTCCAATATTCATAACCTAAAATGATCTTATCCAGATAGATTGATTCACATGACTATGGACATGAACATAAAATGGAGATGATCCAATTTCTTCAAAAGTTCTCAACTTCCCAACCTACCCAATAAACACTGCCACTCTACCAACATAAAAAATTAAAAAAAACATCTCCAAAAATCAGGATACATTACTCAAAGAAAACCCCATCAAATTCTTTCAAACAAAACACACAAGAAAGAATCAGAAGAGAACAACAACACAACATAAACAGAGACCAGAACAAAAGGGGCATCAAAATGTACCTTAATGACAAAGCAGATCAGATGAAATTGTGGTAATTTGGGTTTCGTATGATTTTCATTTACTTGTCGTGCTTAAGCACAGAGAATTGCTATGAATTGGGCTACGCCGCTACACCATTGGTTTACGTGTCTTTTGAAGGAGGCAAGTTTCTTTAACTGTGGTCTTTAATTTTTTTAACTAATTACTTTAATTATTCTTAATTATTTTAAAATCGAATTAGACAAGTATGCTCATTTCACTCTTCACTAAATTTTAATTCTTTTACAAATTAAATTGATTCTGTTCAAGATTTGTTGTTGAAATTTGTTTTCCATGAGAATTATATAACCAATGAAGATAATTAAAATTTCCCTACATATATATATATATATATATATGATGTTTTATAAAGTAGAAAACATTAAATTGGAAAATGAACTTCATTAATTAAATAGTATTTCATATGTTATAGTCTTTTCAAGTTGATGAAAATATTTACCATCTGACATGCATATTTATAATGTCATTTTTTAGTTATTTATCTTCTTGTTTTATATAGATAATTTAACAAGTAGTATGAATAAGATGAAATATATAAAGTGGTCATTAAAAAAAAGAATATTGAAATAGATTCTTTTTTTTTTTCCACCATTTGTTTGAGTTCCTAAACTATGGTAATTAGCTTCGAAAAAGTCAAAACAAATAATAGATATTCTAACCAAATGAACAACAAACAAAGATACAATATAAGTTGGTGAAATTGGGCAAGAATAAGAGAGAAGTGAAGTGCTACATCAAACAAACATAAATTCTTAAACTAAACCACACTTGAAAGTAGTTATGATTCATTCAAACCCAACTTTTTGGCATACATGAAATATATATATCTATATATCTGATTTAAGATAACAAAATCAATGAAATAAGTAACATGAACTTCAAGATTGAGACAACTTCTTCAGATGAGACCTCTTCATTTACACTCTTATGTATTAACAAACCTGCAGTTTCTCCTCACTTCCCCATTACTAAAAGTATCAGCATTGGTAATATTCCCCATTTTCACCATGGATTCTGCAAACTGCTCGAAGAAAGCTATAGCATTTTCAGCATATTTCGAGACAAGTTTCTTCGTTTGAACAGCTAAGACACTGGAATACAGCTCCTGGTCCGAGTTGATCAGCCCCTCTCCTCGTAAAAGCATTTGGTAATAAGAGTTGTCGAAAAGGTTTGGTGTGACATAGTCCATAGCTGACTCATTGTTGTCTGATGAACCTTTAAGAGGTGGACACACAGATTTCAGCTTGCTTAGATACTTCTGGGAGACTGGATTTAGCCCTGAAGAGTACGAGAAATCCCCGTATATTCTGTTCCTGAAGTTCACACAACGCGCCATTCCTATTGTATGAGCCCCTACAAAACATAGTTCGACAGATTCAACAAAACAATGTATATGGAAAACGGATCATCAACCGTTCATTTCAATCAAGATGATCACCAGAAAGAGCCACCATATCAGTGACTGAAAGGCCTTGATAGATGAACTTGGATATGATGGAAATAAGGCCATCATCAGCTGTTGGAAGATTGGTATCAGTTAAAGCATAGCCTGCAGTCTTTGAGTCTTTTCTACCTAAAGGGACATCCCAGTATGGCCCACCAACCTGCACAAGAAAAGGTGCTAAAAAGATGAGATCTTGATGCATTTCTTGACTGTGAATTTAGTGAGAAATGGTTTAAGTACCAGGATAACTGCATCTCTAGCAGCAATGGTGAGAATATCAGCACAAGAGACAATTCCGGGGCACTCTGATTCGAGCCGGTTCTTGATCCTGTCAATGATTCCAAATCCTTTGAGGGCATGTATGTTATTAGGTGCTGTCTTCTCTCCTTGCAGTGTGATAGTATCATCTAGCAAAACAGATCCATCACAGCCCTGCATTGATCCATTGTTCTAAAATGATCAAGAATCTTATAAAAACCTCATTTCTGTACAAAATCATTAACAATGAACCAAGAAAATGACCTGGACAAAGCAATCATGGAAATGCAGCCTCAGGATCAAGGCTGCATTGCGCGGATCAGAGAGCACCGCGCATTCCATATCTTTCCTAACAATTTCAAGCACCGTTGGACATGTGGATTTGTAGTAGTCTAATGTTAGAGGTGGTTCACTAGCATGCAAAGTGTGAGAGGCTATACAAAGAGCCAATATTATGCAGTTCAAAACAAGCCCTTTTGAGTGAAGAGAAGAAGCCATATTTTCTTGCTATATCTAACTTTCTTGTGGACAGATTGTGAAAAAGTGTTGTGATTATGGGTTATATAAGTGAAAAACTGTGCACATGGTTTCTAACATTGGCTGGTTTTTGAGTATAAAACTAAAAGTGTGAAAACGTTAGTCAAGAGAGGATGCAACCACTATTAGTCTTTGGTTGTACCTAGTAATGGATTATACATCAAATCTGGGCAAGCAACCCCCTTCAACTTTTCCACTACTTTAAATAATAGAAAAGGTTTGCTTGAATTGTTCTTACATTGTTGTCAATGACACAAAATTTGACCAGGATATCAAAAAAATTCCCAACTGCTTTATAACAATGAAGAGTTAGTCCGTTGGCTATGCATCATCTAAGCTGAACTAGGAAAAGACATTTACTTATGATGATTAATCAAGAAATATAATAATGAAACACGAATCGAAACAAATGATCTCGTGTCTAGATGATTAAACCATTAATCAAGATATGCCAAATTACAAGCAATCAGTTTTCTTGCTCATATTTTCCAACTATCATGGTACAACATTTGGCTATAAAGAAGCCCGATTTTTCCACGTAAACAGCCGAAAATGAAGTGATAATTAAAATGTTGGAACCATAAAGATGTAATGCTGCTCTTTCCATACAAATAAGAGCATGTTAACAACATCTAATTTGATGACACTGATATTTTGTGGCTCGAACATAAAATGAAAGTTTTGTCGAAACAGAAGAGACGAGAAAATAAACGAAAGTATAAGAGAAACAAAAGTAAGTATAACATTGTGCTACTTGTCTATGACATGTGAACAAAGCATCGGGAAATTCATTGATCAAGTATACAAGTCGGAATCGATACGATCTTTTCTACGGCTCAACTTCAAAAATTCATCCTCATGATCTCCTCCAATAGTGTAATTTATACCTGTTAAAACATTTCTGGCCAAAAGGGACTTAACCAAGGACATCACTGGAGTACCTAAATCAGGCCATGAGACGCATAAACTCCCTTTGATCTTCTTCAACTGACATCGACTCAATAGAGCAGCAGCTAGGCCATCTACCATGCTTCCTGATGGATAGTAATCCAACCCTTTAAGTAGTGATGAATCTCCAACATCTGAACCTTTTCTTTCGAATGAAGTCTCCAACTTGAAGGCAATCGTCTCATCTGGAGAAAGCCTACCACGAAAGTTGCAGCTTTGAATGGAATCCAAAATCAAAACCCTCTGTGGTATGATCTTTTCACCTATTAGCAACCTTGCCACTGCATTAGCTCTCTCTGGAGTTACAGCAAACTGAACCAAGACAATCATGATTGTTTTATCAGCACCATTGAGGGCATATATGTTGCATGATTTGTCTCTGAGTGAAGGTTCAATGGAGTTTCCAGCAAAAGGGATCTCAGGCAGAACAAGTGTCCCAACAAGAGTTTTTGGGGACAAGTGGTGTAAAAAGTGCAGAGACGATGAAGACATGGCAATAAGCAGAAGTGAGGGGTTGAAGCTTTTCTTTGAATCGGCACATGAGAACACCAGGAATGGAGATGGTCGAGAAGGTGGTGGTGGAGTGAAGTTGTTCAGATCTTCCAACAAAAGTCTTGATGGTGGGGGAATGTCCGTTATCACATCATCCATGTTTTTTTATCCGAAGTGCTATAGCCTGAGGTTTCACATAACAAGACATCAATATATACAGTCATGCAAGTATCTGAGCATCAATCAATTGGTTATGTAGGCATAAGTTATGAGGATACAAATTAGAAGAAAACTTCCTCACGTACTGCAACTCTAGTTTTGCAAAGAGTGTGTACTGCAAAGATAAGTGCACAAAGATATTAAAACTAGCCAGTAGTCACTAATGAAGGGGTCATAAAATACGACGGCTTTTGTTAGGCTATTAGCACAGTCACAAACACTCTTATCAGGAATTAGGTAAAATTTCCCCGAGTGCTCTAGGGAATCAAGCATGTTTTCATGGTGTACAAGAAATGGGTTATATCTCCTTTTACTACCAAGACACATTCATCTACAAACCAATTGAATAATCTCTACAAGAAAGAAACTAGGCGGAACCCTAACTATATATGCCTGTTAACCTTCGTCTTAATTGCCCAGTCACTATTCTGCTAAGCAGCTATTAACAAATCCAATCACTATACTACTTTTGTTTCACATAACGATATAAAAAGCATAAAATGCAAACCCAAAGAGAACTTTTCTTATGTTAAACTCATGACAGCATCTGGAGGAGCATATATACTTTATTGATAGTTGGTACCGAGAGGTTGAAGCTAGAACAGATTGTATCTGGATAATAAATTATTTTGTCAAGGTTCTAATTATCTACAAAAACAGACCATAATTGCAAAAAAGCTAATGACATTACAACTTATTGCAAATCAAGTTCGAACAGAATTCTCTAAGGATGAATCAGCTATACCTTCACCAAATCAACAACAGTCTTAACAGAGAACTCTATTAATTAATATCAGAAATCAGAATGACTTAAGAAAACAAATTGGGGGAAAACTTAATTCCTTGAATCACAACAACACACCAACAATGTAGAACAGAATAAATCATGAACAAGAACCTGATGTGGAACAGACAGAATATTTATCAGAAAAAAATCATAATCTAAAACAACAGAGTATGAAAAGAAAGAAAAGGAAATGAACAGACCTGACTTGAAGATGCTGTACGAGCCTAGCTGAAGCGGGGGCGATGGCGTAGTAGCAGAGAGATAGAACTACGGCGGAGAACGTCGGCGGCGCAGTAGCAGAGAGATAGACCTTCGGCGGAGAACGGCGGCGGCGCAGGTGAAAGAAAGATCTCAAAATCAATAGTAAATGAAGATCTCAGTAAACAAAGCTTTTCGGGCAAGAATACTTTTTTTTTTTTTAAACCTTTGGATTTTATTTTACATAGAAAAGAAAAAGAAAATTGAATCTATATTATATTATGCTCATAAATGTGCAAATTATTCAATCTTAAAACTACCAATATCCTCTTGTATAATTCATATTGATTATTAATCAAGAACTTTAAATTATACTAATAAAACATCAATTTTTTATAGATGAAATTGACATAATAATTTATTTACAAATACTCATGAATAAGGTTTTTTTTTTTTGACAAATTTAAATACGGAATTTTACGTCTATTTTACAAGTTAATAGCGAATGAAAAGACGTTATATAACCAATCAAACCGTCCATTGAGCCGTATTCATTAATCAAACCGGTTCGACCACTGATCCGATTCCACAAACACTACTTCAACCTATGTTACAAACTTACAAAAGGCAAAGTTAAGATATACAAATTAGAACCACTCATTGTAATAGGCTATACCAGAATTCTTATAATAATTAAATTCAGCAAGATATAGTTGAAGAAATTAGTGATAGAAATTGGAAATCAAGAACAGTTGATACATATAATTCTTGACTGTATCCTCAAAATAGCAGTAGCTTTTCCATCAAGAGTTAAAACATATACAACATTGAGATTCAGGAGTAATAATAGTGAAGTACAAAATAGCACCAAAAAAGATGAAGCAAATAATGAACAATCTACATCCTACTTAAAGTGATTCATCTATCTACTATGGTGAATCCAAATTTTCACTATGGTCCTATACTTCTACAGCGGTTCGCCTCGTTGAAGTCGTGATTAACTTTCCGTGTAAATCCCAGCTCATCTGCAAAAAAAAAAGAACGAATCAATTCGAGAAGCAAAACAGATTCTTGCTAAACAACCTCAATTTGCTTCATATAACCTTGATATGAATGAAGCTAATAGAATGTATGTATACTTTCTCATTATCAATCTTCGTGTGGATCTTCATCTTCAGAATCTGCAAGAAATGGCAGATGTTGTTGTTAAGAGATGAAGAATGAGACAGTAAAGATTAGGAGCACTCCTGACTTACCAGATCGAACATCTTCACTGACTTTGCCCCCGGCTTTGATTTGATCGACTAGCATACGAAACATGAGGACCCACCAGTAGATATGAAGAACAAGTAAAGAGAAAAGAAGGGAGTTGAATATGTAGTAATAAACTGGTCCAGCAACACTGTATTTCTCCTTGTCCAAGTACCCAATAACTTCATAACTGCAAGAAAATACATTGTGGCTAACTGTCCATGATCTAACACATGTTTTGTCTAAAAAGACCAAAGTTTTAATGGGAAACTGTAACAGACCTTGTGCTCCAAAGAATCCAGAATGGATAGTAAATAAGACGAAGTATAACCCAGAAAAAGACGAACAGGGCAAACGAACAGCTAGCCAGCACTTCTGCCCCGCTATATTTGGACATCTTTCCCACTTCCATGAACACATCGGTGGCATCGTGAAGAGCTAAGACAACTGGACCGACTCTTGCAAACCTGCAGTGAACACAATGTTTAACTAAAATGTATCTTGTAAGAGCTGAATCAGTCCTTTTCTTCCAACCGATCTCTTGAATCTATAACAAAAGCACACCTGAATATATAGGATAACACGATGAGAAGGGAGGTTACAAGATGGTGACCCATAGAAACCCCAAAATCAGAGCGCCTAGTTTCCCAAAACATCAGGGCAAATATGGAGTATAAGTAGAATCCACCAGTGTACATATAGAGGCCCTTCAATTTCAACCTGCCAGACAAAATACATTCAACAATCCAGATAAGATACCTTAAATTCACCATCTAAAGAAAACGAAGGAAAACTTACTTGTATTTAAGGTCAGGCCAGGACTGGTTTCCAGGCCCTGTCCAAAAGTATTTGGTGTTTCTGAACCACGGCTCGTCGTGGGTTATAGAGAGAGCCAAAATCTCAGCTGAAAGAAAATATACACATTTCCATGCTGACTCCTTGAACTTTCCTATCTTCTTTTTTCGCATTTCAATCTCATTTTCCACTACTTGTGCTCCCTTTCCGAATATTAATCGCCTCCCAACTTTCTGCAGCATATGGATCCAGCATAAGTTTAACAAGGCAGAAAAAAGTAAAGTGTTGATGAACACACTTTGCCCAAGAGAAACTAAGAAATCAATTATCACAAAAGAGACAACCAGTTGAACTTTACTAATACAACAACTTCGACGAATCTTGTGCAGTTCTTGACCTGTCCTTTGAATCAGAAACTATAAAACTATAGATATGCAGTTCACTAACTGGATCAACGAATGCATAATGATGCTCTAGGTTGTCGAACAATAGTAATTAGTGATAATCACTAAGCTTTAATGTCTTAACTAACCAAATCACCAAATTCAGGCCAATAGCTCATCACTCTACTCCTCCATGTTTTCAAGAATCAAGATCTCTCTTCAACTGCTAATAACATAGTTTCAACATTCAGATCCTCACAAGCATAACTGATATGCTTCATCCATTACGACTTCATCTTCACACAATGAACTCAAACCAAATCATTCCACATAAATCACAACATAATCAGATAACACCCGGATCACATTCTTGCAAGGTTCAAATCTTGAAAACCCAACAAGGGCAGAGAGAAACTTGGTACAAATCAAAGAGAAATACCTCAAAGATGAATCTGTCAAGGAGAAATCTGACAGCCGGGAAAAAGATGACGAAAAAAGGAAGAACAATGAAGTCCCCATACTGAGGATAGGATTCCTCCTCCCAATCAATGGAACTCACCACTTCAAGAAAACCCATCACCAAGAACTAACCTTCCAGCACTTCAATCTTGTGGATAACTATATTTCAGATCAGTGTAATAATCACAGGTGGGTGTTGCTTGCAACCATTTCTTGGTAAAGAAGACACTTTTTGAGCTTCATGAACAAGATTGAATCTTTGTCATAATTGACTCCGAGTTGGAGAAGCTGGGTCACGCGCACCATTCACAGCACATATCCGATTAAAATATAGGGTAAATAGCTCATCGCTCCCCCAATTTTGGACACTTTAGCATGTGAAAACCATAAAACTAAAGATAAATCTTTGCAACACTTGTCCCCAGATGGATTTTCTTTTATTTTTTCTGTTTCATACATTAGAAAAATCAAATCTTTGCTCTTGCAATTGGTGCAGATTTTGGAGATATTTTATGTTGACATGGAATGTTTTATAATTGCTAAGAAAATAAAATAAAATTATTGAAAAGTGGCTAATTTTTAAATAGGACACACACTCCTCATAGTTCATTTCCAGTAAAAGCATTCTTTTGCTCAAAAAAGTATCTTTAACAAGAGCAGTTCCAATATCTACATCAAGTTAGATATATTGTAAACTGAAATTGTTGGTAAATGCATTAAATCGATCATAAATGAATAAATAATGGGTGCTATAGTCTATACATATTTACCATGCTCAGTATTTATTTTCGATTTTATATGCACAAAATCAAATATGAATTACTTCCATACAGTAAACGATAATTTTGTTATTTTTCAAACACTCGTCTGAAAAGTTGACAAAACTTCTCCCATGATAAACGAAAGAAAAGTCGTTACATATTGAATGGCTTTACATAATGTTTACTTTATAGATTGTGTAATACGATAACGATAGCAGTTTAACATTTGACACATAATTATTTTTTGTATTTCTATTTTCTCTATGTGGAAATGCATAACCATTCATGATTGCATGCAAATGCATGATTTAGGGTTTTGTGCTAAGTAGAGAGGAAGAAGAAGATATTATTATTCATCAATCATCAAAATCATAAACTGAGTACATCAACGTATTTATACACTTGCAAAGAGTAGAAAAAGATCAACTAACTAACATAAATTGGTTACAAAAGATTTCTAGAAGCTACTCTTCTTCATCGACTTGCTGAGCTAAGACTGAGAATGGATTGCCACAATTGCCACGTTGCTGCTGAGTTGGAGTCGTTGCTGCTGAGTTGGAGTGAGCTTGGATATAATTCATCATCCCCCCTCAAGCTTGATCATGCCAAGCTTGGAAAGAAGAGGCAGAAATTGTGAAGCACCAAGATATTTAGTAAACAAATCGGCCAACTGAAGCTTAGAACAAATATGATGCAATGTAATGCAACCTGATTTGTAATGGTTTCGCACAATATGACAATCTATGTCTAGATGTTTAGTTCTTTCATGAAATACTGGATTTTGTGTAATGTGAATGGCAGCCTTGTTATCACAATAAAGAGAAATAGGTGTAGGAATTGAAAGCCCAAGATCAGAAGCAATGTAGTGTATCCATACCAATTCACAAGATGTTGTTGCCAAAGCTCGATATTCAGCTTCAGCCGAGCTCCGAGAAACTGTAACTTGCTTCTTCGTTTCCCAAGAAATAAGACATCCACCAAGAAAGATACAATACCCTGTCAAGGACTTCCTTGTGTCTGAACATGAACCCCAATCAGCATCACAATAAGCTTTAATATCCATCGAATGCGAACAAGGATAAAACAAACTGGAAGAAGTAGTACCCTTAAGATACTTCAATAGGTGAAGAGCAGAATTCCAGTGATTAATGGTAGGAGAATGAAGAAACTGACTAAGTTGTTGCACTGCATAAGTAATATCAGGTCGAGTTAAGTTCAAGTATAAAAGCTTCTCAACAAGTCTCCTATAATGTTCTGAATTTGGAAGCAAAACACTATCATTGAGGGAAAGTTTGATGCCTTGAGAAAGTGGAGTGGAGGTGATCTTGCAATCTTTAATTCCAGAGTCATGAAGAATATCCAATATGTATTTTCTTTGATTTAAAGAAGTACTTGAAGTCAACCTTTGAATCTCCATACCAAGAAAATATTGAGCTTCACCAAGATCCTTGATGGTGAACTTGTCATGCAAGTATGATTTGAGCTGTTTGATTAGAGATAAGGAAGTCCCAGTGATCAAAACATCATCAACATATACAAGTAGAGCTAAAAAATCAGATCCTCTATGCAAAGTGAATAAGCAATGATCATACAAGGATTGGACAAAACCAAAAGATTGAAGTTGAGTGCATAATTCAGTGTGCCATTGCCTTGATGCCTGTTTGAGGCCATAAATGCTCTTAGTAAGCTTGCATACCTGCCCAGGAAGACCCTTGCAATACCCTTGAGGAAGATCCATGTATATTTCATCATCCAAGTAACCATGGAGAAAGGCGTTATTGATATCAATTTGAGCTATGGGCCAATCCTTAAGTGTAGCCAAAGCTATAAGCATTATCACTGTTACTAACTTGGCTACAGGTGCAAAACTATCAAAGTAGTCTTCTCCTTCCACTTGATCATATCCCTTAGCAACTAATCTTGCTTTCAGCCGTTCAAGGGAGCTATCGGTTTCTTGTTAGGTGGAAGAGTTGTAAGCTCCCATGTGTTATTATCTTCCAGCGCTTGAAGTTCCCTATCCATAGCTTCCATCCATCGAGGATCAGTTTTGGCCTGTGCAAAGGATTTAGGCTCTACTATAGGTGCAACATGAAGAACAACCTCATCAGTAGAAGAATGGTTAACCACAAAATCATTAAGGTAAGCTGGAGGAACATGCTGTCTAGAGCTTCTTCTCAAAGATGATGGTGGATGATTAGAAGAAGTAGATGATTGAGGTGAAATCATGGATTCAGTAGATGTAGATGGAATAAAGTCATCATCTAAGGATAAAGGAATGTGAGCCATAGGGTCTGAGGAGGAAGAACCTTGAGCAAAAGGATATAGACTCAAGAAAAACCACATCTCTAGAAATAATGATTTGATGAGAATCAAGATGAAATAGCCTGTATCCTTTGTGATCAGAAGCATAACCAATCAAAACACATTTAGAAGCCCTATCTGCGAACTTATCTTTGTGAGGAGATACATTAGTAGCATAGGCCAAACAACCAAAAGGCTTCATTAACTCATATTTAGGACAATCACCAAAGAGAATCTGAAAAGGAGAACTCCAATGTAATAAAGCAGTGGGAGGTCTATTGATTATATGAGCAGCTATTAGAATAGAATAAGGTCAAAGGAAATGAGGGACCTGGGAATCCTTCATTAAGGCCCGAGCAACCTCCAAAAGATGTCTATGCTTCCTCTCCACCACACCATTCTGCTGAGGAGTATAGACACAAGAGAATTGATGGGAGATACCAAGCTCATTGAGAAAGGACTTACAGTCAAGACTTAAGAACTCTGAGCCATTATCTGAACGAATATTCTTAACTGGAAGATCAAGCTTCAAGGAGATCATCCTGATAAACACCTTGAGTGATGGTACAGCCTGCCCTTTGGTAGAAAGTAGGCAAATCCAAGTTGCCCTACTGAAATCATCTACTATAGTTAGGAAATAGGGAGTGTTTGTGAGGACCCCATATGTCAACATGCAGGAGTTCCAAAGGTTTGGTGGTATGAATGGAACTGGTAGGAAAAGGAATCCTTGTTTGTTTAGAAGCATGGCATGTGTCACATGAATAGATAGAAAGAGGGCAAATAGGCTTAAGAAACTCAAGATGGCAAAGAGTTGAAGGGGCAGCATGCCCTAATCTTTTATGTCATTGCTCAAAAATATCTAGAGAATGAGAAGCAGCCAAAGAGAGAGTAAACACCTTAGTATGATCATGAGGCTGAAATATGTATAGCTTCCCAGATAGAACACCAGTGACAAGAACCAAGTTTGTATCATTATCAATGATCTCATAGTGAGTTGGAAGAAAGGTAGCTTTGATGGACATAGTCAAGGCCAATTGAGAAACAGATAGTAAATTATACTTGAATGTAGGAATAAGAAACAAATCATGTAACACCAATGAGTGAGAAAGCACCACTTGGCCAGAGTGAGTAACCAATTTGAGGGATCCATCAGGAAGACTAACCTTGATTGGAGAAGGTAGAATCCTGAGACAAGTCATAAGAGTAGCATCACAGCACATATGCATTGTTGCTCCTGTGTCTATAATCCAAGAGCCATGAGTGAGGGGCTCGGGAGTGGTGAAAGCAAAATGAGAATCAATAGAATCAACCATATTAGCAAAGAAAGGGGCAGCAGCAGATGAAGCATCAGACTGAGAAGCAGAAGGCTTAGCAGCAAAGAACTTTGCCACTTCCTGTTGAATTAAATGAGAGATAGATCCTTGGTCAGAGATAGTAGAAGCAGGTGGAGAAGAATCCACCATGTGAGCCACTTGCTTAGAATGAGAATGTGTGTCTCTGTTCTTGGTATACCAATCAGGATAGCCATGCAACTTGAAACAATCACCAATAGAATGTCCAGGAGCACCACAATGATCACAAATGAGCTTTGCTTTGTCTTTTTTGGAAAGAAACTTTCTCTGAGATGAAAAAGAAATTTTGCCTCTATTTTGGGAAGAGCCTCTTCCCTGAAAATGACCTCTGCCTGCATGAAATCTGGAAGCATGGGATAATAAAGCTGATGATTCCGCACTATCAGGATAAGAAATGTGGACTTTCCTTTGCTTTTCTACTCTAAGCACCATAGAATAGGCTCTATCAACATGTGGTAAAGGATCCATAATAAGAATTTGGCTTCGAATAGCATCATAAGAATCATTTAATCCCATGAGAAACTGAAGTAACCTCCCATGCATAGTAAATGTGTCCCACTCTTGGGAGGCAGTACAAGAACATATAGGTTTAGGCATGAGCAAAGCTAATTCATCCCATAATTTGCTTAAAGTAGTGTAATAGACAGCCACAGTGGAATTACCCTGAGATATATTGCTAATATCACGTTGTAATTGATAAAGTTGAGGACCATTACACTCACCAAATCGCCTCACCAAAGTATTCCATAGATCAAAGGCAGAATTAGCATAGATAAAAGCATCGGCAATGTCTTTCGATAAGGAATTTAAAATCCATGAACGAACCATACCATCAACCCGTTCCCAATTATCAAGTAAAGAAGGATCCAGAGGTCTGGAGAGAGTACCATTGATGAAACCTAATTTGTTCTTAGCTAACAACGCAATCTGAATAGATTTGCTCCAAGGGAGAAAATTATTGCCATCAAGCTTTGCAGTAACAAGGCACATACCAGGGAAATCCGAATTGCTCAAAAACAGAGCATCAGAGTCGCGATGCATCGAGGAAGGAGCGAGCCGGAGCCGGAGCTGAAGTAGAAGCAGACGGCGGAGGTGGTGGCAGAATGGTGGAGTTCAGTGCCGGCCAATGATCGGAGCGCGAAGCCATTGAGTAATCAAAAAAACAACAAGAAGACCAGGAAAAACCTCATTCACTGATACCATGTGGAAATGCATAACCATTCATGATTGCATGCAAATGCATGATTTAGGGTTTTGTGCTAAGTAGAGAGGAAGAAGAAGATATTATTATTCTTCAATCATCAAAATCATAAACTGAGTACATCAACGTATTTATACACTTGCAAAGAGTAGAAAAAGATCAACTAACTAACAGAAATTGGTTACAAAAGATTTCTAGAAGCTACTCTTCTTCATCGACTTGCTGAGCTAAGACTGAGAATGGATTGCCACAATTGCCACGTTGCTGCTGAGTTGGAGTCGTTGCTGCTGAGCTGGAGTGAGCTTGGATATAATTCATCACTCTATATTTCTAATTTATGACAAGAAAAGAATTATCATCCGTGATAAAAAAAAAAAATCCTTAAGTGAAATGTGATAATTTATTCACCAAAAATTGATTAAAACATACAAAAAGATAAACTAAAAAATAAATCAGTGAGCCTCAAATTCTTATGAATTAGGCTCAACTTCAAATATAAATTTATGTTTAATTTGTAAATGAAAAGAAGGAAGTTTCTGTGTAAATAAATGACCCAGAAATCCGAGTACCACAAAATTGAATGACTCGAAATCCTGACACAAATTCTCACGTGTCTAAAACACAAAATCCAAAAGATGAACAGAATACATCAATTTCTTTTTGAAAAAAAATTAATTTAGAAAACACCTCATTCAAAATACAAATTGTGCTTCTCTTTTACATAAACATTTAAAAAGAGTTGTTAGATAAGAGCTTATTTATCTTAAAATACATATTTAACACGAATTAATACAAAGGACGTACTCGTGGCAAGCCTAAAGACACAAACATTATTTTCAATGTCCAAACCAAGAAAAGTAGTCTATTATCTTCAAAGTATTGAACCGAAAACATTCTCCATTGACAATGACTTTAGTACACGATATCAAATTTGATACTCGAATTGAACCCATATCATAACCAAGGATTTGAAAGAGACATTAATGGTGGGCTAACAAAAACATGAAAATTTTAAGATATAATTACTAACAACGTAAATATTAGGACAATTTAGAAAGAAGGATCTCATTCAGACTCGACTCAAACACGTGTGCGAATTTGGTGGATTAAACAAAATTGCACACACAAGCCCCTAGCAGTGTCGCCATCTTCCTAGCTGCCCCTACTACAATAAAGTGAGCAGCTACAAAACAACACAAGTGCAAGCCAACAAGATGTTGAATCAAAGGATATGTTTGTCCCATTGATTAAAACCTCCAAGAAGTGTCTGAAACTGGAGCCCAACTCCAAGAAGAAATCAATTTCCAAATGAGAGAGAACATAGACAATTCAACAGCCCAAAAGAATGCATGCAAATCCAAACAGATAATAAGCCAAGAGATGAAAGCTCTGGTGGGGAACCATGGCAGAAAACAGCCAAGGCATGAAAGAGTTGAACCGCCATCCATCCCTTTTCGACTACGACTACTCAACATTTTCTATCGAGAAATTAAGATGCCTCAATCAGGCTAACATCCAAGATCAATGTGATGATGGATAGCAGGAGTTCAAAGAAACAAGTGTAGTTAGCTCGTATAATCAATCAATCCCATGTTAAACGTAGTTAATGCACACACTCGGACATGGTGTCAATTAAGAATCCAAAAAACACACTTGGATTCACTGCATAATTCAATTCACATGAAAGGAGGCTGCCGATGACAAGACACAGAATTAAAGAAGTTGACAATAAAAAGGGTACCTGAATAGGAGGAGGGCCACTTCTACCTTATTTGAAATCATTGATTTTATACATTCTTTGCCATTTGTAGAGTGGGCCTCATCTTCTTTATCATCTTTCAGAGACAGCTTTGTATTAATGAAGTAGACAGTGTAGTAGATAAAAGAGAAGCAAGATTTATAAGGCCACAGAAATTTATTTTGCATCAACATTCAAAACAGATAAAGACTTGTTCCATTCATTCCTCTCTATAATGAGTATCCATTCATTCATTCTAACTGCTTTCATATCATAGAATCAGATTCTTGTACCTCAACTAACAATGAGTACTTCTTCCAAATTTGAAGGCACTGATGAGTGGAGCAGCAACGAATCTGGGTGGACAGCGTACATAGCTTCACCAGAACACGACCACGATCATGATCATGATGACGAGGATGGCAGCATAAACAAACGCAAAGATAGCAAGCAACGCGCTGAGGACGTCGACAGTGATGATTCAATGACTTCTGATGCATCCTCTGCACCAAGCCATCAACATGGACATGCAGACACACATCACAAGAATGAAAGAAAACAAGCTGGTGGTAAGAAAGAGCAACTGCACCAAGTGAAGAAAAAGCATAATGAGAATATAAAGGCAGCAAAAGACATAGCGGATTGTGCTTCTAGATCCAAGAAAAGGTAACAGATTTTGCGGTTCTTCATACTTTGTTCAAATAAACAGCAAGAATTGATGTAGGGATGTTACAAACATCTTCAACTACCCTAAAGCCCGATAGGACTGTCCCGAAACCGCTAGGGTCAGCCCGTCTAACATCCCTAATTATGGATGCTTCCTTGCCACCCCGATTGTTTCTGTAAAAGTTTCAAAAATCAAATCTTTCTTCTATTTTTAATTAAAATTAAAGCATGTGACATATTCATCATTCTTGATGTAAATGGTGAATAACATGGTCACCGACAAATTATATCTCAAAAAATGGTTGGGAACACAAACTCAGCCCACAAGCCCAGAAAGAATTAAAGGCCCATTACCGGTTTGGGCCTTTGTGAGATAGATTTTGCTCACAGCCCAAAATTCAGAAAGAAGAAAGAAAGAGAAAAAAACATGGCAACATGAAAGCCACAAGTTCCACACCAATATCCAACACATATCAATAATCCATCTAAATATTCATATATAAATAAATAAGTATAATATATATTGCAGAAAAAAAGAAAGAAATAAAAAGAAAAAAGAAAAAAGGAAAAAAAGGAAATGCTACTCCATAATCACATCCCATTCACACTCCCACCAAAGAAACTCCACCACCACCGCAACGTCGCCGTCGCCTGCATCTCAGTCTCCGACGAGTCTCTCACCTCACGCGGCTTCACTTTCCACCGCACCACCGACAACCTGAACCTCGACCACCTGAACTCCGTCTTCGCCGCCGTCGGATTCCCGCGGCGCGACCCGGAGAAGATCCGGTTGGCTCTGGAGCACACCGACGCGCTGCTGTGGATAGAGTACGAGAAAACCAAAAGGCCGGTGGCGTTTGCTAGAGCGACAGGTGACGGCGTGTTTAACGCCATAATATGGGACGTGGTGGTAGACCCCAACTTCCAGGGGATTGGTCTGGGCAAGGCTGTGATGGAGAGATTGATGACCGCGCTGTTAGAGAAGGGAATCCATAACATCGCATTGTATTCGGAGCCCCGAGTTCTCGGGTTTTACAGGCCTTTGGGCTTTGTCGCCGACCCGGATGGCATTAGAGGGATGGTCTATTCCAGGAAGCAGAAAAGGAGAACATAACAACCATGATGATTTTATTCCTTTTTGTTTTCCATTGATTCAAAATCTAAATAACTTTTTTCTACTGGTATTTGATACTACTATATCTCGTATTTAATTTTTTGAGCAAGTATTTGTAAAAAAAGTAAGCATATATGGAATTGGATACAAGTGAGTGTGGAAGAAGATTGATCAAATACAACACTTTTCATACTCAAATAACAACATATTTTGGCAGTTGGCAAAATGTGCACCCTCCTAGTAACCTGGCTTGTATCAAGGGGAATGCGAGAAGCTCCGGCCTTATTCGTGTTGCAGCAAAGATCGCGTTTTTAACCTACCTGCAAAAACGAGCCATGACCCGTTAACAAGGGCCCGTCCAAGCATCATGGTTTGATGGTCACAATGAGAAAGGAGTAAAGCTACACACTAGAGGCATTTATATGAAAGATGAAGAACACATGAAGAACATTGAGTACATATTATAGAGCAATAGAGTACAAGAATTTCAGACTTCCACAATCTTAGGATTTTGCACTTGTGATCTGTCTATATAGGATAACAAACATGTTTATGAGAGGAACACATGTCACTACATATTAGGATAAGTGATTATTGACATCCATTTGAACAGAAAAAATAGCAACACAAGAAACTAGCAGCTTCACAACGAGGCTAGAATTCTTGATACCCGTTTCTCACCTAAGAGTTTGGGAAGTAACATATGCGTGAGCATTTAGTATTGCATAACACAACACATCACACATCTCATATTGGTATCAAAGAAAGAAGATGAAACACAAAAGACCAACGACAAGGTATGAAGTTAAATGCTAGCATTTGATTGTTCAACTAAGAAGCAAGAACTTTGGAAAAAACTCCTCATCAAATCCAACACCAAATTCCAATTTAGAGCATAAGTTCACAAAAATTACACTATTTACATGATTCAAATTCATAGTACAAAAAGATTCAATCTGTCACCTTCAAACCATGTTCAAATACAGATCCAAGGTATCAATACACATTCTCTAAGAAGCCCCTTCAATCATTGCATGGAATTAAACCCATAATTTAAAATACCATAAAAAAGAACAATAAAACACTCACATGAAGCTCATAATCTGGAAAAGAGGAAATGAATCAAGAAATCTCCTTGGCGTTTTGGAAGAAAGCAGCAGAGCAAAGAATTGAAGCGATGAAAGCGAATAATCCGAGCCCAATCATCAGCGAAGCACCCGCCACCGCGAAATCCAACACGCACTGCACGCTCAATCCCATCAGCAGCCACGCCATTTCCTTTTCCCTCTCTATTTGTGCACAAACTCAAAAAGCCCTAGTTATGAGGTGAAGAGCTCTATCTCTGCGGGTTTATATAACAGTCAATTCTGCATTCACACATATACGCACATGACTGCGTGTATCTATAGGTGCATCATCGTCTTGGGAACGATGACACATATCCAGGCAGCTGACTCTGCAGCTCCGTAGGCGGTCCAACCAAAGAGCGTGGATGATGATTGTTGCAGATGGGCCGAGTTTTCTTTGGGCTTGAGGAAATGGGCTCGGCCCAATCCTATATAGTGGTAAAAGTTTCATTCTTGATTTCGAAGAAAAGTGGGAGCTTTTCTATCCTATTTCCATAATCTCAGGTTCATGTCTTTTTCACCCTCCTAGAAATGTGTAATTGTGTGAACAAATAAATAACGAAGAGTGGATGTTACGTGGACCGTTTTATATATCATGTTTCGTGAAACAGATCAACCCATATAAATCATTCGAGATGAGTTTGATTCATGAGTTAATATGATCCGTTTCACAATGAATGCATGCTATATTTGATGGAATAATAAGATGATTGTTGCTGCCTCAAAAATGGTGGCAGTTTTGGATTAAGAAAACAGAACAGATGAAAGTTTATACTTTACATGGATAAAGGAAAAACCAGCATAATAAACTACAATTAACAGAAACATATATAGTTATACATCCTTGTAACACTACTCATCAGCAATTCCTGTTTCTTTGTCCAAAAATGTGTATGTCTCTGAATGAAGATGAAAATGGGGGGCTTTATCCTCTGTTCATGAACTTGCTAACTGGTCCAATACCTGTGATGAAATTGAGTATGAGTGTAATTGCGTCCAGGAAGGAATGATGCATGAGATGAATGAATTAGTTACCCGAGGTTGGCATTGGATTGCTCTTCATTCTTGGAGGAGGCATTGCTTCCTTAATTTCCACAACTACAGCATCTGCTGTCAAGAATGTCTTTGCAACCGAGGCTGCATGCTCTAGGCAACAACGAACAACCTGATTTTGTCATGGATATGACAATAAAACTAAGTTTATTTTGGTTCATTTTCTTCTTGGTGTTATCTGTTTCTTGATTTTACCTTTGCAGGATCTAGGATCCCAGCAACCATAAGATCCTCGTATGTGTCTCGTGCAGCATTGTAGCCGAATCTTTCATCATCAGACGATAGAATCTGCACACATTGAAGCATCCCATCCGGTCACATATCATCATGATCTTAGAAGAGATTAAGATTTTATTATGTTTCTGATTTTAAAAAGACCTTCTGGATAACAACATTTCCATTTACACCAGCGTTTTTGGCGATCTGTCTAGCTGGATAGGCCAAAGCTCTTTTCATAATGTCTGCTCCAATCTGTAGAAACACTTATCAGATTACTTCAAGAATTGCCATATAAATTGCATCTCGATTTTATAATAGACAAAAGGAGTACTTTCTGCTCTTCATTGTCTAGGTTTTCTCTAATGCTAGGAATCTTTGTAGACAGCCTTAGAAGGCAGCAACCGCCACCAACCACCACTCCTTCTTCAATTGCCGCCTAATGAAGGGAAATAAAAAAACAAAGTATAAGTGTACTTGACTGATTTCCATAGATTAGTTGACAGAATAAGCTACCTTTGTTGCATTTAGTGCATCTTCAACTCTTAGCTGTTTGTCTTTTAACTCGACAACTGTTTGTGCTCCGACCTATCACAAGATTGAATAACTCGACTTTCTAAAGCTTCTAACCTTTGTTAGTAGGATTAAGTTTTACCTGAAGAATCGCTATACTGCCTGATAACCTGGCAATTCTCTCATTCAAAATTTTCTTCTGAAAATTTTCTGCAGTGTTCTGTAAAAGCAGCCAAAGACATTATGTAATCATATTTTCTTTCAATTTTTATTTGCCAGAGCATATGAACATACCTCCACAAGCCTTTGCAACTGAGAAGCCCTCTTTTTAACAGCTTGGTTTGTGCTTCCATTTGTCACTATCAACGTTGAATCCTTCGTTATTATGACTTTAGAGGCAGAGCCCAACACATCTATGTTGGCTTTTTCAAGAGTCAGTCCCATTTCATCCCTGATTACGGTCCCTGTATACCAAACATTGCTTTTAGATTCTTAAACATTAACTGTTTTTGAATCTAAGTATCTATGAGTTCTTGCACCTCCAGTTAACACAGCAATGTCGTCTAGACAGTGGCTTTTTCGTTCGCCAAAAGCAGGAGCTTTGATAACTGCTGCCTTCAAAGCCCCCCTCAATTTGTTCTTAATTACTGAAGCCAGAGCTTTCTGCTCAATCCCTTCCGCAACTATAAGGATTGGGTACTTTTCTTTCACTGCATTGTCAAGAATCTTGAACATCTCCCTTGAATTTACGATTTTCTTGTCTACCAACAACAGCTGCATCCACAAAACATCAAATCCATGCCCTGTTCTAGATGAAAAGGACAAGGAAGAGAATAAGAACTAACTTCCATACTTTGCAATCATGAAACTCCACAATCATCTTCTGTCTGTCAGTGACAAAATAGGGAGACAAGTATCCACGATCAAACTGCATTCCTTCAACAATCTCTAGCCTGTTTTCAGCATAGTTCCCTTTCTCAATTGAGACGACACCATTTCTTCCTACTTGTCGAAAAGCTTCAGAAATCATATTACCAACATCATAGTCATTTCCAGCGCTAACAGCAGCCACATCAGCAAGTTCATGGTCCTCAACCTGAAACATTTCCCAATGCCGTTCAATTTGAATAACAAAAGATGATGAATAGTTGTTTTAGGTACCTCTTTAGACATTAATTTGAGTTCAGCAACAAGGGCTCTAGCCGTTTTCTCTATTCCTCGTGAGACCTGAACCGGATTCAAACCACCTGCAATGACCTAGACCAAATATTCAGTGTTGCCTATTTCAGTTCAGCTACAATTTTGCGCGTATATGATCAAGAATACGTACTTTGACACCCTCCAAGATTAGACCCTGGGCGAGAATAATGGACGTAGTGCAACCATCACCAGCAAGATCATTTGTTCTAGCCCCAGCTTGTCTCACCAATTTCACTCCAACATTTTCCAGAGGGTCATCCAGTTCAATCTTTACTAGTAACCATAACAAGTTTGATCATTTTTCGACTTGTAGGCAAGCATACATGAAAGCAAACTTGCTATCCAAACCCACATCAATTGAAAACAGGCATCCATTGGTCCCTTTATTGAACTTGATACAACACACTGTCACTAAGAAAATGAGTAAAAGGCAATGTGCTAGAACCTGTTTAAGCACGGTTTCGCCATCATTGACAATCTTGGGAGGTCCATACTTGTTCTGCAACATCACATTCCTCCCCTTTGGACCCATAGTCACTCCAATTAGCTCTGCAACCTTGTTAACCCCTGCCTGAAAACAAAAACCACAGAGCAAGAATTTGCTTATGTAATAATCAGACACTCCCACAAGACTGAAACGGCAAGAATTACCACAAGTTTTTTAGTGGCAGATCCATCATGGTTGAGATAGAGTTCCTTGCCCACAGCTCTTGCACTCAACGTAGAATTTGAGGGTTTCTTGGAAAGTGTAGTCGGCAGTGATTGGTTGGTGAAGGCAACTGCAGAAAATGGCTTCAAAGAACATCCCATTACTGGTTTTCAGTGATAATTTTGGACAAACACTATCTATTTTTATGTCTTTTTAATTCACTCTTTCTTTGGTTAGAGTAGATAGATTCAGAGGGATAAGAGAGTGTTGAGATTGAAAATATCTTGTAATGGCCTTTTTGTTTTTACTTCAAATAAACTCCTTTTATTCCTTTTTCTTTAAATAAAATTATTATTTCAACTTATGACATGCTGATATGGATTGGATGTCAAAGGTGGTGTTATATTTTGAAAGGAAGATGCATTTATATTTGATTCCATTATTTAGAAGTGTCAAATAATTATGAGACATAACTCCTTCTTTTCTATTGAATTTATTTATTTATTTAGGTAATGAATTTTGATACCAAAACTTATGGTGAGCATTATTAGTATTCTACACTTTTTTTATTTTTGAAAAAATCAGTATTCAACACTTAACTAGTATTCGCACCCGCGTGATGCGTATTTTGTGATATAATGTTTGTAAATATTAATTATTTCATAATATAGTGTAAGTAATTTCAGTATATAAAAGACAATATAATATTTAATAACCACAAAAGTACAAATTTGCTTAAGATAATTCAATTCACAATAATATATTTATATTATACATATCCAAATCACTAATCTATGATTAATACTAAAAACAAAAGTATCAATATCATGATCTTCAAATCAAAATTGAAATTCTACCTGTAAAGTTTGTAAATTTTTAAAAACTTCTTTATACACAACAATTATAGTCGAAACATTTTTTTTATCATTTGTGTTACAACATTGATCATTACAATTTAAGTTCAACACAGAATCAAAATGTAGTAGTAGTTTACGATCATGATGACGACAATATAATTAGAAACTAAGCATATAATTTAAATAATCAGGTCGCCATATAAATTCAAAACGTGCACTCTCATATAAAAATATACGAAGTCCTAAGTGTAAAGTAAAATACTAAAATTTTATTTGATTGTGAGATATTTATAATTTAAAAAATATTTAAGATGACATATAATTCAGACTAAATACATATTATATATACATATATGTATATACACACATCTTTAATAGTGTTATATTTATTTATTAATTTATATTATTATGGTATATAAATTATTCTCATGCAAATTTATATTTATTATTGAAATTATTGTTTGGATATCTATTGTTGATATTTTATAAATTCTTTAATTAATTTAATTAAGATCGATAAAATGATAATAAATTAATACAATATTTATATTATTAGATCAAATGAATTAAATATTAAAAAATGCAAAATAAAAAAATTTGTTGATGAGACACTTACAAATATTAATTTAAAAAATACTTAGAATGACATATAATTTCACACTAAATACATTATATATACATATATGTATATACACATCTTTAATAGTGTTACACTTATTTATAAATTATATTTATATTAAATATGACACAATTATCCCCAAACAAATTAATATTTATTATTGAAATTATTGTTTGAACATTATCTATTGTTGGTGTATAATAAATTATTCAATAAAAAATAACTTAATTAGTATTAATAAAATAAGAATAAACTAATACAATATATATATATATATAAATTGAATGAATTAAATAATAAAAAATGAAAAATAAAAATACGTTGATGTAACATTTTTTTGTTAAGAAAATAACATTTATGTAAATATCTCAAATTTTTTCTCTATTATTATAGTATATAAATATATAAATAAATTTATCTATTTACTTTTTCTTTTGAATTTCTATACAATAAATATAAAATTAAATGTATTAAATATTAATATTTATGCATTTGTTTATTAATAAATTTAAAATAAAAGTTATTAATAATTTTTTAAAATGAAAATATTTAATAAATGAGACATTTATTATAGCTATTTTTTGACAGGATATTATGTTTATATATATATATATATCACATATTGAGAACAATATCCTTGAATTTCCCAAAGTTGGGAATCAAATGCAAGATCCTACAAATTATTCACTCAAAACTCACGTGAGACGGTCTCACGGATGATTTTTGTGAGACGGATACTTTTTACCCATTATCAAAACCCATATCCACAAATTTACATGTGAATTGTGAAGTGTGAGTCATGGGTTGACCCGTCTCATATGAAATGATCCGTGAGACGATCTCACATGAAACTTACTCAATTATTCAAATCGAAATGAATTTATACCTAAATTTTAGAAATATAAAATAATTCTTTTTTTTTCTTTCTATCTACTATAAAAAAAAAAAAAGGATTTTCTTTTTCCCTCTATTTTTTTAAATAAAATTTTGTCTTTTCAGTCTTCTTCACCAACACAACACCACCCTCCGACGCGGCGGCCGCCTGTCTTCTTCTTCCGTCTTTCTTCACCACCTTTGCAGGCCAACACCCAACTCAGTATTCTGTCCACAACAATCTGATCTGCCCACAAAAAAATCATTTTCTCGTGTTGCTTTCCGCACTTATATTCAAAGTGAATTAATTCAAATCTGCCAAAAAAAAAACTTGTGATAATCCAAAACCCAACTGTATAGGGGTCAAACATATGCAGTTAATCAACGAGTACGGAAGTTAGGGTTGAGTGGGAATTGAATTGGCTAGAACTAGCGAGGTAAAGAATTGTCTTTTCACCTTTTATTTTTGAACAGTGCCAATCCACCTTCACTTGATCCATTGTAATTATCGAAAAGCAATTTGAATCGTTTCCGCAAAAATCTCGTTTTTAGGGTTTATTTTGATTTGATTTGATTTTATTGTTCAATAATGTATAAGCAAAGCACAGAAAAGGTGTTGTCTTTTTCTCCGGATATTTATGTTAATTGAAGTTGATGTTAGGACAGTGAAGCACTTACAGAAACACCTGAATCATAGTATTCATTATGTATGATATCAGAATTGGTAGGAAAAACTGGATTAAATCTGAAGTCTTCACAAAAAGATAAAAACAGTAGATGATTTGGTAGTGGTTATCCTTTTCAAATGTTTTGCTTCTTATGGTAGCTCTTCAATTATGAGCCACTATCGCCAGCATCTCCACCACCATTTGTCCCACTATCATGCTGCTTGTAAAGAAAAACAGTTTTCTGGCCATGGGACCTTCTCTACCTGTTTGTTTTGTGATTTACACACCTCTCTCTCTCTCACACACTCTCTCTCTAGATATGTTATAAGTATATGTATGTTAGTTTTTTGAGTTTGAATCCTTTCTTGCTATTTTTGTTTCTTTTCTGCAGAAATAGTTAGTTTAGTTTCTGTCATGTGATGAAGAATTAAATGCTGCTAAAATGTTCTCTTGGGATTAAATGGAAATATTCTTTTTAATATTTGCTACTCAGGGAGTAATGGTGATTGGTGTTGGTGTTGGTGGGGTAATCTGATGATCGTGGGGAGAAAGTAATGATGGATTCTTTGATTTTGATGTGAAGAGAATAATTCCTCCAATTAATATTTACCATCAACCATTGGATGATTATGCGGCGAAGATGTACTGAAATTGTGCAATGATGTAAACCAAAAACATTTTCTGCTAGATTCATAGTTTTGTGATACAGCCTGCTTGGCCTTATGCTACTTAATTCTAGGAAACATCGGATTAGCATCAAGTTCAAACAACACTTGTACAAGAGAAAGTAAATGGACAACAATTTAATCCCTCACTCTCTCTCTGTTCAGAGTTAGTAACCAGGATCATGCTCAGTGAAGCAGGTTTGTGGAAGTTGTGACTGAGTTGTTCGATGATTCAGCCCTGAGATGAGCTGTGTTGCATGGAATGTCTTCAAGATCTCTGAAAATGTTGTAAGAATTGTTGAGTTGGAGTTCCGAGAGCATTTGGCGAAGGTCAGAGGCTTCTTCCTTGAGCCTTTCATTCTCTTCAACGACTCTTTCATGGCTCTCGGACACATGGTTTAACTTGTCGATCAGATTATGATTCTCGTTTCTAAGATGAATAACCTGCGACCAGAGCTCATCGAGATGCCTCTGTTTACGCATCCTTGACCTTCGAGCAGATTCCCTGTTCGATATCATTCTCCTTTGTTTCCTCTCATCAATGACATGGATTTGATGATCCTCTGCTTCATCCGAGGTTGAGTTGCTCATAGAGTTCGGAGAGAATTCATGGAGCCCTGGGAACGAGGTCTGGTAATTCGGGGCGTTGGTTAAGAATCTGGTGTACTGCAATGCAGGTAAGTTGCTCTCAATCAAACCAAAGTTGGTAGGAAAGATCTCAGATGTTAAGTAGTTCATTTCTTGGATATCAGATTGAATCATGACTATTAAGAGTTGTATTATAGAATGAGTTTTGTTTGTAGAGTGTGTTGAAATGGTAAGTGGTACGAGGGCAATGCATGAAGAGAAGGGTATTTATAGAAGAATTATGCAATGAACAACAGTTTCAGGGGGTAGGGTGGGGTTGGGGGTGGGGGTGGGGTTTCTTACATAAGCACACTCATTTAGTAAAAAAAGAAAAGAAATATAGATAAAATGGATGATGTGTGCATAGCATATAATGATTGGTGCCATTCTTGTTAATGTAGGTTGTCTTTCTATTATGCCTTAATAACATGATTGAACTGTAGATGCACATATCATGTGATCATTATTACCATGGAATGATGTGGAACCATGCGTGCTATGTGATTATGATAAATTTCGATAATTATGTAAAGTTTGTGATCATGGGATGCAATTATTTAGACCTGGAAATTCTTGGATCCATATAGAAGAAATAAGTCAATCTTGAGGAGCCATCTTCTAAGAAGCTAGCCAAATTCAAGAATATTATAACATTCCCATGGCCAATCAGGTCTTTTGTGTGAGTGATGACGAAATCTAGGTCAATCTAAATGCCAAGAATTTTTTTTTTTTTTTTTGTTAAAAGACATGGAAGAATTTAGATGTCAATTTTTAATAAGAATTTGATGACTCAATCAGCACTAAGCTTAGGGATAGAAGGGTCCCATATTAAAATTCATATGGTCCATATTGCTTAGATCAAATACCTAAACTTAGGCTTCAATTTTTATATTACTGCATTAAGCAGATGTACTGAAAGTGGGAGGTAAAGAAGTAGCTGTTTGGAGCTCAACTTATCAAAATCTAAAGTGAAATATTCTTGGATTTTTTTGTGACAGATACATTATATTAACATGAATTCTCCATTCTTTTCTATTTCTTCAAATAATTGTAATAGTTGACTTGTAACCTATGTGCTACATATTTGGTAACTCTGGTAAAGACAAATGATCTACTTGCACACATATACCATAACCTTCTGCTTGTAATAATGGTCTCCAACTGTAACCTTAGATTAAAGGTTTTCTTACACACTATATTTAGCTCATAGTTTTTGGATAGGGTGCGAGGACATTTTTGTCTTTAGCAATGAAATGGTCGTAATAGAATCATGTGTACCTCAACATTCTTTCATGCTCCCACTTTCTTATGTTTCTGCCAACATAATATTGGCTGTCCCTTCATCTTCTGCTAATGGCAAGTCTCAACTTGCAACTTATACTTACTAACTTTCCCATTTACTTGCTCTAATTCTCCGACACTAATTTGATCATCGTAAACTAATACCTACTTGTTCGAATTCTTGAAATCTATTCTCCAGCTATTGAACTGTTTTCTCATGATTATTATTATTATGTGCTATATATATTCCATGGTTGGCAGAAATCATAATGGGGCATAGTATAGAATGATAGAATGATACCACACCCCTTTTCTTGTGACATAATATGCTTTTCTGATAATACTTTTCGAGCTCTTAATGGCTGCATTTAACCGATATGTATTTCGTATTATTATTCCATCCGATCTACAGATTTATACGGGTTTTCTCAGGGGATAAAATTCGAAGTGAAACCGGATAGAATATACTGAAGTGCTGCTGTCTTTTCCATGGTGGAATCAGTTGGAATCAGATTAAAGATAAGACAGTATGCTGTTGTTGAGGCTTTGTGCCTAATTTATCTATGTTGTATAGTATGGTATATTTTTAGTACTGTTAAAAGTTTTGAAAGATGGATGAGAATCGAATTTATATATTATTACATCATCACAAAATTCTGAAGCATCCTTGTCGATATTTTTTTAATGTCCAAAATGCAGTTTCTGTCTTATCAAGAACAAATTAAAGTTGCTATTATATTTTTACAAGTAAAATTTGCAAAATAAAAGCATCTCAGGTACAAGTGATTATCAGCTTTAAAAGCTATTGCACTGTTCATATGTTAGATATGTCAAGTAACCATATTGGGAAAATTTTCATTTTCATCTTGTTAAATATTCATTACATGAAAATTCAATTACTTTATAGAAAATATAAATATATAGTTCAACATTAATCATCAAGTCAAATATAAATAAGAATGCCGACATGTTTTATATTGGCCAAACTCATAAATCATAGTAATTAATTAAATAATCTAAATATGTATGCTTAAATGAACTTGAATTTAAAAATATTGTATATAGTTATGCAGTCATTTTGTAACAAGAGATGTTTTGTAACCTCTTGTGAATTAAAATGGCCTTTCGAAATTAATTTAACCTATATGTATGTTACACGCACACTTAGGCGTGAAATATTAACAAAATTAATGGTCAATTTTAGAGAGTCATTGTCACACATAGAATGTGGATGATATTAATTTGTCGAAAATTCTTATAAAAATTATGTGTTTCTTAACCTGTTGTGTCCACTAGGTGATTAATAATAAAATATTGATTATAAATAAAATAAAATAGTTGTTGCAAATGTATCTAAAAAAAAGTCATGGCCAAATCTCAGAGGCAGCAACTTGCAACCGCAAAAGGCATACTTATTTTATTTTATTTGCTTGTGAAATATTAATTTGAGCTACTTAGTGTTTTAATTATTTATAATGCTCACTGCTTTTATTATTTTATTTTGTTTAAAATAGTCTTTCTGGCTTAGGTGATTCCCCACTTTGAAACATATATTTTCTTAATTTTAAGAAAAGTTTAGATAAGTGTTGGATCAAGTTCCATGCAAGATGAACTTATAAGGAACCTTTGGAAAGTTATATATATATATATGAAACAATTAGAACAGATGGGACGGATTTAAGATTTTGTTTAAACGGAAATTCTTTCATGTGGTAACATAAATGGAGAGCTAAATTTTATGAAGTAATTATATATTATATATGTATATGTATTGTGATTTAAGAGGATGGGCTCTTATATATAAGAAAAAAATTCATATAATAAGGACATTTTTGAATTTCAAAGAAAGGTGAATGCAAGTACATATATTGTAACAAAAATTGCAATTGAAATGCTAACTATGTTGGAATTTTTTATGATTTTCTTGACTTTTATAATATTGAAGCTTCTTAATGTGTAAGAATATTCTCTTCTTAGAGGATAGATATGCATTAATTGGATTAGATTCGAGAATTGATCTAGATGGTTTTGGTAAACTTTAAATAATTTTGTATAGTTGCATGGCCTCCAATTGTAATTTTTTAGACACACGTGGGAATCAACATCCACTTGTAATTTTTTAGACACACGTGGGAATCAACATTAATTATCATGTATTTTAAATTATCATTTTAAGAATATTTATACTCGAATCTAAAAATGAAACAAAATATTTTTTTATAAAAGATTGACAAAAAAATTCCATTAGAGAGTTGGTGCATTGCACGAGGACTCATCTAGTAAAAACATCATCTTTTTATTTATATGTTACATCATGTGACAGAACTAGGATTTTGACTCGGGTCCAAGTCAATTAATAAAAAATATAGATACAAAATTTCTAAACCAATAACATAAATATATTTTCAACATTTCTCTTATATTTTTCATATTCTGAAACCGATGCATAATTGTTTCATTGCTAACATTTCTAAATACATTCTTTTCAATGTATGCAACTAGACAATCATTGAATTCTTCAAACCAAGATGCAACAAATTTATGTTTTCGATTTCCATCTATCTTTTGAGAAAAATCATGCTCACGTGGTTGACGTGGACCTTTGAGTAAGTAAGCTCTACGAACCTGTTCAATTAAATTAGATGGATAGCTCATTATGTTAGGTCGTAGTCCCGGATCACTCGAAAGATTTTCAATATCAATTTCATTATCATTATTTTGATGTGGTGTTGGTTGAAGTTGAACAACAGGTGCATTTATTGAAGAGGATGATGTCTCCACGTTTGATCGTATTTTTCCGAAGTATCTTTCCATGATCTATATCTATAAAAAAAAAAGATTGAAGTATTGGAAAATAAATTAAATGTGCAGGAACTTCTTAAATCAAAATGGAATTGATAAAATAAGTTTGTCCATCTCCTACCACAATGAAATTTTCCATAATTTCAAGCATATAAGAATTTTAAACAAAATGTAAAAGAAAAAACAATCATTTTCAATTAATTAATAAATCAAACATATACAATTTAAAGCACCATATATAAATAATTATGATGAAGTATAATGTAAATAAGAGTAAATAATAGTAAAATTTACCTTGAAATATAGTGGAGAATCAGTTGAGAAAGAAGAAGAGATTAGGGTTTAAGTTTTGGGGGAGAGAATGGTGAAATGAAATGAGTTTTGGGAATGAAAACTCTCGCCTGTTACTGTTGTTAGAGAGTAGATGTGATTTTCTTTTTTTTTTAATTAAAATATCGAACCTCGGAGAGAGAAATTCTTGAGTCTTGAAATCTTGAACTCTTGTCTTCCTTGAATCTTGAACTCTTGAATTATTGAATTGTCTTGTGTGTTGAACTTATGAAAACAGACCCATATTTATAGGTGTATGATATGAAACATTTCCATATATGGTTTAGGGAGATGCAATCTGGTTGGTCATCCATGATTTGAAAATATATTTTCCTTAATCAAAAGATGTGATTTTATTACCAAATTTGGTATATCACCTCCATATTTGCAGGATTTAATCTTGATTCCCAAGCAATTAGATTTGAACACATGTCACAATTTGATTGGTCAGGAATACATATTAAAATATCAATTATTTATCTATTCTTTTAGGAATTAATTTAATTTAAATTCCTAAATACAAATAGAAAATTGATTTCTAATACACTATTTACATGTGGCATCATTTGATAGGCTGGCAAAATTTGACTATCTACAATTACGCTTGATTTAATATATAGTACTCAAAAAAAATGAACAACATAAAAATTATCACAATCTAAATTAAAGTTTAAAATTTTGATATGAGATGAGATTAAAAACTAGATCAAATGAAAATAAAATGTCTGGATTAGAGCAAAAAACAAACTAAGAATAAGAGCGATCATCACAATTCAAGGCTTCATTTTTGTGCTCATGAGAAGTAACACTCATCAATAGTATCAAACACCATATATAGCATCCTCCTTTGCTTTAGATCTCTCAATAAGTTTCAACATTACATCTCACATTATCACTAGCTCCAAAAATATTTCAAAGTTTTTGACCCACAAATTAAATCTTGATTTATTAATTAAACTTCAACTATTAAAAACCGAACCGAACCAAATTTTCAAAAAAAATTCAAAGAAATTTCAAAAAATTAAAAACCAAATACCGAACCGAAATTTTTAAAAAAAAATCGGTTCAGGTAATTACCGAATTTTTCGATTTTACTGTTCGGTAATTCGGTAAAATCGAAATTTGTAGCTTTTTTCAAAAACAAAGTCCAATTTTTTATTTTCGACCTTTTTTTTTTTTTGTCTTTTGGCTGATTTTTCACTGAAACATGCATCACAAATTCACACTTTCGAAATATGTCCACAAAAAGTACAACAAATCCACAAGTTGACTCAAAACTGAATTAGATAATTTAAGTTGAGAGGACATATAAAAATAAAATAAACTAAATAATGTAAATGGTTCGGTTTTTAGTAAAAACCGAATTACCGTTCGATTTTTATTGAACCAAACCGAATACCAAATTTCTAAAATTTAAAGAAGCGAATATAAAATTCGGTTTCGGTTCGGTCAGTTTTACCGAATTATGCTCACCCCTAATTATTATTTTTAATATTTTGTTTTAAGGTCCATGTATTTGGGGATACCTTAGGATATTAAAATTTTATCTACTTTTATCTAATGTTTACTTTGATGGAAATAAACTATCGGATATCCTTCTAACTCAAGATAAAACGTGAAGATTCGGATAATGTCTTGGATTATTATCCGGAGCTTCCCCATAGGATAGTTTATCCAAAACTTGGAACAATATTAGAAAATTACATTTATATCCCTAATAAACATTAAACATTCATGTTTTTAATATCAAAATGGACATTTCGGTAATATCACTCTTATCCTAACCTCTAAATATTACATAGTAAACGATGGATAAAAATAATTAGTATATTTATCCAGATACTACTATATGTTAAAGTAAACATTAAAAAGAGATAATAATTTACATCTTCTCCTATGAAGTTATCTCATGGTCTTAGATAATAAGCTTATCTTTATTCGTCAAAGTAAACTACGAACACTTAGAGAAATAACTAGGATTAATGAAGAAGGTTCTGATTAATTTGTTAGGTACGGAGGGGGCTGGTGTGATGAGTTAATAGCAAAGATGATAGGCATCTAGAGGGACAAGATTAATGGTACTAGTGATTAAGGATTATAACTTTGTAAGAAACAAGAAATGAAATAAGTGATATCATTAGCTTTGTATGAAACAAGAAATGAAATAAGTGATATCATTAACTTTGTGAAACAAGAAATGAAATAAGTGATATCATTAACTTTGTATGAAACAAGAAATGAAATAAGTGATATCATCATGCTATTATATGCACCTTCTCTCAATTTCATTGCACACCCCATCAACTCCAATTGATTCCACCCTATTGGACCCATCATCATATATACTTTCATCAAAACTTTCTTGATTTAGATTTTATATATATATATATATATATATATATATATGGGTTCATTGCAAAAATTAATTTGGATGAATTTCTCATTTACTGTGTACTTACTTTGATATCCTCATTGTACTTGTAAAAGATTTGAGTCAAGTTTTCTTTAAGTTGAACTATGTGTCCATAATGACAGCAAGTGTTGAGCTTTGGAAGCCGATTCATCATCAATATCCCATCACAATTAATTATGCATTTGAAAGTTTCATGTGCATTTAATTGTAAAATTTTAAAATGTATGACTGAATTGCAAATACTATAAAATAAAATAAAAAAGGTGTGCATTTTCATTTGTAATTAATTAACACAATATTCATTTTCATTTCTATAGATAAAAGAAGTTATTGCAAAAGTAGGGAAAAATATATGCGATTTTAGTTGATGCAAAGAGGACAAAAATTAATAGGAAAAGGAGATCAAATAAATATGTCGAAATATAAAGGACAAAATCACAAAATCATATCTGAAGTTTGACTAACAATAGAAACTGCCCCCATTCGTCATACAAATCTAATTTTATTAAACGGATCAATCACAATACATAAATCATCGAAAGTAAATTGAATTATAAAAATGGGTTTCTAATGCAGATAATAGATTACACCTCAAGAATTCATATTTATTGAAATTCGTGAAAATAAATACGATTATAAATACATAGCAAATATTACATCTGATGTAACCGTTTAATCATGTGAATTTTTCGTATCGTTATTCTACCTCCACTTTCTTCCCCCACTTAAAAGTAATCCCAACTTTTATTTCTATTCCTATATATGTGAGGTCATCACGTTGTGATTGGGTGAAATAGGATAAGCCCATCATCATTTTGCACATACTTTCTTCATCTACATTATAATATTCAAATATAATCCTAATTGTCATTATTTATAAGAAACATTATTGGGCTTGCAAGAATCATTAATTCTTGATCTCATTGTCGAATTGTTTCTTTACAGTTTGTACTTTGTCTGACACGTTTAATGGTGGGGGATGGTGCCTTGTTAATTAGAATATAATTAATCGTAATTAGTCTCTCTTACGTATCACTCACTTACCTCTTAATCCACTACCATTTAGGATAATTAAAGTGGTTTATGTAGTTTATGCGTGTTAATTACTAACTAATTATATTAAAATAGTGTTTTGCAAATAACTTCATCTAATACATTCTAATGAATCGATCAATGACACTTATCTAGATGTTAAGGTTACATGTGGCCATAATTGAGCCACATAAGAAGTTGAAGAAAAACTAGAAACAACGACTCTTCCAACATTAATCTTGTGTACGAAACTAGGTACGTACGATTTTTGAGTTGCAAACAATTTTGTAATAAAAAAATTAGTTTTTTTTTTTAATCTTATTTTTTTCTAAATGTTGATTACCAATTATTAATCAACATTTTTGCTAGCTAGTAATTAACTATAAATTAATTAATCTTGATATATATAGGATTAGGGTATCTGTAGCTAGCAAATTGATTGATCAGATTCCTTTCAACATCATGATATGATGCATGTGATAATTCAATCCATATTCTCTATTATTTTGTTATTATTATATCTTATATTTTTTAGCTAGTATATTCTAGGTGTTAATTAAAAATGTTATTTAATACACATTACAAAATTGTTGAATTTTATATCTAAATTTGTAAAACGAGTAAAGTTTTTTTATCAGTTGTGAAATAAGTTTATTATATATTCTAATTTATATATAAATAATTTAATATACCTGCATATTACATAAAACGGATAGGGTCAAATCAGAATAGTATTAGTATTCAAAGATTGTCAGAACTTTTATTAAGTTGTAAGTTTAAACTTATTTAATATCAATCTTATCCAATTTGAAAAAGATTTTATTGAAATTATATAATCCAATTTCATCAACTCGAATGTATAATTTGCTTTTTTAGTACTTATTTTATTTTCATAAAACACATCATTGCTTGAATATATTTGAGATAAGTTTAAACCAAGCTGAAGCTGGTAACAAGTAAATGACTTAGTTTATTCATTTTTTTCATAAATTAAAAACTCGAAATTAAAAAATAATGAATGATATGATAAGTTTAAAGACAAATGAGTTATATTAAAAGACATTTAAACCATAATAAACATAAATGACTATTAAAATAATGAACATATAAGGGTTTATAAATAATTGAATAATAAATAAATATTAAATAGACAATAAATAAATATGTTCGCAAACATGTTCATATATATATATATATAAGTAGGATATTTTACCAAAAATAACTGTAATAAATTATTCATCTATTAAATAATTACTATTTTAAGAAACCTATTAATTGCTTTCATATTGTATTTATTGTAAGAAACCCAATACAAATAAACCTATTTATTGTATTTTAAGAAACTCAATACAAATAAAAACAAATAAACCTATTTATTGTATTTTAAGAAATTCAATACAAATAAATAAACATTTAATTTAAGAAATCAGTTATGATACTCAATTTAGTATTTATTGTATATAAATTTCAAATAAAAAAATAAATAGATAAATAAGATGAAATAAGAGATTATATATTTATTATCTCTCATCTTATTTTTAAGTACTTATTTTAAAGGGTAAATTACAAAAAACAACTCAACTTTTTTCCAATTGCAACCTAATCTTTTTTTTTTTTTTTTTCAGATTGCCATCCAATATTTCTGTGGTTTTGTCGATTGCAAATTTTCTGGCGAAATGAAGATTAATTTGTTCACTTTGCAACCTAAACTTTGTTGTTTTTTTTTTTTTTTATCTAATTGCAACCTGAACTTTGTGTTTTTATCAGATTGCAACCAAGAATGAAAATTTTGATTCCAGTGGAAATATAGGTAACTTAAATTCACGGAAATATCGTGAAAATATCGATATCGATGGAAATATGGGTACATATATTTATTGTTATTTTTCCTATATTTACCAATATATTCCGATATTTTCTCGATATTTATTGATATTCCATCGATTTTTTACCGATGTTACATATATTTCACCAATTTTGACCAATATTTCCTTGATATTTATTTTATGAATATCGATCACACTTATATAACATAAATGTCACACTCATATATATAACATAAAGGTATCAGTGTGAAGAGAAAAAAAATCATGATTTGCGATTGGACAAAAAAATTAAAGTTTGGGTTGCAATTGGATTAAGAGAAAAAGTTTGGGTTGCAAAGTGAAAAAAATTAATTCATTTGCCGAAAAAATAACCGCAATTTTTCAATCGACAAAACCACAGAAAGATTGGGTGACAATCTGAAAAGAAAAAGACAGATTAGGTTTCAATTTTTAAAAAGTCGATAGCTGGGGTTGTTTTTTGTAATTTACCCTATTTTAAATCAATTTTAAATATATGATATATAAAATCAATCATTATTTAATGATCTTAAATTTAATATTCATATAAAATTTATCAAACTGAAATATAGAAATGTATATGTGTGGGCTTCAATGATTTTTCATTTTTAAATGTTTTTATGATATATAGTATTAATTATTGTAAATTGATATTAAAATGTAGAATAAAAAAATATTATAGGTGTACCTAATAGATTATACATATAAAACATATCAAATAGAAAAAATTAGATTAAAATTATTATTGCAAGTTAACCAACTTATTCATTTGAAATATACAAATATTTTTTTATCTTTCTTATTTTATATGTATTTGTTGTCAAATTTTATTTATATTTATATTCTGATTAATTGAGGTGGCATTATAAGGGATTGGACAGATGCAATTTTTCTGGTTTTTCACAAATTAAAATTTCATCATTCTTAGTCCTTGATATATTGACTTATCAATCTTATAATTATTATTCATAATTTTTTTTATTCAAAATGTGTAGATTCAGTCCAATTTTGAATTGTTTCATTTAAATAGATAGCAAGAGAGATTTTCATGTATTTGATAAGCTGATATAATTTTTTTATTTGATTTAGAATAAATGAGTTATATGTGAAGTTAAACAAAAAAAAAAAAAACTATTAAAATACGTGTGTATTTATAGTTATAAATGCTAATAAAATATAAATTTATTTATCTCAATACTTAAATCATAACGTTTCTGATACATATAACTTATTTTAGATATTAAAAAATACATGTAATGTTCTGACTACAATTTTTTTTATTTGTTTGTTTAATCCATATATTAATATATTACTTTATATATTTCAAATTTCTAATATTTTCGAATATAATTATTTATAATGTCATAAATTTAAAGTTAAAATACCTAGCTTTATACTAATACAAATAAAAAAAGTATCAATATATTTTTGTTAAAATAATAATCATTACATTTTATATGTTATTATATTTTTTTAATAATTATATATAACATACTGTGCAACGCACGGGTACACTACTAGTTAAATATAAACAAACGAGTATCTTGGTCGTATATTTTCACTAAAATTAATAAACGAACATTAACCAAACTCGATTATGAGTAGTTTGTTGAACGCTACGTTCATTTAGAGCACTAGACACAAGGAGATATATAATTTTAAAGAAAGAATTAAATAATACAGTTGCATGCTTGACATTGGCATTACAAGGAAGTGCTACCACTTATAGTCACCTTTGAACCTAACAAGAAAAAAGTGGCACAAACTTGTCAACTTCAAAGCTTTTCTTTAATTTGGTGTCTCCATTAGTACCTTCTTGGTTTCATCTACCACTAACTCATACTCAACCTCTCTTTGTTCTCCAATATTTTGTAATGTCTATTGATCTTATTCAATTATTTTTTCATTACATAATTAGTATTCAATACTAATTAAGATTTAACCTTGGAAAATTAGGCATGCAAATTAGCATTTTCTTGATTACATGGGGCTGTCTCGGGTGCAAATTAGCATTTTCTTGATTACATGGGACTGTCTCGGGTTCAAACCCAGATCATTCCAATCTGCAACTAAAGAGGGGATACCACTTGAACTATAATGTTCGTTATATATTTATTCGTGTGAACTATCAAATAGAAATATAATGCAGAACATATTAATTCTTGAATCATGTTAAAGTTATTAAATTAACTATACTAGTTTTGTACCCGTGCATCGCACGGGATAAAATTTTATAAAATATAATTATAATATTTTTATTTGAGATTTGGAAAAAAAGTATATACAAATGTAATATAATAAAATTAACTGATTTATATATTATATATTTTAAATATTTAATTGCTAGAGATAATCTCTAGGTACGGTAATAAATAAAATATTATAATTTTAAAGTTAGTTTATATATAAATAAGATGGATATAAATTCTATAGAAGTTATTACATTTCAAGTACACTATTCAAGATAAAGGAATAATGTTTACATAAACAAATCACAACATGAAAGTTATGTTCTATATAAGATAGAAGGAATAATTCAACTAACTACTTTTAAGCATGTTATCTTTAAAACAAATAAATTCTATGACAAAAATCTCAAAAACATATATAAAAGAAATACAAAAACAAAATATATGATTAATTTCCAATTATTTCTAACCCCCCAAAAAAAAAAAAAAACAACAATCCACCTTGTAATGTAAATTTATAGTCTTCTTTATCACTTTTCCATATAAGTTTTCATTCATGTTTCTTCACGAAATTCTTGCATAAAGTAAAAAAACAAAAAAACAAAAATTATATTAATAATAATCCATATGCAATACCAATAAATAAAACATTCATCTCCAAATATGAATAACGATAGGAACTTTAATCGTTAAGAAATGATTGATAAAGTCAAAAACTTTTTAACCGTCCATCCAAACTATGATGTAGATCAAATAAAAATCATAACCAAATAAAATAAAAACCAAAAAAGAAAAAAAGAACACAATCCCATGAGCACCATATATGAAAGCAAAAAATTTGTATTGCAGAATTTGAGAAATTAAAGAGAAAGTGCGAGTCAATTCTAAGTTTTTTCTCTCATATTTATAGTACATAATTTGTTCATTAGGTATGAAATTAGTGCATTTTGTATGACATAAATCTAGTTGCTTCCTAATTTATAGATTTTTTTTCCCAATTATAATGGTTGCAAATAAATGTTCAGTTTCTACTTAATTCCTATATATATGAAATCAAATCACATCATTCACAATCAATGAGTTTATTGATAAATCAAAATATTTTATTACATTACATTACATTATGTTATACATTAAATATTATTTTTATTGAATTTTTTTATTTACAAAATAAAAAATCCTGTTCAATATATATATATATATATATATAGTATATAAAATCAAGATCAAGATAATATCACAATCTTATTTGTTTGCTCAATTTATTAATAGTGAAATTTAGTAGGAACTTATTTGTATCTTATTTAATGGATGAAAACGATAGCATCAACATCTATTATATTTTTAAAATGACATTTCAAATTATATTAATTTTAAAACAAACCACTATTTCTATGTAATCGATGTCAAATAACTTGATGTATATGTCATTAAGAAATTTTTATATAAAATCATATGGAATGCTTAGATGAAAAATCATTTAGTTTGCATCTATAAAATAATTTAACATTTTATAAATTGAAACATATTAAATTAACATTTTTATTAAATTGAAACGTATTAAATAGAAGAAGGATAGCTAATAGTAATAATTTCTTTTTTTTTTCCCCTAATTTGTAATAATATTCATCCTTATATATAGAAGATTAATGAGGCAATTGACTTTTTTTATATAAAGGATAAACATTATATCTTTTCCATAAATATCAAAACAACTTTTGGGTGGAAAAATTATTTAAGGAAATATTCTTCTTCACACACACACATATATGTATATATATATATATATATAAAGATAATGTCACATTATAGAATATTAATATCATAATTAATTAAATATGATATTCATTTTATTATTACATATGATTTATTATCAAATCAAGTGGAATTCTGTTATTTCTTTATATATGATATATTATTACAATATATCTTTTAATTTTTATATTTAGAATTATTTAATTATTGACTTTATGTTTTATATAGATTTGGTTATCAAGTGGCAAATTAATTTTTATATATCTACTCCTTTATATAACAATTATGTTTTATACGTCAACAAAACATAAAAGTGTATCTATATTTTGGTCATCTTTTTATATTATATTATTTTGTAATAATAAGAATTATATAAAAAATATATTTTATGTATATATTTACATGCATATTAAATCATATATAAATATATATTAACATCGAATGAATAATTGTTTTATTATTTATATGATATTATGATTATGATATTATATGATGTAAATCATATATATATAAACACACACACACACATATATATATATTATGTATACACACATTGCTAAATGATATCATAAATATATGAATAGAAATTGATAATTAAAGTTGACTTATCATATTGACAAATATGGTAATTTTATTATATCATGTCACTTCCTTATATATATATATATATATATATACATATTTCATCAATCATGATTTATTATTTATCATTTAACATTTATTTTAATAAAAAAACATTTCCAATTTTGGCAGGGTGTTTTTGACGGGAAAATTTTAACATTTGAGAAAATGTTTGTATTTTTATATATATAAAGATTTTACTCCTTTATGTATAATACATTTTATACTTCTAAATGAGACTGTCATATTAATGCATTTAACAATATGGTAATAGCCAATCTCATTGAATTGTTAGAGAATTTGACTTGCAAGACTTTAGTGCAAAAGTTATCCATCAGCAAGTGAATGAGTGTGTTTTAGATGAAGTGGTTATTATGATCATGACAATTTTTACCATTATATAATGTAAAGTGAAACCCTATCATATTATTCTTGTATTTGTGGATACAATTCAATTTGAATAAATAAAATAACAGTTTGCTAAGATTTGTGATTTAATAATCATAATATTTGTGGTGCTCAATGCCTGAAGAAGCAAGCTGGTAAGATTTGTCTCAGGAGTAATTAATTGTCTGTAAATGGCCCATGTGTCTTGTGTACAAATATTTGAAAATCCCAATCAATTTATAAAGTGTATCTAATTTGTTAGGTATGACTTATTTGAAATATAAATAGTTAATTTCAAACCTTAAAAGATTATTGGGCCTTATGAACCATTTATTTGTTGTGTTGTGCACTTCTCTGCCTTTCAAAACTCTGCTACAAAATTTTATAATTTATACTATCTTCATCCCGATTGAACTTGCCTAGTTTGATCGGGTATGAAGGTTAAGAAAAAACAGTTGTGATGTTGCAGTCTAACAAACACCTCTAAAATAAATGAAGCCTCGTTCTCCCAAGAAGAATACATATATTCTTTCCTGGCTAAGAAGTGAAAAAAAGTCCTTCTACAATGCATAATTTCCTCTATTTATACTCCTTTTTCATACAAGGAGGGGTATTTCTGCCTTTTCCTTTTGAGACTTTCTTGTTGCTTAAGCCACCAAAATATTCATTTTTGTCAAAGTACTCATTTTGCTACCTCGAGTACACCTTTTCTCTTCTAGACTCTTCCATTTTCTATTATGCAGGGAGATATTTCTTTTGTCTTTTTGGGCCACGTCAGCGAGGCCTTGCTGCATGCTTATCATCCTTCTCATGGGCTATAATTCTCTACACCGAGCGCGTAAAGCTTCACATCTGTCGTTCAATGCCTCTTTGTCACTTCTGCGACCACCTCTGCTAGAGGCAGATCTGGAGTTCTGCGAGTTTATGATTTTTGTTTATTAAAGATAGGATATCCTGAAATAATGACATATCTCGAGGACCTCTTTTCTATTCTCGTCCTTCCCACATCAGCTACTCCCCCTGGTGCAGTCGAGCAGATCTGGTTTGGCAGAGCTGGTCAATTGCAGCACTTCGTGTATTTTCTCTCGATCAGAGAGCTAATTTCCCCTTAGCTACTCCCCCTTGTGCAGTCGAACAGATCTGGTTTGGCAGAGCTGGTCAACTGCAGCACTTCATGTATTTTCTCTTGATCAGAGAGCTAATTTTCCCTTAGCTACTCCCCCTTGTGCGGTCGAGCAGATCTGGTTTGGCAGAGCTGGTCGGCTGCAGCACTTCGTGTATTTTCTCTTGATCAGAGAGCTAATTTTCCCTTAGCTACTCCCCTTGTGCAGTCGAACAGATCTGGTTTGGCAGAGCTGGTCAACTGCAGCACTTCGTGTATTTTCTCTCGATCAGAGAGCTAATTTCCCCTTAGCTACTCCTTCTTGTGCAGTCGAGCAGATCTGGTTTGGCAGAGCTGGTCGACTGCAGTACTTCGTGTATTTTCTCTTGATCAGGGAGCTAATTTCCCTTAGCTACTCCCCCTGGTGTGGTCGAGCAGATCTGGTTTGGCAAAGCTAGTCAACTGCAGCACTTCATATTTTCTCTCGATCAGAGAGCTAATTTCCCCTTAGCTATTCCCCCTAGTGCAATCGAGCAGATCTGGTTTGGCAGAGCTGGTCAGCTGCAGCACTTCTCATATTTTCTCTCGAGCTCTTTTCTGTTATGGAGATATGTTCCCCACGCACCGTATCTGTTATCTCAAAGGACTAGCAATTCTTTGATTTTGACAGCAAGTGTCCTTTCACTTTTACCTTTTTGAAGCGTCACATTAAATGCTCGTGATCTGGCTCTTACACGTGGCAGTCATCCTGCGGTGGACAATAAAAAGACACACCTTTTCCCAATGTTGTATTCAAATTTGCCCTAATTCCTATCTTCTCTCTTTTCATTCTCACTTTTTGTTTTTCATCACTGCAACTCCTTCCCCTTCTCCGGCGATTCTTGCGGTGGAAACTACTGGAGCTTTTTCCGGTGAATCTCTTCTTTCTGTTCTTTCTTTGCGTTCATTTGGTTTACCATGGCGAGAGGAGGTAATTTCTAACCTTTTCCTGTTTTGTTGTTTTTGATTTATATGCAGTGCCTATATACTGGGTGATTTAGTGGCTATAAACTGGGGGATCTTATGGCCATATTTGTTGTGTTCTAGTTTTTTGGTAAAGTTGGAAAACTTGGTGTTTTTAGCGTAATCCTTCTCCCTTCAACCTTTATACTTTCCATGGCTTCAATCGACCATGAGACTGACTTTTCTGATGCTCGAGTGTCTGAGGGAACTACCCCTTCAGCTCTCCTTGTACCCAGTGATCAATCCATTTCTACTCCATCGAAAGACAGTTCTCCTCCCGCCGAGGAGCTCTCTGCTTCTAGTGTAGATCCTTTGAGTTATAGTGCATCTGACCCCAACTTTAATTATGTCAGCCATCGCTCTTCCTTCTCCCCCGATCATGTTGATACTTTTCGCTTAGCCTTTAGTATTCCTCAAGATTTCTGTTTATACTGCCCTGCCGGACACCATAGGCCCAACTTCCTTTCTGGGCGCAAGCTAGCTTTTTGGATTGCCCAACTGAGAGCTGGGGTCCGTTTCCTGTAAATCCCTATCTTTGTAAATTATCCTTCTTTTACCAAGTTCCCCTAAATCAATTTACACCCTCTGCTCTTCGTCTTATGCTTGGCTTTTTCATAATTTTGAAAGACAATGGTGGAAATCCTACTGCCGAACTCCTCTTCTCTAATTTTTCTCTGAAGTTCAAACCACCCTTCTACTATGTCACTGCCGATCCCAGGGGTTTGATTCATTTCCTGGGTAAACCCCAGAGTCGAGATAAGCAATGGAAGGATGACTATTTTTTTTATTTCTGGTGCCGACATATGGGATTTCCCAGCGGGCTCCTGGGTATACACCAAACCCTTAATAAAGAAAGAATTTGATATCAGTTGTCCACCTTTTGATCGAGCAATAATCGAGGAGCTAAACGCCTCTGTACATGAAGTAGGTCCTTTTGATATAGTTAGTTTAGTTGAGCAGGCCTCTATTTTATCTTACTTTGGCCTTTGTTCCGGAGAGACTTCTTACCCCTCAACTTTTGGTATTCCTCTTCTTCTATCATTTCTTTCTTTTTTCTTGTTTATTTTTTTCTGTTGATCTTGCTTATACATTGTACAATTTTTGCCATGCAGAGCACGCATGGAAAAAGAATATTTCCCGTAGAGAGTCCAGCCCTGTGGCACGTTCTCACTCGGGTGATGCTTCTGCTCTAGAACCTCGTACAACCACTTCTGCTCCTGATGGCTCCCAAAGTAACAGGGGTAAACGTCCCTTGAGTTCTACTGAGCCGGCCTCGGATGCACGCCGGCCACGTCTCCAATCTCCTACCAGAGGTGGGACTGAGCTTACTCAGCCTTCAAGGGATCGTTCTCCATCGAGTTGGGTAAGGACCTCTTCTAATGATCGATGTCTTTACTCTTGAACTCCCGAAATCTCTCTTGGAACTTTCTGTCGAAGAGTCTCGCCAATTCCTCCAGCTCTGTCTGACTCCAGCCGACACTTACATCCTCAATCGGCTTTCAACAGAGAACGAGCTCTGCATGGGGGCTCATTATGTTTTGAAGGTATTTTATAGCCCCTTTTATTCGTAAACTTTTGAACTTTTTAGAATTCTTTTTTATTTCTTTACTTCCATATTGCAGGGCTTAATTCATTTCAGCAGACTTCAGGCGAGGGTGATGTCCTCTGTTGATCCTGCTCCTACTCTTGCAGAGAAGGATAATGAGATATCTGCGCTGAAGTTCAAGCTGGTGGAGCAAGAAAAGATGATTAAAGAGCTGCAACGTGAGGGGGGCCAGACTAAGCAAGAGGTGGAGTTCTGGAAGAAAAAGGTTTCTGAGGAGAAGAGCCGTTGCAGGGAGTATGGGATTCGGAAGTTTTCAGAAGGAATAGAGGCTTGTAAGAGGAATCTGCACATGACGGCGGCAGGGTAGAGCTTTTTGGAAGAGGTGATAACCGGTCTGAAGGATGCCTATCTCAAGAGTACAAGCTTTCTAGCTGACTTCTGCCCACACATAAGCTACTACTATGGCTTTGGGTTTGATGCAACTCAGAACCAAGCTCAGGATCAAGGCTTCACAGGAACCTTCGATTTTAATGGGCCTTTGGATGACATGCCGACCTCCCCTCATTTTGAGGGTGACCCTTCGGAAGATCCAGACTCTCCTTGGTGGCTGCCGGTGATCCAAAAGGCGTATGCCAAGCTATGCTCTGCTCCTACCGAAGCCTTTACTCCCGTTGATCCTGCATCTTGCAAGTTTCCTCTTCTTCCTGTGCCATCTTTGCACGCACCTCCTTCTCTGAGCCCTGCACATAATGTGGTGGATTTGATAGTGCTAAACGGGGATTCCTCCGAGATCATGCCTCCCACCGATGCTTCTTCTAAGTCTCTTCCAGAGGTGCAAGTGGGGATGTCTACAGCAGATCCTCCAGCTACTTCAGATCCCATCAATGAAGCTCCCTCTGAAGATCTACATCCGTCTATCTGAACAATTTCTGTTATCATGCTTACTTAAACACTTTTATTTTATGATGCTCTGCATACACTTTTATTTCACTTTTATCCCACTTTCACTTTTAGGGATTTGTTTATTACTCTTCCTTTGTTATAAATGCAATATGCTAGTCTCATATCTCATATGTAGTTATCTTAATCATGTTTGAGATTTTGTTATTGTGACGTTGCATGTTTTAAACTCAGGAGCTTTTCCTACTATCTATCCATAAAAAATATGAATCACACACACACACACACACACACATATATATATATATATATATGGATAAAAAAGAGAAGAAAGAGAAGAGATATAGATCATGATTGTTAAAAAGGAAATTACTCATAGACAAAGTTTTTCATAAAACATTTCGCTCTCTTTTTCCTGTATACCCAATTTATAGACCTAAAAAGCTCTTTCCTATCCTTTCATTACCATCCTTGCCGACGCTTCCATCCCTTTGCTCCCTATAAAGATAAGGTAGATCATGATGAGTTAGTATCATAATTTTATTTAAACCGACTACTCCTACTTTTAGTAGAGTAAATTTATTCTTTGGTCTCCCCAGCCCTGGACAGAGGTGTTCCAGACCTTGAGGGCTGCCTCACCTGGGTGGCTGCTTTAAAGGTAGATTATTCTTTGGCCACACCAACCCTCAGCAGAGGTGTTGTCAGACCCGGAGGTTTATCTCTGCCAGGGCGGCTGCTTTCTAGGACAGATTTATTTTTGGCCCCATCGACCCTCAGCAGAGGTGTTGTCAAACCCGGAGGTCTAGCTCTACCAGGGTGGCTGCTTTCTAGGGCAGATTTATCTTTAGCCCCACCGACCCTAGCCAGAGGTGTTGTCAGACCCGGAGGTCTACCTCTGCCAGGGCGGCTGCTTTCTAGGGTATATTTATTTTTGGGCCCCACCGACCCTAGCCAGAGGTGTTGTCAGACCCGAAGGTTTACCTCTGCCAGGGTGGCTGCTTTCTAGGGCAGATGTGCAAAGGTTAAATACTCAGGAATAGTTCTTACTTGTCATTTTTCTTCTTCAAGCATAGTATTTTTTAAGGTTGCAGATGTTCCAAGGTCGGGCCACTTCCTTTCCTTCTTCTGTTACCAAACGGTATGCGTCTCCCTTTAGTACTTCTGATACTATATATGGGCCTTCCCAGTTCGGCTCTAACTTCTCTTTTGGTTTCAGAGCGTCAGCCCTCCTTAGGACCAGATCCCCTTTGTTGAAGTGTCACAACCTTACTGTTTTATCGTAAACTGCCTTGACTCTACTCTTGAATTTTTCAATCCTCAACCGTGCTGCCTCTACTTTCCTCTTCCAACAGATCCAGATCTTCTCTCATTAGGTTCTCATTTTGCTTCTCATCGAATGTCATTATTCTGTGAGTTTCCATCCCCACTTCTGCCGGGATGACCGTATTGACCCCGTACACTAGGTTAAAGGGTGACATGTCAGTGGCAACCCTGGGCGTTGTCCTATATGCCCACAAAACCGAATCTAGCTCTTCTGCCCAGTTATTTTTAAGGGTCTGTACCCGGGTCTTTAACCCATTAAGGATGGTCCTATTCGTGACTTCTGCTTGGCCGTTAGCCTGAGGATAAGCTACTGCTGCAAACCTTTAGGTGATCTTCATCTCCTCACACCATGCTTTTATCTTTTTTCCACAAAACTGTGTACCGTTATCTGAGACCAAGATTTGGGGCACTCCGAACCGACAGTAGATCTGCTTCCATAAGAACTTGATTTTTATTCTGCTCATCGATCTTTCCCAAAGGCTCAGCTTCTACCCATTTTGTGAAATAGTCTACAACGACTACCAGAAATTTTTTTTGCCCCTTGGCTATCGGTAGCGAACCTACCAGGTCGATTCCCCATTAAACAAAAGGACATGGGGAGGTCATCCTTCCCATTTCTTCCGCCGGGCTGTGGATTAATGGGCCATGTATTTGGCAACTTCGACATTTCTGCACCATTTCCTTGGCATCTGCCTCCATTGTTGGCCAGAAGTACCTAGCCTATAGTGCTTTCCATACTAGAGTCCTAGAACCCACGTGATCACCACCGCAGCCCTCATGCATTTCCTGTAGCACATATACACCCTCATCTTTGCCTAAACACCGCAAATATGCTTGTGTAAAGGAACGCCGAAAAAGTTGTTCTCTAATGAGGCAATATTTAAAGATCTCTTTTTCTACCCTAGATTTTCAGACGTCCCTACTCCTTTTAGCTTATTTATTATTGGAGTCCTCCAATCTGTTGTTTCCTCCAGCTCTGCTACCTCTAGATCCATGTTTTGCTTTTCTGCCACCAGTAAAGTTTTTTCTTGGCTGTAGCAGAGGATATGAGCTAGCAATCTTTGCCAAGTAATCAGCTTGGATTTTTCAGCCCTGGGGATCTGTTTTAGCTCGAACTTTACAAAAGAAGACTTTATCCTGGCAATTTCTTCCAAATATTTGAACAACGATTTTTTCTTAACCTCATACGACCCACCATATTGCTGGAACACAAGCTGTGAATCAGTGTGGGCAACAAGGTCATTTCCGCCAACCTCTCTTACAATGTTCATCCCGCGTATTAATGCTTCATACTCGGCCTCATTTTTGGATACTGAGTAATTCAGTCGTATAACATACTGCATGCTCTGCCCATCTGGACACTCCATCAACACATCTACCTCACAACCATCCTTGGTCACCGAGCCATCCACAAAGATCTTCCATATTTTATCCACCTCTGTCAGAGTTCTGGATTCTTGTATAAAATCGGTCAGAGCTTGTGCTTTAATCGTTTTATGTGGTTCAAATTCCACATCATATGCCCCTAATTCAACGGCCCATTTGAACATTCTACCAGAAGTGTCAGCTCTCCCCATGGTCTGGGTTAATGGGTAATTGGTGCGAACAATGATCTTGTACGATAGAAAATAAGGTCGGAGCTTCCTAGTCGTGATGATGACAGCCAAACCAGCTTTCTCAATCTCTGAATATCTGGCTTCTGGCCCTCAACATATGACTAACATAATACACGGGCATCTGCTGCTGTCCTGCTTCCTTTAACAGAACTGCACTAACGGTTATCTCTCCCACAGAGATGTATACGTACAGTGTTTCATCCTTTTCTGACAGGGGCAGACCTGCTAAATATTTCTTCAAATCATCAAAAGCCTGATTACACTCTTCCGTCCACTGGAACTTACATTTTTTCCTCAAGATTTTGAAAAATGGATAACTCTTATATGCCACTTTAGAAACAAATCTGCTTAACGTTGTTATTCTGTCTAATAACCTCTGCACCTCATTCACATTTTTGGGTGGTGTCATACCCATCACTGCCTTTACCTTCTCTGGGTTAACCTCTATTCCCCCTTTTGTAACCATGAACCCTAGGAATTTCCCAGATGTTACCCCGAAACTGCACTTCTCTGGATTCAACTTCATTCCACTCTCTCGAATGATTTTGAAGGCCTCCTTTAGGTCTCCAATATGTTGTTCTGCTTTTTTGCTCTTAACGAGCATATCATCCACATAGACCTTCATATTTCGGCCTATCATGGGTTTAAACAATTTGTCTACCATGCGTTGATAGGTGGCTCCTGCATTCTTCAACCCAAAAGGCATTCTGACGTACCCATATGTGCCTCCCGCCGTGATAAAACAAACCCTCTTCACATTTGCTGGATCTAATTGGATTTGATGATATCCTTGATACGCATCCATCAAGGTCAGACATTCACATCCAGACGTAGAATCCACGAGCTGATCAATGCACGACAGAGGATAATGGTCTTTGGGACATGCTTTGTTCAGATCTCTGAAGTCAATGCACATGCGTCATTTCTTGTTAGCCTTAGATAGCCATTCCGGGAATTGCACCGGCACCACATGTCCCGAGTCCAATAACTTCTGCACTTCTGCCTGTATAATCTTATCTTTTTCTACCCCAAAGTTCCACAATTTCTGCTTGATAGGCCGAATATTTGGGCAAACATTTAGACTGTGTATTGCCACTTCTGGCTTGACCCCTGTCATATCGGCGGCTTGGAATGCGAACAAGTCAGCGTTCCTCCTAAGACATTCTACCAGTTCTGCCTTCTCTGCTTCCTGAATCCCTGCACTTATTTTTGTACAAAATCCTTCTTTTCCCGGATATAATTCCACCAATGAGAGCTCTTCTTCTACTGTCATTTTTTCATACTCTCCTTCATCTTCCTCGATCCTCTGTCGCTTTGTTCCCAGATCTTCATCTATTGCTCTATTTGTTACAGGCAGAGCCCACTTATGTGCCACTCTTTTAGACTCTACATAACATTTTCGGGAGTGGATCTGATTTGCCTTCAATTCTTCAATACCGGCCGAAGTAGGGAACTTGACCTTCATATAGTAAGTGGAGACCACTGCCTTCATTTCATTCAGTATTGGTCACCCAAATATCACATTATACGCAGATGGTGCATCTAATATCAAGAAATCCATCATTAGTCATTTTTGCCGCGGCCATTCTCCCACCAACACATGTAAAGTTACCGCTCCCAAAGGGTGAACTGCTCCTCCAATAAATCCATATAAAGCAGTGTTCACCAGTCGGATCTGGGTTTTGATATCCATTCTTTCAAAACACTCCTTGTATATGATATCAGCAGAGCTGCCTGTATCCACGAACACTCTTGCTACGTTATATCCAGTTATTTCTGTTGTCACTACTAAAGAATCGTTGTGAGGCTTCAACATGGGGAATTCATCTGCAGCTCCGAACACAATATTAGGCGAGGGCTAGGATATCAGACACCTCCATATGTTGGTTGTGCCAGTCTTGTGCATATCTCAGAGCTGATTTCCTAGCCCTATTTGAGTCTCCCCCTGAGGACCCCCAGCAATCATATTGATGAAACCCTTTTTTGGGGGTGGAGGCAGATCTCGTTCTTCTTTTCTTCTTTCTTTATTTTGTGGGGTTTCTCTCTCATCTTGCCTTTCATCACTTTTCCCATTGTTTCTGACGTAAACTCCGCCTTTGTCCTTGAATCCCTTTAATACTCATGCCGTTCTATTTCATTCTTCAGATGCCGACACTCATTAGTGTTATGTCCATACTCGTTATGGAATAAACAAAAGTATCGCTCCTTAGGTCGCGTTAAAGCATGGGCTCTGTTAGGTAGGAACCTAAACAAAGTTATCTTCTCTGAGAGTTGGAACACTCTAGCTAAGGAGGCCTTGAACGGAGTGTATTTACTATAGTCCCCTCGGCCAACCTCCTCTTGTCGTCTTCCTCCTTCCATTTGAGGCCCTGTCGATCTTTGCGTATTCAAATCTCTAGACATCGGCCGCTCTGCTCTCTTGGCTCGTCTCACATCTTCTAGATTGATGAACTTGTCTGCGCGAGCAAGGACCTCCTCAAACGTGGTGGCTGGTTTTTTTGCTAAGGAACGGAATAGATCTCCTTCCTTCAACCCTTGGACCAGAGCACTGATCTTGACCTCAAAAGCTTCCATCTTGATTTTTTTTCTTTAATATTTCTAACCTCCATTTTATACTAGCTTATTCTCATTAAGTGAGAGTGGATATATATGAATTGCTTCTATAGTATGATGATTTTCATATTAATTTTTCTTCTTATTTTCATCACTAATTTTTTTTCTTTTGATAATTCTAACTTTCATTTGATGCTAGTTCATCCTAATTAAATAAGAGTTATTATATATACATTGTTTGTATACAATAACTTCCATTTCAATTTTTTCTCTTATTTTCATCACCAACTTTTGTTTTTCTTTTTATATTTCTAACCTTCATTTCATCTAGTTCATTCTCATTAAGTGAGTAGGTATATATACATACATTTCTTAAATGCGAAAATGATTTTCACCTCAATTTTTCATCTTATTTCCATCACTAATTTTCCTTTTTTTTTTTTTTTGATATTTCAAGCTCCATTATTTTCCTTTTTGTTTTAATATTTTAAACCTCCATTTCAATAAGCTAGTTCATCCTTATTTAGTGAGACTTCCATCTTCATTCATGAATTGCATATATAGAGGTAGGACAATGTCTTGTAGATGAAGCCTAATTCTAATGGCTTGATATGGAAGCTTGATTCAAAATTATTAAATTAATTTAGAAAATCAAAATGAAATTAAAAAAAAACTATTCAAATTGTCCAATAAGTTTTAGGAGCTTGTTCAATAAGATACTCAAAAGTTTTTCAATTTTTTTTTTTAGTTTGCTTTTCCCCTTTTTTCCTATTGGCTAATAGTTTTGCAATTGAATGACAATTGGTAATAATCACCAACTATTGACATTTTAGATATAGCATAGAAATGAATTTACATAATTACATTTTTCATATTATTTTATGTATATTGTAATACTTAAAAACATCGAATGATTATACTTTTTTTTTACATTACACATTACGTAGTATATACTTCTAACATAAAATACTTTCGTATTGACTTCTAACTTCATAAAACTTTTACATATTTATATTATCTTAAACATTTTTGTTTAAGTACATGAATTTCAATAATTCTATTAAATGTTTTATCACAAAATATATATTAAAATAAAAAAGACGTTTTAAAAAGAAGACATGTGAATATGTTAATATGAAAAAACAAATTTTTTACAATAAATTATATTATATAGATTTTATTTACTTTATAAACTTTTAACTTCAGTGATCTTTTATAATTTATAATTATTTAAACAAAAATTAATAGTATGCGTAATACAAATACATAAAAAATATAATTTTTCTCTCTCTTTCATTATAATGTATTATTAATAAAATTTATATTTTTTTTATTTTATTTTTTATTATAATATTTGATAGCTTATCAAGAAAGTTATGTAATTTAAAATTATTAAATTAATTTAGAAAATTAAAATGAAATCTTGAAAAACTAAAAGAAAATGAATTATTTTACACATCATCAAATTAATGTGACATTTTTAGGAGGGAAAATAACAAATTAGAAATTTCCAACTTGCTTGCTTTTAGTATAATATAGATAGATATAGATATAGATTTTGGTAGTATTTAATTAGTAAACATAATTATACAATATAAGCATCACGTAACCATTTTTTGAAAGAAAAGGTATAGTAAAGTAGAAAACGACTTTATTAAAAATGACGAATAAAATAAAAGGAAACTGTAGATCATAAAAAATAGATCACATGTAATGATTGAGCACTTATCATACTAAGTAAAATAATTCAGCAGAAAAAAAAAAAAAAGGAAGGATTTTAATGTATATTTATTGGGTTAAATTTTAACTAAAAAACTAATAGGATTTTAAATTTTGTACGTGTCTTTTTATAAGATGCTAAATTAATTTCTTAAGGATATGGATTTAAAAATTAATATCATTATATATAATCATAATATAAGATTATTAATTGGCAGCTTTGTGAGGCCTGCCCTCATTAGTGATTATTATATGGGCTCTGGTTGGAAAGCCTATGATGAAAAGACCATATTCTAATTTGGGCTTGGACAAAAACCAAACCATATGAAGCACTTGAAACAGTAATGAATGATGAGAAAGCATAGAAATTGTTCATCTTGTATCTGAATGCATACATATATATATAGTCATCATCTTCCTCTGAGAAACACTAGAGTCAATGGATCACCTGATTCAGGCGATTGTAGAAAACCGCATAGAAGAACAGTAGAGAAGCAGAGGAAAAGCAGATGATGGCTAAGAGTCTGAAAAGCCTTGCTACCTGCGGTTTTCTATAGAGAAACATGGCGCTGAAAGCACATGAAAAGGCAAGCATGGTGGACCCCACAAATCCATGAAGGAGAGACGGGAGCTCGACGGAGGCGTCTCCGATCAGGTGGAGAAGAGGCAGATATGGTCCTATACTGGAAGTCATGAAGAGAATTGTGGGAGAAACCCTGTCTGTGTGTGTTAGTGTTCTTGAACGAGCTGAGAAGGACAGAATAATCTTGTCTGCCTCGCTTTGCTTTTCCACCATTGTTATTGTGATTCGTAAATCAGAGAAGTGAGTCGAATCGTGTCAATCAATACATGATATATATGGCTAGCAGTCAACCATGTCAATGTCATGTTCCATATAAAATATGTATGATTTGTTGATGATCAGAACAAAGGAACTGAGAGGTTTACATTGTAATTGTCCTAAAATGCTGCCTGAAAATGACTTACTAAGAAATTCAACCTTCTGATCTCATCGTCACACCTCTCTGTGTGATTGAACTGGAATTGTTTCCATGGAAGAAACAAGGATTACTATTATCCGTCCAGAATCAGAGTGCCTAACGCTCTGTGTCTGGTATAATTTTCTTGTCACTGATTTGAACGGTGAAGATGCACTTACAAATAAGGGATGCCATTCGATTCTTCAAGGTAACCTCGTAATGATCCATGTACATGCATGTGTTTTTCTGTTTTCGGGCTTTCTAATTGTGTGATATATGTATATATCCTGATCGATCAGGGAATCAATCATGGATTTCGGAAAAAGGGAGCAGCAGGATTTCAGGAGGTGGCTCCAGAATCCACCAATTTGGAGAGTAAGAGAATTCTTAGATGGAAGATGTATCTCAGGCTTCACTCTTCTTATCACTTGAACTTCAGGCAAGCTGTAATTTAAGCAGCAGCTCCACTGCAGGCCCGTCTTGGCCAGGGCCCGCGGTGGAGCTAGCTACATTGCTCGGCCTGAGTGTTGCAATGGCAGGCATGATCCTACGTGGCAAGAGAAAGAGACAATCCCTGTCGGCTCTGATGATCAAGATTGGGGCCATGATGTTGGAGGAAGAGCACTTATTTAAGTGGAGAACTCTTGAACTTCTTACTTGTGTTAACAGCCAAATACATATGGGTATTTATAGATACAAAAGTCACACCATTCAACTATCCTAATAATGGTGAATCTTGAAAGACACTTTGAATACATGAACCAAAATTAATTATTGGATAAGCATGAAGAGTAAAAGACTAAGTTCAAATTATATTCCAACACTCCCTCCTAATTTGAAATTTCCTTTCTTACTCCAAGCATAGCTCTCAGCCTTCGAAAATCTTCAAACTTCAATGGCTTGGTAAAAATATCAGCAACTTGATCTTGAGTTTTCACATATTTCAGCTCCACTTCCTTGTTGGCAATGCATTCCCGAATAAAATGATATCTCGTGTCGATATGTTTGCTTCGATCATGAAATATCGGATTCTTTGCAAGTGCTTGTGCTGATTTATTATCAATGCAGATTTCAGTAGCTCCTTCTTGTGGCAAATGAAGTTCTTTCAACAGCTTTCTTAACCATAAGGCATGACATGTACTTGAACAAGCAGCAACATATTCAGATTCACAGGTTGACAACGTGACAACAGATTGCTTCTTTGAACACCAAGAAATAGCACAATCACCCAAGACAAATACATAACCCGTAGTACTTTTCCGATCATCTATATCACCAGCAAAATCACTATCTCAAAATCCATTCAACAGAAGATCATTGGATGAGGAATAAAATACTCCAAAATCAAGCGTACCTTTAAGGTAACGAAGAATTCTCTTGGCAACAGTCATATGGGTTGAAGTAGGAGTCTCCATGAAACGACTTATCACTCCAACGACATAAAGTATGTCGGGCCTTGTACTTGTTAAATATCTCAAACTTCCCACAAGACTTTTGTAAAGAGTAGGATCGACCTTTTCTCCATCCTCAAACTTGGACAATTTCATTCCACCTTCCATGGGTGTATTCACAGGATTGCAATCAATCATCTTAAACCTTTTCAACACTTCCTTTGCATAACCTGTTTGAGAAAGAAATATACCTTCCTCCATTTGCTTCACTTCCAAACCCAAATAATATGTCATGTGCCCCAAGTCTGTCATCTCAAATTCTGCTAACATGCATCTTTTAAATTCATCAAATAAATCGGGATTGTTGTCGGTGACAATGAGATCATCAACGTAAAGGCAAACAAACATAACATCTCCATTATTGTGAAACTTAGAATATAAAGCATGCTCATTCAAGCAACGAACAAACCCGTGATCTTGAAAGTATTGGTTGATGCAGCTATTCCATACTCGTGGGGCTTGTTTCAATCCATACAACGATTTCTTGAGTTTCAACACCTTCTTTTCATTCCTTTCAGCTATGTAGCCCAATGGTTGATCAACATAAATCTCTTCTTTAAGATATCCATTCAAAAAGGCCGTCTTGACATCCATTTGGTAAATTTTCCATCTCTTTTGAGCAGCGAGAGAAATCAACAAGCGAATAGTCTCCATCCGTGCAACTGGAGCAAATACTTCATCATAATCAACTCCGTGCTTTTGTTTATAGCCCTTCACTACAAGTCTTGCTTTATATTTCTCCACCTCTCCTTCTGCATTTCTTTTCACCTTGTATATCCATTTAACTCCAATGGATTCATGACCTTTGGGAAGAGAAGTCAATTCCCACGTGTCATTCTTTTCAATGGATTTAATTTCTTCATCCATGGCTTCTCTCCACCTTTTATCTTGCACAGCTTCTTGAAAATTCAGTGGCTCGCTATCTATAGAAAGACAATAGAGTTCATCATTATTAAGAGTAATTTCTTCAGTTCTTTCATATATATCAGCAAGGGATTTCATCCTCGGCGGTCTTTCATTTGAGCCTTCAAAATCTGGAGCTGGAGATGAAGGTTGTTGCATAGTTTCAACATTCTCCGATTCTTGATCATCATCAAAGTACGGAAGAAAATTATATGAGCTATCTTGCTGTCCATCCCAATTCCAGGTTGCTCCTTCATCGAACTCAACATCACGACTTACCACCACTTTGCCATTGTTTGGATTAAACAGTCTGTATTGTTTGGAATGATAATCATATCCAACAAAAACATACTTGGCACTTCGATCATCTAGCTTTGATCGCTCTTGTTGTGGAACTTGAGCATAAGCGATGCTTCCAAAGACTCGTAAATGATGGACACTTGGCTTTTTTCCATTCCATGCTTCTTGAGGAGTTTGATCTTTGATATTCACAGTTGGAGAGCGATTTGACAAATACACCGCACAAGAAACGGCTTCAGCCCAAAACTCCTTTGGCATATTTTTTGCTTTAAGCATATACCTTGCCATGTTAAGAATTGATCTATTTTTCCTCTCTGCTACACCGTTTTGCTGAGGTGATCTAGGAACAGTGAGAGGACAACGAATTCCATGTGCTGCATAGAAATCATTGAATTGCTTTGAGGTGAACTCACCTCCCCGATCAGACCTCAATGCCTTGATATTATAGCCACTTTCCTTCTCAACAAGCATCTTGAAATTTTTGAATGTGGTGAAACCTTCTGATTTCTGTTTGAGAAAATAAACCCACGTTTTTCTGCTGTAATCATCAATGAAGAGTATAAAATATTTACTCTTACCAAAAGATGGTGGATTGATAGGCCCGCAAATATCCGTATGCACCAATTCAAGTGGTTTGGAGGCTCTTGATGTTGCTTCCTTTGGAAAACTTTTCCTTGCATGTTTGCCAAGAAGACATGCTTCACACAAATGATTTGGATTATCAATTGTAGGCATCCCCTTTACCATCATCTTTTCTCTCATTGCTTTCAATGATCCAAAGTTCAAGTGTCCAAATCTCATGTGCCAACACCATGCCACATCCTGCACATTAACCTTCAAACATCTTGCTTCAACAGTTTGGATATTCAATTTGAACATCCGGTTCCTTGACATGCCCACCTTTGCAATCAAATTATTATTTCTATCTCTAAGCCAAAGATAATTATCCTTCATCAAAACTTCATAACCATTCTCAACAAATTGTCCGAGACTAAGAATATTACTTTTTAGTTTAGGAACATAATAAACATCAGAAATCAATTTATGGCCACCATCCTTCGAGGAGATGAGAATTGTACCTTTACATTCGATGTGGATTTTCGAAGAGTCTCCAAATGAAACACTACCTTTCACCTTGTTGTTGATCTCCACAAATTTTCTTTGTATCCGCACATATGATTGCTTGCACCATTATCCAAATACCACGAGCTTTCAACTTCCTTTTCTTCCTTTCTTACGGTTAGTAACAAGGTGGATTCTTCAACTTCTTGGTTATCATTAACAAGATTGGCTCTTTCTTCAGTATTAGCAGCTTCTCGACATTCCCATGAATAATGGCCAAGCCTTATGACATTGAAAACATTCAATTTTGGACTTGTCATACCTTCTATCATTTGATCTTTGATAATTTCCACGACCTCTTCCTCGACTTTTTCCACGGCCTCTAAAATATGAAGGACTTCTCTCATCATTATTTGAACTTTCACCATTGCTTTTTTCTTGTCCACGTCCTTGTCTTCCACGTCCTCTTCCTCGTCCATGTCCACATCCTCTTCTAAAGTATTGGTTTTCTCCTTCTTCATTTTTCAAAGTTGCTTTAGTTTTAAGAACCTGCTCCTGTGGTTCTTCTTGTCTTCTCTTAATTTTCTCTTCCTGAGCATGCAAAGAACCCTCCAATTCTTCTACCGTCATTTCTTCGAGGTCTTTCGTTTCTTCAATGACACACACAATATAATCAAATTTCGGGGTCAAAGAACGAAGAATCTTCTCCACCACTCGAACATCTGCAATTTTTTCTCCATAACCTCTTGATTGATTCACATTTGCCTTCACCCTTGAACAGTAATCCGAAATCGATTCGGATTCACTCATCTTCATTGCTTCGAAATCACTCCTTAGTGATTGAAGCTTAACTTTCTTTACTTTATCAACTCCTTGGAAAGATTTTTTCAAAATTTCCCACGCTTCTTTTGAAGTGGCTGCATCTGCTACCTTTTCAAACATTGAATCATCCAAACATTGATGGATGAGGGTGAGTGCTTGTTGATCTTTTTTCTTTGTCTTTGCCAAGGCTTCCTTCTCCACTTGAGATAATGCAGCTTCATTTTCTGGCTTGTCGTAGCCTTTGTCTACTATCTCCCACACATCTTTGGCGCCAAGTAAAGCTTTCAATCGAAGACACCATTTCTCATAATTTCTTTTGTGAGACGAGGAAATTGGAAGGATGACATTCCATTGTTTGCCATTTTTTTTTTATCACACACTCACTCTTGCCGTAGCTCTTGATACCACTTTGTTGGAGGAAGAGCACTTATTTAAGTGGAGAACTCTTGAACTTCTTACTTGTGTTAACAGCCAAATACATATGGGTATTTATAGATACAAAAGTCACACCATTCAACTATCCTAATAATGGTGAATCTTGAAAGACACTTTGAATACATGAACCAAAATTAATTATTGGATAAGCATGAAGAGTAAAAGACTAAGTTCAAATTATATTATCTCGAGAAATCTTTATCCTATGATTCAATGAAGATAATGCATGAGACGTTGACAGCGGTGGGCAGGCAGGTGGTTGGTGGCCTGGCGGCTAACAGATTAAGCAGCAGCTCCACTGCAGGCCCGTCTTGGCCAGGGCCCGCGGTGGAGCTAGCTACATTGCTCGGCCTGAGTGTTGCAATGGCAGGCATGATCCTACGTGGCAAGAGAAAGAGACAATCCCTGTCGGCTCTGATGATCAAGATTAGGGCCATGACAATAGCCTCTACCACAATCTTCTCCATGGCACTGCACCTACCACCGGCGATCGCCTGGATTGTGGGCCCGGTAGCATTTCTGATCATGGCAGTCGCCGCGGCATTCGCCTGATCATGAGATAATATTCATATATTGACTCAAGAATATCTGCTGCATCTTTGATATGAAGTAGGTCTGAGCTTTTGCTGTATTATATACATATATATATATATATATATCTTTTCTATGTTGAAACTTTCTTTAATTAAGTGAATCATTAATAAATGGTTTTTGCATGGATGGAATGATAACTGGATTCACGTAAGATAATTCTTCAAATTATATGTGTGATTAGGGTTGGTTCCAACAAATTCTCGATTGGACTGAAAATCAAAGAAATACGTGAAAAATTCAAAATTGGTCCTGCCCCAAAGCTGGCGTACGATTTTGGTCCTGTTAAAACCTAATTTTCAATTTTAGTTTTGTTATCTCAAAATTTGTCCAATTGAGATCCATTTTGGCCGGAATTTTCCATTTCCCGATCGATTTTCGACGAGTATGTAACACCCGCCCTCAATTCCAACTATACAACTGATTATCGCTGATGTGACCAATATTTACGGATGTGATAATTAATTATGAATTTCGTTTGCGCCATGTCATAAACTGGAAAAAAAACCAGATTAAAAAATGCAAATAAGTAAATGAAATATTGCAAAAAATTAAAAATCAAACAGGAAAAAAAGTATAATGGAAAAATAATCAAACCCAATTTTCAAGAACCCAAAATCCAGAAGAACCCTCCTTGATATTGATATAAATTAGACATGGCTAAATTAGACGAACCAACCATTCAACGGATTAATCAACATCTCACCCCACTTGAAAACCCCAAAATCTCACACCAAAAAGAGGATAAAAACAACACCCAAAATCTTTTTCCGAAAAATACACATACATTACTGCTAAAAAGACAGGCGCGGTTGTGCCGACTCCTTTGGGGGCGCAGAGTAATTGTCTTCTTGGATTCTACCCTATTAAATTTGGCGGCAAATAAGGTAGAGTTGGAGCTTTCTTTACTGTGAGTACAAGAATTGTTGGCATGAATCGAAGCTAGGATCGGTTTCGTGTTGAAAACAATAGATGAGCCCTGCATATTGAGGATATTCTGCCTAATTGAGAGATTTCCGAATTGATGGAGTTCTTTAAGAGGATAGAGCGTAAGGAAAAATGGAAGAGTGAAAATGTTGGGGGTTTGATTTTTAATTTTTTGCAATATTTCATTTACTTATTTGCATTTTTTAATTTGGTTTTTCTTTTTCTTTTTTTCAATTTATGACATGGCACAAAAGAAATCCATAATTAATTGGCACATCTGTAAATATTGGTCACGTAAGCGATAATAAGTCGGATTGTTGGACTTAGGGGCGAGTGTTACACACTCGCCGGAAATCAATCGGAAATGAAAACTTCCGGCCAAAATGGACCTCAATTGGACAAATTTTTAGATAACATGATTAAAATTGGAAATCGGATTTTAACGGGACCAAAATCGTACGACAGTTCTGGGGCAGGACCAATTTTGAATTTTTCCCAAGAAATACCCATACCAACAAATTATGTGAGCCCCGTGGCGTTCTTTAAAATTAACTTCACTCTTAATCAAATTGGTTGGGACGATCCGTTTTAAAAGCCCATTATGAAAATCTACTATCTCAACTTGGGCTTCATAAGTAAAAAGAAGAATCATAATCATTACAATAATTGAACCCCGACACCTTTCTCTCACAATTCGTCTAGCTTCCAGCGGATTTTTGTGCTGCTCAGAGCTTTCAATGGAAATGGATGTCATGAAGTAATTTTTGAGTACTCAGACTCTTATGGTCGTGGGCACACACAAATTTAATCTAATGTAAGGTGGATATCGTGGTCAATGGCTCAGAAAGCCCACACCAAAACGAACACAAGGACCAGTGGGAACAGGGATTTACACACAGAGTCACAGAGACTCCAAACCCTAGCCCAGACAGAAGATCTCACAGAGAGATCGAACTCAGCCCACAACCCTCTTATCAAAGAACCCTCGGGAAACCCTCAGGAAGCCCCTCGCTTCTACTCTCACACACACTCAAGGATTCAGGCTCAACTCAGAGTGTAGTATCGGGTTTCTTTCAGAGAGAAGAAGAGAAGAATGCACAAAGAGAAGAAGACTCAGAATGTGGCTTGCCATAGCAGCCTCCACTGCAGCCCCATAAGTAGAGGTGAGTGAGAGGAGCAAGAAGCTCAGAGGGCTTCCATCGGAAAGGGACAAAGGAGAAGGAATCGTCAGAGACGAAGAGACAGAGAGAGAGGCGCAGCTAGGGCAAATGAGAGGAGCAAGAGAGAACAGCCTTAAAAGGCTCCGGGGTAATGGGCTAGGGTTAAACATGGGCTTGGGCCTGGGCTCGGGTAGAAGTGGGCCAGAAAAAAGACAGGCCCAAACAAAATACTTTGGGCCTAATTTCAACATTCTCCACCTTAGGCCCAAATCCCCACTGGTCAGTTCGAACAGAAAAATGGTGTAGGCATTTTTTTCATCATTGCCATTATACCTGCAGAACAAAAATACACGAAGTAAGCAGAAAAATAAAAAATGCACAAAGCAAAAAATAAAGTCACTAAGACAAGTATATATGACACTCAGTCATATCCATCAGATTTCATATTTGATTATGGGAGATCAAAATTCAAGGTTTTTAAACAAGAGGAGAATTTTTCCACAGATAGACATTTAGTGCCCATATCAGCAGGGTTAAACTCAGATGCAATTTTTTCCAACAGAATCATTCATTTTTCAACAATATCCCTGATAAAATGAAACCTAACATCTATATGTTTTGTTCTATCATGAAACACAGGGTTTTTACATAGTTGAATGCCAGATTGACTATCAGAGAAAACAGTAACATCACCAGATAAATAGCCAATTTCAGAGAGCAAACCTTTTAACCAAATAGCCTCTTTTAAAGCTTCAGTTATAGCTATATATTCAGATTCAGTGGTAGATAATGCAACAATGTGTTGGAGTTGAGATTTCCAACTAATGCAAGAGCCACATAGTGTAAACACATAAGAAGTAGTTGACTTTCTATTATCCCTATCATTAGCATAATTGGAATCAACATATCCAACTAGGTTGGTACCCTGAGCAGAGTAAGAGAATTTTAAGCTTACATTTTGAGAACCTTTAAGGAACCTGAGAAGCCATTTCAATGCTTCCCAGTGAGAGGGACCAGGATTAGACATGTACCTACTGAGACAGCTAACAGCATAGGCAATATCAGGCCTGGTGCTGATCATTAGGTACATAACAGATCCAATGGCATTTGAGTAGGGTACATTTTTCATTTCAGCAATTTCAGAATCAGTTTTAGGAGACTGATTCTTACTTAATTCAAAGTGAGCAGCAAGGGGCACAGAAGTTGGTTTAGCAGAAGACATAGCAAATTTATTCAAAATCTTTTCCACATAGGAGCATTGATTTAAAAGCAATGTCTTAGCCTTTCTATTTCTAACAATATTCATGCCTAGGATTCTTTTAGCATCACCAAGATACTTCATGTCAAAGTTTTTACTCAAGTTTGTTTGAACACAGTCAATCATTTTCAAGCATGGACTTATTAATAGCATGTCATCAACATAAATCAGTAAGAAGACAGGAACAGAATTGTCCCTTTTAAAGTACAAACAGTGGTCATATGCACTTCTTATGAATTTTAGTGACTGCATGCATTCATCAAACTTTCTATTCCACTGCCTAGGAGATTGTTTAAGACCATACAAAGATTTATTCAGAAGACAGACATGATTAGGCTTGGAAGAATTAACAAAACCATCAGGTTGTTTCATATATATTTCTTTGTCAATATCACCATGAAGAAAAACAGTTTTTACATCTAGTTGTTTCATTTCCCAGTCAAAATGAGCAACTAAGGCAAGCATAATCCTAACAGTAACAAATTTCACAACAGGAGCAAAAATTTCAGAGTAGTCAATGCCTTCTTTTTGTGTGAAACCTTTTGCTACCAGTCTAGCTTTAAACCTAACCTTTTCTTCTTCATTCTTAATCTTATAAAGCCACTTACAATCTATAACAGAACAATGTTCAGGTTTAGGTACATGACACCAGGTGTTATTGACATATAAAGAATTCATTTCATCATTCATAGCACTTAGCCATTCTTTTGAATGTTCAGATTTTAGAGCTTCATTGTAGGTTTTTGGTTCACAACCATCTTATGACTCAAAGATATTAAAAGCATGAGATTCAACATGAAAATCATTAAACCTAGAGGGTTGCCTAATATTCCTCCTAGGTCTGTCTCTTGCAAGTTGATAGTTATTTAGATCATTTTCATTATTCTCTTCCCCATGTTCATCAAACAAGATATTATCAGTATTTTCATTATCATTATCAGAAACAGGCAAAAGGGGTTGCTCCACCTTGATAGGAATAGTCCTAGTATCAGGTAGGGGAGTGGGGGCACATAAACAAGGGAAATCAGATTCATTAAAAATCACATCCCTACTTATTACAACCTTAAAACCAGGTTCATCTCTCATCCACAGTCTAAAACCTTTCACACCTTCAGGATAGCCAAGAAAAACACATTTTTTGGACCTAGATTCAAGTTTGTCATCTTTTTGGTGAACATAACCAGCACAACCAAAAACTTTTAAATTTGAAAGATCAAGGTGTTTACCAGACCACACAGATTCAGGACACTTACCATTTAGAGGAACAGAGGGAGACCTATTAATAAGGTAGGCAGCAGTACATACTGTTTCTCCCCAGAACTTTTTAGAAAGACCAGAGTAACTTAACATACTCCTTACTCTTTCTAAAAGGGTTCTATTCATCCTCTCAACAATACCATTCTGTTGAGGAGTATAAGGGACAGTTTTGTGCCTTTGGATACCTGATTCTGCACACAACTTATCCAATAAGTTGTTGCAGAACTCAAGTCCATTGTCAGTCCTTAGGAATTTTATTCTTTTTCCAGTTTGGTTTTCAATTAATGTTTTCCAGTTTTTAAAATTCTCAAACACATCAGACTTGAGTTTTAAAAGCATTACCCATACTTTCCTAGAGTAATCATCAATTATTGAAAGAAAATAAGATTTTCCACCATGTGTGGAGACACTAGCAGGTCCCCACACATCAGCATGCACATATTCAAGGATTTCAGAACACTTAGACAAGTTTGGGGAGGGGGAAGAAGGGAAACAGACTTTGTGTTGTTTTCCTTTCACACATGATTCACAAAAGGGTACAACAGAAATTTTATCATTTCCAAAGCATCCTGCCTTATGCAATAATTCAAGTCCCTTATTGCTCATGTGCCCTAATCTACAATGCCAGAGTACAGTTTTATCTTCTTTCACAGAATTTGCAGAGGCAGACAAAGGCTTAGCAGCACACACATACAAGTTTTTCTTTTTAAATGCTTCAAGAAATACAGAAGAGTTTTTAAGTATTTTCATAACACCACTTCCCCATTTTCCTTCAAAAACATTATCTTCTAAAGCAGCACAGGAAAACAAGTTATTGCATAAATCAGGCACATGTCTTACATTTTTTAAGGTAAACACATTTCCTGAACTACAGATTAAGGAAACATCCCCAATACCAGAGATTTTACACTTCTTTTCATCAGCAAGAGAAACAAAACCATTTGACACAGTTTTATAAGAGTTAAAGAAAGCTTTTGAAGGAGTCATGTGAAAGGAACATCCAGAGTCAACAAGCCATTCAAATTCACACTCATTTTCAGGCAAGACAGTATAGCAGGATTCAGAGACCATGAAAACATCTCCATTACATTCATTTTCAGAAGTGGATGCATTATTAGCTTGATTACCTTGAGACTGATTTGATCCCTGAAATTGATCCTTTTTCTTTTTAGGGCAATCTTTTATAAAATGATTTGGATCACCACAGTTATAACACCTTCTATTTTTAGGCTTATTATGGAAAAAGGGGTTATTTTCAGATTGGATCTTATCAGTGTATTGGTTAGTTTGGTTGTTGGAAGGCTTAAAACCCTTGGGCTTAGGCCTTCCTCTAACAAACATAACCTCTCCTTTAGTCTGAGGATTTGTTTTTAAATCCATTTCTTTACTCTTTAAACCATTTACAACAGTTTCAAAAGACACAGAGTCCCTACCATACTTAATAGCAGACTTAACATCATTATATGAGTCTGGGATAGCATTTAACAGAACAATAGGAGTATAATCATCAATATTTTTATCTCCAGTTTTCTTGATGTCTTGGACCAGTTTAGTAAACACATCAAGGTTTTCCTCTATATCTTTACTTAAAACCAATTTAAATCTAAAAAAATTTTCAAGCAAGAACATTTTATTAGGCAGGGAGGTTTCCACATACAGATCTTGCAATTTATCCCATAAGGTTTTAGCACTAGTTTGATCACTGACTTTTCTAAGCACACAATCAGACATATTTACTACTATAGAAGAATAGGCCATTTCATCCATTTCACTGATCTTTTCAGGTGTGTCAGATTCAGCATAATTTTGACTAATGCATTTAAACACACGTTGTTGAACAAGTATACATTTCATTTTTTGTTGCCAAATACCAAAATCAGTCTTTCCATCAAAAGGAGCCAAGGTGTAATTTGACAATGAAGCCATCACACAGAATAAGGAAAGGACACACAGTCAACCACACAGGAGTAAAGTTTCAGGCTCTGTAGAGCCAAGGATTTCCCAGTTCTCGGCACTGATTTATCAGTGGAGCAGGGGTTCACTTAGCAGCCTTAAGAACAAAGCAATAACAGTAGAGATTCACAAAGAATAACAGTAGAGATTACAGCGGAAGCACACAATCAAGGCAGTCACAAAGAAAGCCTAGGGATTCTACCAGCACAGAAGCCCAAACCTGCCCGTTACAAACGGGAACTACCAAAGGTGTTTAGGGTTTAGCGAAGTACCTGAGCGGACCCCAAAGTATGGGCAAGTCCGACTTACCACAGGCAACCGAAAAAGGCTCACGTCGAGCGCAGGCGCGACGGGAGGACTGCCAAGGGGGCAGAGAGTATCACCAGCTCGATCAAGCAACGAACCAAAAGAAAAAACACAGAGAGAAGAACACAAAGTTAGGAAATATAAACCCTAGATTCTTACAGGGGGAACACAAAGAGTCACCCCAAGAATCTCAGATTTCGACCCCACGGGTCAGATGAGACCACGATTACAAGAACCGTGGCTCTGATACCACTGTAAGGTGGATATCGTGGTCAATGGCTCAGAAAGCCCACACCAAAACGAACACAAGGACCAGTGGGAACAGGGATTTACACACAGAGTGACAGAGACTCCAAACCCTAGCCCAGACAGAAGATCTCACAGAGAGATCGAACTCAGCCCACAACCCTCTTATCAAAGAACCCTCGGGAAACCCTCAGGAAGCCCCTCGCTTCTACTCTCACACACACTCAAGGATTCAGGCTCAACTCAGAGTGTAGTATCGGGTTTCTTTCAGAGAGAAGAAGAGAAGAATGCACAAAGAGAAGAAGACTCAGAATGTGGCTTGCCATAGCAGCCTCCACTGCAGCCCCATAAGTAGAGGTGAGTGAGAGGAGCAAGAAGCTCAGAGGGCTTCCATCGGAAAGGGACAAAGGAGAAGGAATCGTCGGAGACGAAGAGACAGAGAGAGAGGCGCAGCTAGGGCAAATGAGAGGAGCAAGAGAGAACAGCCTTAAAAGGCTCCGGGGTAATGGGCTAGGGTTAAACATGGGCTTGGGCCTGGGCTCGGGTAGAAGTGGGCCAGAAAAAAGACAGGCCCATACAAAATACTTTGGGCCTAATTTCAACATCTAACAATAATATTATATTATTATATTTAACAATATGGTAATAGCCAATCTCATTGAATTGTTAGAGAATTTCATGAATTGCAAGACTTCAGTGAAAAAGTTAAGTTATCCATCTGCAAGTGAATGAGTGTGTTTTAAATGAAGTGGTTATTATGATCATGACAATTTTTACCATTATATAATGTAAAGTGAAACCCTATCATATTATTCTTGTATTTGTGGATACAATTCAATTTGAATGAATAAAATAACAGTTTGCTAGCTGGTAAGATTTGTCTCAGGAGTAATTAATTGTCTGTAAATGCACCACGTGTCAAATATATATTTGAAAATCCCAATCAATTTATAAGATAAAGTGTATCTAATTTGGTAGCTAGGTATGACTTATTTGAAATATAGATAGTTAATTTCAAACATAATTAGAAGATTATAAATTTATTTGTTGTGTGGGCAGGTGGTGTGGCGGCCAACAGACTGACTAAGCTCAGCCTCCACTTGGCGTTGCAGAGGGTGGTGTTGTGCTAGCTAGCTCGATCGGCCGGCCAAAGTGGAGGCTGAGCTTATTGAGCTAGCACAAAGTTCATGAAACAGGGTCTGGCGACTCGCAGCTTGGAGGGATGACGATTGGTGCCGCCACCATATTCTCCACGCCCACTGGTGGTAGTTGCATCCCTCGTCGCTCGCTTTTCTCATCATGCCACCCGCCACTGCCTACGCCTGCACATCATCACTGCCTTACTTTGCTTATGTGTTTTTATTTATTATCATGAGTTTAAAGTTTCTTGATCATCTAATAATTTAATCCTATCTTGACTCCAACTTTGAATATATGGATGGAGTCGGAGACGGGCGTACCCCCTGAAATTTTGCAAAAAAGTAGGGGTATTTTAGTAATTTCATATTTTTAATTTAAAAAAATGAAATATACATATGTGCTGCACAGCTCTCGCCTGATTCCATTCTAGCAGCAGCTCATCCATTATCTTTTATTTTCCCCTTTCCACTCAACTCAAACCCCTGCATTTCCTTCCATCAATTATTACTTCTCCACTCAATTTCAAGGTAAATATTACATACATATTACTCTTATTTGCAATCTTTTTCATCATTATTGTTAATTTATGGTGTTTTAAATTATATATGTGATTTATTGATTAGGTTAAAAGATTGAGTTTTTTTCTTTTTATTTTGTTTAGAAATCTTCTACACTAGAAATTATGGTAATACTTCATTGTGGTAGGAAATGGGCAAGCTTATTTTGTTAATTCCATTTTGTTGCATCTTGGTTTGATGAATTTAGTGATTGGTTGGAGTATAGTATATCAAAAGATGTGGCATTTTGTTTATATTGTTATCTCTTCTCTACGGGACGTAGTGAAAAAGGGTATGATGCTTTTGTGTCTGACGGATTTCATGTTTGGTGTAAAAAAGAAAGATTGAGAGATTATGTTGGAGATCATAAGAGTGATCATAATAAATATAGGGTGGCTTGTCAAGATTTGATGAATCAAGGCCAACACATTGAAGTATCTTTTTCTAAGATATCTGAACAATCAAAGATTGATTATCGTTGTAGATTGAATGCATCAATTGTTTGTTTGCGATATCTCATTGTGCAATGATTAGCTTTCGAGGAAATGATGAGTCCGAAGAATCGATGAATCAAGGTAATTTTATCGAGCTTTTGAAAGTTATTGCTTCGTGTAATGAAGAAATAAACAATGTTGTGTTGCATAATGCTCCTGAAAATCTCAAGCTAACATCTTCGAAGATTCAAAAGATAAAAAAAAATAAATGTGACCATTAATATTCATGTGTGATTATAAACTCATAATTAATTAAGTAAATGCATGCACAATATTCTTACATGATTGATGAACTCTAAACTGATTTGATTATGATGTGAATTAGTTGTAAGACCCCTTGTATTAAACTAATCTTTCTACCATTCAGAAGTAATAGTATCAAACATGCATCTTTTCCCTAAGTAAATATTAAATTAAATCATCTTTTGCTTCAAAAAAATGGTAGTTTGATACATTTTCATTTACATATAACTGCTATATATATATATATATAACAACACGTGCGCTGCACGTGAGATATTATAATTACATAATTTATTATTAAATACTTATTTTTCTAAAACATTACATACTTGTTTTTTATAACATAAGAATTTCATTAATTAACATAATTTATTTAAAGTTCAATCAATTAAAAATTATCAATAAAATTATTTACTTACATTTTAGAAACATCTTATTTCTATTTTGTCATAATTAAAGGAAATTATTTCTATTTTATTTCTTAAGTAACTGATAATATTTACAATTTAAATCATCTTCAAAACCAATAGAATATTTTTTGGTTAAATGAAATTTATATCTTGATAGTTCAACATAAAAAATGAGAATTTGAATAATTTTTAAAAATTAAAATTCTAAATCTTAATTTCTATTTTCAAATATGTATATGCTTTTTAGTATTAATATGGTAATTCAAATGTTACTCCCTCCGTCCCGGTTAAGTATGCCACGTTTGACCGGCACGAATACTAAGAAAAAATTGTTGACTTTGATGTAATATGTTATTTTAATGTTTTTTATAATTTAATTAACAATTGGATTAGTATGTTAATACAAAAGCAAAAATTAACTAAAAAAGGCACTGAGAAGCACGCTGAATTGAAAACAAGGTGGGAAAATTTCCCACCAACTGAAATTAAAATACTGCCAAGTTGATATACTTACAACAGTTTCCCACCAAATCATCTAAGATTTGAAATCCCATAAATGTTCTATAAATAAGAATACAAAGGCAGTAAATGCAGATTCACCAACCTAAAATTCCAGAGATTTCAGAAACATACAACAGCAAAATGAATGAAAGGAAAGTTTATGCAATTTTAACTCCATCAGCACGACTTCTCATTGCTCAGCGGCTTCTCGCAAACAGCAATAACGGCAAGCTGAATAGAGGCATCACGGCAGAAGTCGCAGCATCATTTGGAGTGTCCCCTCGTACAGTCCGACTCATTTGGGAAGCTGCAAGGAAGCAAATTTCAGAGGGGAGGCCTATTTCTTTTCCGGAAATCATCCCACGTCAAACTTCATCTCGACTTAAACAGTTAGATGAGGAAGCCATTAAAGTCATTCCATTCTCCAAGAGAGGCACAATAAGGAAGTTAGCAAATGAGCTTCAAGTTAGTAAGTCAGTAGTGGGGAGGTGGGTGAAAAATGGAAGCCTTAAAGCACATACAAATGCAATCAAACCAGCTTTGACAGCTTCAAATAAGGTGAGCAGACTCAAATTCTGCTTATGTTTCTTGCACAAACATATGAGCAACAAGATCAACTTTGAACCAATGCATAACGTAGTTCACATAGACGAGAAGTGGTTCTATATGCAACGGACAAGTGAAAGGGCTTATAAGCTGAGTTCAGAGGATGATCCATACAGGGTTTGTAAAAGCAAGCGTTTCATTGCAAAAGTCATGTTTATGGCAGCTGTGGCAAGGCCACAATACTCAGAACAAGGGGAGTTATTGTGTGATGGGAAAATTGGAATTTTCCCATTCACACAACAACTCCCCGCCATCAGAAATTCAGCAAACAGAAAAAGGGGTACAATGGTTACAAAACCAATTGACTCCATAAACAAAGAAGTGATTAAGAGCTGCCTTTTGGAAAAGGTAACTCAAACACACAAATTTTTCATCAATTAATGTGTTTAGTACGTCTCCTAAAAACTGCCCTAAGGTTTTGATTAACTATTGGGCTGATTTGGTGACATTACTAACACATTTTTATGGTGAATTGTTTGCTGTTTTTGTTTCATCACATGGCACAACAGATTCTCCCAGCAATTAAGGCAAAGTGGCCAGCAAATGCAAGTAAAAAAATCATCATCCAACAAGACAATGCAAGACCTCATACAAGCAATATGGACACAGATTTCAGGAGGGCTGCCACAGAAGATGGATTTGATATAACATTGGTGTGTCAACCACCAAATTCACCAGACACTAATGTGTTGGACTTAGGGTATTTCAGGGCTATTCAGTCTTTGCAGATTGAAACAAGATCCTACAACGTTGATGACTTGGTTGCTAATATTCTTCAATCATTTGAAGAACTAGAGCCTCACAAGTTGGACAACATATTTCTAACACTACAAGCATGCATGGTTGACATTTTAAAGGTGAATGGAGGCAACAATTACAAGCAACCTCACATTGGAAAGGCAGCAAAAGAAAGAAATGGCTCACTGCCAATGACAATTGAAATTGATGAGCAAGTAGTAAGGCAAGCAATAGACTTTCTGGTAGCAAATGAAGAAGCCACTGAATCTTATAACATTGGTGGTATTCTAACAGATTTAGGGTACATGTAAAGTAGGCTTAGAATGCATTTTGACAAGCAGGGTTTTTTGTTTACAGTGTAAACACATGCAGTGTACCTTTTGCTTAAACTGTAAACAATAGAATCTGCCCTAATATATTTTCTGTTTTATTTGCCCTCAGCAAGTTTTCATCATTGGGTTTTTTCCTATTAAAGGTGAGATGGCAGCATTAACATAGTCATAAAACAGACCATGGCAAGCTACAACATACAACACCATGTCATTTTCCAGCATGCATATGCAACAGAACACTGTTGGGCAGCTTTCTAAAACTACCATGCATTCACATCAAAATTCAGCCAAGCAGGGACATTAATACACTGGACAGACTCCAGAAGTCTTTCAAATACATTGGATAGACTCCAGCAGTCATCACAGAATCGTGCATAAGCAAAAAAGCAAGCAGGGACAGAAATCAGCATCCATTCTCATCATTCTCAGCCTTTCAGCAAATAATTGAAATCACAGAAGTGAATACACTTCATCACAGAAACATACACATCACAGAAACATCACAGAAACTCCAGCATCCATTCTCATCATTCTCAGCAGATTCAGCAAATAATTCAAGCAGAACAATTTCAGCATTCATTCCCAATAGTCTCAGAAGTGAATACACTTCATCACAGAATCATGCAACAGCAACACATTAGCAAATTCTCAGAAGTGAATACACTTCATCACAGAATCATGCAACAGCAACACATTAGCAAATTCTCAGAAGTGAATACACTTCATCACAGAAACATACACATCACAGAATCATCATACATAAACCAACACATAAACAATCAGAAAGGTGAGGAGTACTTGAACCTTTAGAACTTAGGGTACCCAGATAGCCAAACACTCAGTTTTAAATTTCAGCAACTCTGGATCAGCCTCGTATTGACTGCAGAAGGAGGGTACCTCGATCCCTTGAGGGAGAGCAACCCCATCTCCTTCACAGGGAGTTTCGGCCACGAAGCTTTCCTCCGAATCGGCCACGAAACCCCCTTCAAACTCCGAATCGGACAAGAAACCCTCATCCCAACTGGAAGCAAGCAGAAACCCCTCTTCCCTTCCACAACCCAGCACGAAACCCTCTTCCCTTCCACAACCCAGCACGAAACCCTCTTCCCTTCCCGGATCGGCCATCAAAACCCTAAATCTGAAATGAATCGGCCACAAAAACCCCTAATCCTCTCGTTTCGGCCAAGATCTTAAACACAGTTTCGGAAGAAGGTTTTGACGAGGGTTTCGGCCAAGAAACTGTGAGATTAAAATAGGGATTCAGATTTAGGAGGAGGGACAGAAGAAGAGGGCTTCGGCGGCCATAGATTTAGGGTTTCGGCGAGCACAGATCTAGGGTTTCAGAGAGAATCGAAGAGGGAATCGAGAGAGAGAGAGAGATGAAATTCCAGAAATGGGAACGGCGCAGTGGGAATCGAAGAGGCTTTCAGTGGGAGCCTAGGGTTTCATGTTCTTCGATCTGGAGATGAAGCTTCCAGAAATGGGTGATACAGAGACGAAGAGTGATAGAAATGGGCTTCGACGCTCGATCTTAGGGTTTCAGAGAGCATCGAAGACGGAATCGAGAGAGAGAGAGAGATGAAGGTTCCAGAAATGGGAACGATGCAGTGCAGATCGAAGAGGCGCACAGTGGGAGACTAGGGTTTCAGAGAGATGAATGAAGAGATGAAGCTTCCAGAAATGAGAGAGCAAGAGATGAAGAGTTCAAGAAATGGGTTTTGGGCTTTGGGTTTGATTTGTGGATCAGAAAGATTAATTTGATTTCATTAACAACTCTTAAGTGGGCTTTAGGTAGATTAAGATAGATTAAGGAAAAAATCACAAAATTTTAAGGAATAATTTGAGTGGCAAATTTGTAAAATGAATGAAATTGAAGGGTAAGGTCGTAATTATTTTTTTGCCATTTTTGGGCTGGCAAAGTTAAGTGGGACGTCCAAAAAGGGAAAGTAGGCAAACTTAACCGGGACGGAGGGAGTAATTTCTAATAGTATTATACTTTAATCAAAATATTAAATTTATAGTATAACTTTTTTTTCATAAGCTTTTAATATTTATATGATTGAAAAGCTCTTTAAATACATATTAATATGAAACTAATTTTACTGTCAAATTTAAAATGTTATAGAAGAAAAATAATCAATTCATGAAAAAAAAAATTTAGAAGAGTTGTAAAAGTAAATGACTCTAGGAAAATAAATAAACATTAAATTACATTACTATTCTTAATAAAGAGTTTTATTTAATTAGGACTCTATTTCACATCAATTAAATTTAATCATGAGGGTTAAATTTGGCATTACAAAAAATGGACGAAACATTCATACTTATATAATGTTATATATTATATTATATATATATATATATCTCTCTCTCTCTCTATATATATATATATATATATATATATATATATAAATGTCCAAAGTTGTAAATTAAGCTAGAAAGTTAATAGAAATTATAACTCGAAATGAAAGGAATTAATAAAGATAAAAAGATCTAGCTTATTTAACGTATAAGGGTACGTATGACAGAAAATTTAGTACACAAATTAAAGTTTATTTTAATCAATATTTTTTTCTTTTATCAATTATCAAATAAATTTAGTAAGTTATCTAAATTTTTTGTGTTTTTTTTTTCCCACTATATCATTGTATGACTCATTAGTTCAATGTTTCTACCTATACTTCACACAACTTCATATATTTCTAAGTGATTATTTAAATATACAAATGAACTATTTGTTAACAATTGGTTCCAGATATTTTATAAATTTTTTCAAACTCTTTCGTCTTTATCTAATAGTTTTACTAAATAGGAACATCTAAAGGCCTCTTAAGAACATCTTAAATAATTTTCAAGTATGTTTTAATTAAAAAAAATAAAAAAAACATTTCAATTTTTTTTTACAAAAATGTCATTCAATTTTTCCATATTATTCATTTATTTTATTATTCTGCATAATTAATTAATCTACAATATGAACTCACCATCTTAAAATTTTTATTTTTAGGGTTCTCAGTTTTTTTGTTCATGTTCATACTTATTATAAATTACTCTATTTATAGTATAAATCATGTTTTATCTATTTTTCATAATGTCAATTTTAACCCTTTAACATGATGAAATTAAATTGAAATTAAATGGACTCCTAATTATAAAGAAAAATCTTTGTTAAGGATAATTACGCAATTCAATGTTTATTTTATTTTTCAATTTAATTATAAATAGGCAAGAGTTCTTTACATTCCAAACTCTAATTGAAAAAGTTTACATGTTTTTATCTTCTATAATCTTGAACATTTAAAACTTTAGACCAAAATTAGTCTCATATTAAAATATATTTGAAGAGTTTTCCAAAGATATATTATAAGCATATGACAAAAAAAAAAAAGTTATACCATAAATTTAGTACTTTATTAAAGTATGATACTATTATATAAGTTAGGGTTAATCTCAATTTAGATCATTTATGTAAGACAATTTCCATTTTTTGACAACTAAGTATCCGTTTTTCAATTTTGGTCGTTTATATTTCAATTTTTTCCAATTTGAGTCACTTTTATCAAAATTTTCAAAATTGCTAACGTGTCTTTGTCATATGATTAATCAATTAATTTTTAATTTATTTGTTGCATCTTCCTCCTTCAACCATCAGCTCGTTGTTGACTGCCACATCAATGCTACCGAAAAACCTTCAAAACTCTAATTTTCACCTCAATCCCTATATTTTTGTCAAATTCAATTGGACATCATGTTTCCATTAATTTTCGTAAAAAATTGACGAAAATCACATCATTACCATCAAATAACCGCCATCATAGTTATCGAAAAACTCTATTACCGTCCCTCAAGCTGAAAATTTAATTTTTACCAAAACACACAAAATTCACAAAAAAATAATTCTCTATGCAAGCCCCACAAAAGCCCTTCTTGATTTTTTAGTTCTTACAGAATTTAAACTTGAACCGAGTAAAAAATGAATGAAAATTCAAATCGAGCCCTTTTGTTAAAACTATTTTTCGTACATGTAAGTTCAATTCGGGTAAATTTCAAAAACCACGTCAAACTATAACCTCCTTTGCACAAAGATATATAAACTTTAGAACTTTAAAACAGTCAACCTTTGTGAATGATACTTAGGTCGATACGGTGAGAATATTGTCCCGAAGATATTTATTTTTAACGATATTTTTATCTTTTACCTAATTAATTAAATTTTTTTTTTGGCTGCATCTTTCTCTTCTAACATCAGCTTGCGGATGGCCACCACATGGTCACTAATGAAAGACCTTCAAAACTCCAATTTTTGTCTCAGTCCCTATATTTTGGGTCAAATAACCTTCGAATACCATTTATATATGTTTGATTTAGAATTAATTCATCAATAAATCATACTGAATACTGAAAATGAAGTAAAACTAGGCATGCTACCGTGCCTAGGACATGCTTTTAAGCCACCATTTGAACTAATTAAAACGGATTAGTTAAATAATCTCAAATAAATAAAGTGGCGGCTTCTTATTAAAATCAATTAATCTCAATGTATAATGATGGCATGATGAGCGCCTTATACCAATTAATTTAGCTTACATGCTACTAATTTTTATGGTTATAAAAAAAAAAAAAAAGAGAATAATATTGTTTTGCACCTTATTCGTGTCTGATGATATGACATACATTGTAAAATATTGAACTGTATTGTTAACGAAATGACTTCCAATATCGACTTGATCCACACTTCTGGATGCATGAATTTGAGATTCATGCACTTGATACACAAGAGACATTCTCCAAATATCATTCCGAATGTCGATAATGTAAATACAGGGAAATAAGATTTCTAGAAATATAATAACAATTTTTTAGTTCATATTTATAACGAAATAGATCTCTCACAAATTAAAACATGATGGTCTATTGAGTCGAAAATATCAAGTCAAAATTTTTTTCTTCCTTTTTTTGTTTAATCCAACATTACTGAATTGGGATTAATATAGAGTGAATTTCTAAAGAAATTGGACTAATATAGACATTAAACGGTAATGTAATGATCCATGCAATTAGTCAACTGTAGTTTTCCTTAAAAAAAGAACAGTCAACTGTAGAAATGACAACAGCAACTAAATTTTTGATTAACTATTGAAACAATTAATTTTCTTTTAATTAGTCAACTAATTAATTACCTCATGAAAAGGTCACCTCATCGTTTTAGGATAATACAACATTAAATTTTCATTTTGTCAATCACTATTTCCATTCAAGATTCTGAGAGGACAAGAAATAATTACAGGGATTCTTAAAGCATAAAACATGCACCAGTTTATATAAAATGTGAAGCTAATATATATGGATTATCTCTCTCTCTCTCTCTCTCTCTCTTATATATGTCTTCTTCTAGCAGGAACTCTCATGCCTTGGCTCACACTGCTCTGCTTCACTTAGCCTCCATTACCAATGAATTCTCTGACCTTGAATTCTCAAATCACTCTCCCGTTTCCTCTAACACAGCACCAAAAGACCATAATTACAATCACTAAGCGAACCCATTTTCTGAGACCTGCTTTTCCATGTTTCAGGCAATTCAATAACCGACATGATTCTATTGCTAAGGTTGCAGTGTTCGAAGATTTGAACTTTAATGGTTTTAGCATTGTGGGTTGTCTTTCGTTTTGCTTACTTGTTTTATTGTGTTTGTGATCTTTAAGGTTGTGAGAAGCTCAATGGGAAAAGAGAAAGTATTGGATGATAAGGAGGCTGCATTGCTGGTTAACACTTGCATTACGCGTAATTTGCAGCCGGCTTTGAGCTTAGAGCAGGGATTGGATATGATTAAAGCTGCTGTGGAGGAGATGATGCTCAATCCTCCTCCTTGTTCAAGTGGGATGTACAGATTTCAGGTAATAGAAGTTGATAATTTTTGACTCTTTGATTGGTCGTTCATTCTGTCTATTGTAGTTAGAGTGTTTGATCATTTTCCTGAAAGAGAATCATAGTGTGGCTTGATAATCATAAAAGTCTTGCTCTCTCTGTTTCTTTAACTATTCTAATTGATGATAAAAATCATCAGTTATGAGGGTTTCTCCTGCTCCTGAGTATATTAAGATCCTTGGATTTTATACCGTGTCTGAATTCATCAAGTTCGTCATATATGATGATGACATATAGTAGTTTGACTAACCTTCTTAGATTGTGTATGAGATTGTAAATATGCCTTCTCTTATCAATATTTAAAGCTTGCAGAATCCAACAAGTTTAGAATCTTTTTTTCTTTTTTTTTCATATTTTTTCTCATTTAGGGGGTACAATAGCCTTCCCTATGACAATGGGAGTTATGCTCCCATTAGAGTGTATTGCACTTTGCAGTGTAAAACTATGAGAACTTTATCTAGATTTACGTGAAAATATGAGTTTTGTGCTTTTATATTCATAGCTTGCAGTTCCTCCCAGTGCAAAAGCATTGAACTGGTTTTGCTCTCAACCGGAGTCATCAAAGGTGTATCCTTTACTTTTCCTTTCCAGTGAGAAGGAGAATTCATCATACAAATCACTTTCTCTTGGAAGAACTAGGGGGGTCTTTGGTATTGGTTCAGCTGTCAGTTTCAAGGGCATTGCTCCTCATTCTTCAGCGAAATGTAGTCATGTACACAGGTATAGTTTCTCCCATTTTTGATTGATTAAATTCTTTACTATTTTTACGTTCACACTACAATGTCATGTTCATTATGTTATTTCAGAATTCAGTTAATTGCTATAAAGATGACAATTTTAATTTAATGAATGTTACTGCAGATATCTTCCTGCTGAATCAACATCTTCAAAGGCTTATGGGTTCTTGGATATCGAATTTGACCCAAAGATATCTTCAGTAGAGCATCAGATAGGTTCTTATTACTTTTTCATACCACAGGTAATAATTCTTTAGCACGTAGAAGATATCCTCTGTGATTTTTTGTCTTGGAATGTACATACTCTATACTTATAGCATCTATGTAATAAGATTACCTTTTCAACAGATTGAGTTAGATGAATTTGAGGATATTTCTTTCTTATCTGCAACACTGGCATGGGATGACTCTTCAATGTGTACCTTTAGTGAAGCTGTTCAAACATTTGAGAGAAATTTTGACCAGGTAGTACAAGGTTGTTGCCTTATGCTTCCCAAATTTGTTGTTCACAGTTTCTTTAGTATCAGATTGCCAAGGAGGTATGACCTTTCCACGTTTCTCTGATTTGTGGGAAACAAGGAAACTAACCAAGAGTTGAGAGGTTGCTTGATGTTATGTTTTGAATTTCTTTAATCATTTTCTATTGGGCTATTGCTTGGAATAAATCATTCCTTAGGTTCATAATCTTGTTCATTTTAAAATTCAATGCCTAAGTAAGACCTTATTTGTTACACCAACTGTTTTGAGAAATCAGCCTGATTATATTTATACAATTTTTTTAGTTTTCTTTAATTTTTTCATCCATTTTTTCTTGTTTCAGGCCAGACATTCCTGTTTGACTGGTAGCCAGTTAATTCGATCATCTCTTTTGAAGTTCAACGATGAAGAGAAACATAGGAAAATGGTAAAAGCCAAAATTCAACTTCTACAGGAAATGAAATCATCATTATTTAATCTCTAAGATTTGTTGCTGTTGCTTATCAGTGTTCCAATTTGAGCAACAATTTAGGTTTCTTGGTCTTGACCACTTGCATGCTGCATTTGTGAAAATATTTGGCAGGTACGTATAAATGCTCTCTTAATGGATGGGAAGCATCTAGATGTCAGCACGTCAGAAATGGTATCTCCTCTAACCTGGTACATAGCTGTAATCTTTTCTTTCATCATTTTAAAGCAGTATGCTTATTGGGTAATGTACTAACAGATTACTGTCCTAATGCCTATATTTATTGCAGCAAGATGCCTCATCTTGCAGTCAGTTTTCTGCCAGGCTTTCATCAACTCTATTGATTGCAAATAACATGGTACGAATTAGTTCATGAGGAAAAGCTCACATTTTGTCAGATAATCCCGAGTGATATAATTTTTACATGGGTTGCAGGAAGTCTCCTATTTAATTATTTAGTTCAAATATCACTATGATCATTACCAAAGATGTTAAGTAGCGAACAACTTATTAAATTCTTTCCAACTCTAGCAAATCAGCTTACTCGTTGGCTATCCAACGTTTCCAAATTACAAGAAGTGGCTGTGTTCTTTTTCATTTCCCTCTACTTTTGGTATTATTGCTTGATGTATAACATAATTTTTGTTGTCTCTTGTGGAATTAATGTTGTATCTTTTCCAGCACCCAGGAGATGAGACCAATGGAGTCAACTATTTCACTCTAGATTCTCCTAACATCAATGCTTTGTGGGCATCTCTTATAGTTGAAGAATGCACCCGACTTGGTTTGACGGTGAGAGAGAGACAGATTATCAGAATCTTTTCTTGGCCTGTAGTTTTTTCAACTTTTCTAATTTAGTTGTTATATAGTACTTTTGTATAGCTCCTGGATCAAGGTCATCTCCCTTGACAATTGCAGCTGCTAGTCACCCCCTCACGACCTGTATTGCGTGCATTGATGAACGGTCCCTCGCATTTCATGCTCTTGGTTATGCTAAAGGTTCCCAAAAACCAGCAGTCATCATAACATCCTCAGGCACTGCAGTCTCAAATCTTTTTCCTGCGGTGAGTTCTACAGTTCCATCACTTTTGGTTATTTATCTTTGAACAATACTATAGTGTTATTTTCGTCAGATATTGAGACCAATCCTGGTCTTTTTCAATGAATGATTAGAGCCATAAAGATATAGACAATATCATAATATAGATTATTACTGGATCCATAGCTCTCAGAACAACATGATACATTCCATTTGCTTTAAATGTGTCGGTTAAGAATTTCAATATTACTCTTTTAGCTGATTGGAATTTATTTCTACTATTCAATGGCCTAAATCTCATATTGTGCTCTCATATATAGGTTGTGGAGGCTAGCCAGAATTTTGTACCAATGCTTTTACTCACGGCAGACCGTCCTCCTGAGCTTGTAGATGTTGGGGCAAACCAAGCAATCAATCAGGTATACAAGGCTGTTTGTTTTGAATGTGATCAATTGAAAATTTACCATCTCTATAGTTCACTGTCTTCGATTCTGCTCAAATTTGACAAAATTGCTAATTTGTTGATTAATGCATTCTTTGCAAGTGGACCAGGATAAAGAAACACTCACTAACTCTGCAGTTTACTAATTTAGTTTTTTTCAGTCTTCTTGAAATTTATTTGCTATAACAATATGATTACTGTATTAATGATTTTCGCTCCAATGAATCATTACAATTTCTCCTTTAGGTCAATCATTATGGAACATTTGTGAGGCAATTTTTCAGTCTTCCTCCTCCTGCTGATGAAATTTCTGCAAGACTGGTTCTTACCACAGTCGACTCTGCAGTATTTAAAGCAACATCTTCACCAAATGGTCCAATACATATCAACTGCCCTTTCCGAGAACCACTGGCAAACAATCCAAAAAGTTGGAACCATAAGTGTTTAAATGGATTGGATTTTTGGATGTCAAATAGTGAACCATTTACCAGATATATTCCACCGCAACAATCCATATCATGTAATAACATGCACTGGCAAATGACTGAAGTTCTCAAACTGATTCAAGGGGCAAAAAATGGAATTTTAGTGTTGGGTTCCATTCACAAAGAAGATGACATGTGGGCAGCACTTGTGCTGGCTAAACATTTGTTGTGGCCAGTTGTAGTCGATGTACAATCTGGCCTACGATTGAGGAAGTACTTGTCATCCTTTCTTGACAGCAAGGACATTTTGTTCGTTGATCAGTTTGATCAATTGTTAATGTCAGATTCAGTCAGAGCTTGGATGCAGGCTGATGTGATAGTACAGGTATGTTCAATTTATATAGTTTGACAAAAGTGAAAGCTTCTAAATCCCATGCATGAAGAACCAAAGAAATAACTCGTTTAAGTAAAATCTCAATTTCTTTATGAATTCATCAATCACGAATTATTTGATGGATACTCGTGAAGTCCTTATTTCATGTCTTTGTTATAATAACAGATTGGAAGTCGGATAACAGGGAGACGCATTTCTCAGATGATAGAGCATTGCTCACCTTGCTCCTATGTCCTGGTCGACGATCATCCAGGTCGTCATGACCCTTCTCATATCATGACACACAGAATTCAGAGTACCATCTCTCAGTTTGGTGATTGTGTGATTAAATACTGCAATCCAGATGTAAACAAGAGATGGAGGGAATCCATAGGAGGATTGGACATGATGGTATGCTACCACTAGCCCTTTTACTCTTTGATGCTCTTTAGTGATATTTTAATTCAATACCATACTGTCCTTATTTGAAAATCAAATCTAAGATGCTCCAAAAGAACTTCTCTTTGACAAATAAATAATTTAATCTAGTACTTTGAAAATCTCTCATCACGCTCCTAAATTATGTCATATTCTAATTCTATATAAACTTGTTAGTATAAGGAAAAAAAATTCAGATACTTCTCCACTTTTCTTGGAACACATAATATTGACGTTCTCCTCCAATTCTATAGGCTGCTGGGGAGATATCATCATTTATTAGCTCCGAGCAATCACTGACTGAGCCTTATGTTGCAAGAAAAATATTTGAAACACTTCGTTGTGGATCTGCTTTATTTTTTGGAAACAGCATGTCAGTACGTGATGCAGACATGTATGGGAGTAATTGGGTGCAATGCACCCATAGTGCTTCCTTGATATCGAGCTCTGGTTTACCATGCCACTGGGTCCAGGTCACTGGAAATAGAGGGGCTAGTGGTATTGATGGTTTGATTAGCACTGCGGTCGGATTTGCAGTTGGCTGCAACAAACGTGTAAGTACGACACACATTGTTTAGAGTTAAAATAGTTCTTTAGGAACTCTCCCATCTTTCTGAACCATATTTATGGAGACTAACACAGTGTGCTTGTATCATTGATTCATTGCCTCATGAAAATGTTGACATATAATAACAAGCATGGATATAAATACTTCAAAGTTTGACCAGATAGTTTCTCTCTAAGACGAAGTTGGACGAAATAGCTGTATGCAGGATGACTTTCTGATTGCAAACTTTAAGTGGACTATTGATGTACATTCACAACAAATGTTTTCTTTAAACTACTGAGCACCTTCATTTTGGAAATAGATATGTTTACCAGTAGATGACCATATGGATTATTTTGTGTTTCTTTATAAGATCAGGTGCTTATGGTGATGGGAGATGTTTCATTTCTGCATGATACCAATGGATTGGCGCTACTGAGAGAACGGTAGACTTTCTGTTAGTATTTTTCCTTTTAATTATCTTCTTTAGAGTTTAATTTTTTTTATATATTTTTTTTTGGCTAAGTGCCAATCTTCTGCTTCACATTGTCTTAAGTGTACCTGTATAAGTACACATGACTTTTCCTTCTTTTCTGGTGTCATGGTCTTTCGGTTCCTTGGCCCTTCTACCTGTGTCTTGTTTAGATTATTAGATTTTACATGAAATGTTCGAATAGAAACTAAATAGATCTACTTCATTAGAAGAGGTTGCATAGTTGTGAGTTTGTCTGTTATTATAACACAGGCAAGTCCCTAACTGTTATTCACTTTTGTTCAAAGATCATTCACTTTATGTTTTTTACATAGTATATGGTGCAAGTGACAGTATGGGATGTTTTTGTATGATATATATTGATCACCTTGATCAAACTGTTCATTTCTCATTGTTAATTTATCCATTTGATCACCTTTAATAACGTATCTTCCTTCTAAAAGGAAATCCCGGAAGCCGATGGTCATAGTTGTTATAAACAATCATGGTGGTGCAATATTTAGCCAACTACCAGTTGCAAGTACTATAGACAGAAGTATAATGGATCAGTTTTTCTACACATCTCACAATGTCTCATTACGTGATCTTTGTCATGCACATGGGTAAGAATATCAGCTCTTACCTTCAAAAGAAATTCCTATGTAATATGTGGAGTTTAAAGATCTTGATAAATACTTGTCTGATAATGAATTCTTGGTGTTTGAGTTTGAAATAAACCACTGATATTCTGTGCAGTGTAAAGCATGTACAAGTGCAGACAAAAGGTGCTTTGCAGGATGCGTTATTCACATCTCAGAGAGAAGATGCTGATTGCGTAGTTGAAGTTGAGAGCGAGATTGATACTAATGTTGCATTTCATAGGTTGTCTGAAACCCTTTTCTCAAGGAAATGAGACATTACTCTTTCTATACACTGATACATTGTGTGTCTTCTCAGTCATTTGCGGAATTTTACTCGCCAAGCCTCAGATCATGCTTTCAATGTCCTCTCGAAGCTTTCAACATCAGATTCCACCTTGCCACCCATGAGCTACAAAATCAATAAGGTGGAATACTCTCTATACCGGTAAGAAATAAACGTTTAGAATTATCACATACGACAACTAGAAAATTTCTATAAATATATTGTTCTTTCCCAAATTATGACAGGGTTCAGCTAAATGCTCCACCTACCTCAGCTTCCAGGGATTCCAACAAAACCACAGTCTACAGAGAAGGTTTCGTCTTACGTCTGTCTCTTGAAGATGGCAGTACTGGATTTGGCGAGGTAAGATGAACCCCCATTTTTTTCAGTCTCTCTTTGGAGTGACTTGGACCAGCTCCAATTAATAATAAAGTCATTTTTTCATCTCACAATCCCTGTTAATTCTTGAGCAGGTTGCACCTCTTGAAATCCACAAAGAAAATCTGCTCGAAGTGGAAGAGCAAATTCGGCTTCTAGTACATGCCTTAGAAGGGAACACAGTTAGTAACATTGTACCGCTGTTGAAGTATTCATTCTCCTCTTGGATATGGAATGGTTTAGGAATTCCGGTAGGCCTTTTCTAATCCTTATTTGATTATTTCTTAGTGCAACAAATCTAGATCTTGTTTTTTGTACGGCTTTAACATTTCTAACATGCTACAGCCAGGTTCAATCTTTCCCAGTGTCAGATGTGGATTAGAGATGGCTGTGCTCAGTGCAATTGCAAGTAGACATGGTTGCAGCTTATTGGATATACTTCATCCATCAAGAGAAGGGTTGTCAAAGAGCTCATCCGCGGTTCAAATTTGTGCTCTTATTGACTCTTATGGAAGTCCTGAGGACACAGCTTTCACTGCATCCAGGCTTGTTGCTGAGGGGTTTACTGCTATAAAAATAAAAGTAACACGCTTCCCTAATTACTCATATCCTGAGTGTTATATTACCAATCTTTTGTTGTAGTAGAAACATCAGCTTTCAAATGTGCTATCGCAGGTGGCACGTGGGGCAGATCCTGATGAAGATATCGCTGCAATACAAGAGGTGAGAAGAAAGGTGGGGAAGCATATTGTACTCCGTGCAGATGCAAATAGAAAATGGACATATGATGCAGCTGTTAAATTTGCTTCCTCTGTCAAAGATTGCTGCCTGCAGTATATTGAGGTATGATCTAAAGCATCTTTGTTCGATAAACCATCAGTTCTTCCAAACAAGGTTCTCCAACACCAGCTTTCCATCGAGTGTCTCAGTGATATGGTGTTGTGAACCTATTCATGTTCTCCAATAAGTTGTCTTAAGTAACTACTAATCTTTTCTATCTATGGGGTTTTAGGAGCCCGTTGAGAACGAAGATGATATAGTGAAATTCTGTGTAGAAACTGGGATACCTGTGGCTTTGGATGAAACCATCAACTTTAACAGGGAGAATCCTCTTCAGGTCCTTCAGAAACACATCCACTCAGGAGTAGCTGCTGTTGTAAGTGGGAGCACTTTATTACCAGGCTTAACAATGTTTCTCGGATATTCGTTAAGTCTTTACTAATAATGATTTTCTCAGGTTATCAAACCAAGTGTTGTTGGAGGTTTTGAAAATGCAGCATTGGTTGCACGATGGGCTCAACAGCACGGAAAGATGACAGTCTTGAGTGCTGCATATGAAAGTTCAATTGGATTGTCTGCTTACATTCAATTCGCCAATTATCTGGACGTACAAAACGCTGAGATGCAAAGGTTGATGAACAAGGAAGAACAGTCATCCATAGCACATGGTTTCGGTACTTACAAGTGGTTTAAGGACGAAGTAACAACTGACCCTCTAAATATTCATTACAATCCAGAACATGGCTTTGTAGAAGCCGATGCTGTTCATGCCGGTCAGTTCCTTCAGAAATGTCAAATAAACCCCGAAGCTGTTATTCGAACCTCTGCACAAGAACAAGTGAAGGAGTACCAAATAGCAGTTGATTCAGAAGACATCTCTTTTTCCATAAACGTGCTTGAAACTGGGGAAAGCAATAATGTAAGTGAAAGAACTTCACATTATTTTTCCAATAAATTGTACCGATATCTCAACCTTTTCATTGTTTTTCTTGCACCCATTGATGCAGGGTAGTGCAGTGGTTTTTCTTCATGGATTTCTTGGAACTGGCAGAGATTGGACCCCCATAATGAAGGCCATCTCAAGCTCCACTCGATGCATTGCAATTGACCTTCCAGGCCATGGTGGATCGAAGTTGCAAAATTATAGTAACAACAGTTTGGAACGACCCAATTTATCGATTGATGTGATGACTGATATTTTATGCAAGGTGTTGAATAATCTCTCTCTCGGAAAAGTTACACTCGTTGGGTACTCAATGGGAGCTAGGATCTCACTCTACACAGCTCTAAAATGCAGCAACAAGGTGTGTGTGTGTGTGTGTGTGCCTTATTTTTGCTTTCCTTCAAATCTGATTTTGCAAGTATCTAACAATGTTCTACAAAAGGTTGAAGGAGCTGTGATAATTTCTGGAAGCCCCGGTTTGATAGATAACGATGCAAGAACTATCCGTAGGGCGAAAGATGACTTTAGAGCAAGCACACTTGTCTCTAACGGCTTAGAATTTTTTATAGATGCATGGTATGCTGAAGAATTGTGGGCTAGGTAAATGGTGGTTATAATTTTCTTCTTCCCAGATTACTTTCTTGAATTTCTTAGTCAAATATACGAACATTTTGCTTCCGATTTTCATGTTGCAGCTTCAGAAGTCATCCCCACTTCAAGCAGATAACAAGAAATCGTCTGCAACATGAAGATTTACACACTCTTGGCAAAATTCTGTCTGACTTAAGCATTGGAAGGCAACCGTAAGTTACCAAAATTTTGATACAAATGTGGTTCGAAACATCTCACATTTTCTCATTACTCAGTTTCTAAGTACACTAAAAGTCGATCTTTTTCTTGCTTTCATTTTCATAATAGATCATTGTGGGAAGATCTGAAGCAATGCAAAGTGCCACTACAGCTCATAGTGGGAGAAAAGGATGCCAAGTTCAAGGCTATAGCTCACGAAATGTACAAAAAAATCAGGCACGAAAACGAGAGGACTATCGTTGAAATCCCAAGTGCAGGACATGCTGTTCATATTGAAAATCCTCTTGCTGTTATCACTGCTATAACACAGTTTATAAAGACTGGGAAGAATACTTAGTTTCTTTCAAAGGATTAAGTTTTGATCATTCCTTTATCTTCGACTATACACGAGTTGCCTCGTCTTACAGAATAATCTAGATCGTTTATACCCTTATAATCAATCAAGTGGTATAAGAAATCAAGTGATAGATCTCATTTGTAATAAAGATCATCGGCGCATTAGCTGCAGCATCAATGTATTATTCCATTGTTCTTGCAAGAGATTGGACATATTTAATAGTTTGTGATTTTTTATTGAGATTTTATCCAACCATGCAAATGTCTTAAAATAGAAATTAAAATACTAAGATGCCTCCCAACACAAATAATTAAATAAATATAAACATTGACATGTGAAATTACTGAATTAAAATTCACTTAATTAATATTGATATAGTACAAAATATCTTTTTGTAGTTCTATACTAAATGGCAATTTATTACATCACCTTTTTCCAAAAAAATAAACATGAAATAAATAATTGAATTTTGTTGGTCTAGGGCTAAAATCAAACCAGCCATTTTAAACCATGCGAGTTAATTCCCCATTTCAACCAAGGATGAAAATATCGGTTTCGTTAGATATATCAATACCTTAATTTTACGGAAATATCGATGGATATATCGGTTTCGATGGAAATATCGATACATATATTTTTTCGATTATTACGATATTTTCCGATATTTAGCGATATTTAGCGATATTTTCTCGATATTTACCGATATTTTCCTGATATTTAGCGATATTTACCGATATTTTCTCGATATTTACCGATATTTTCCTGATATTTAGCGATATTTTCCGATATTTTCTCGATATTTACCGATATTTTTCCAATATTTACCGATATTATCCAATATTACCGATATTTTACCGATATTTCTTTTATATTCATAAATTTTCCTATAATTTTTACCTAAAGTCATCGATATCGAAATCGATACCGATATATAACTAATAATTATTGATATTTTATTTATTTTTTTACAAAGAAATAAAAATATCAAAGATATATCGTTACACCCCGTTTTTGTTTCGATCACGTCAAAAAATGGAAATATCGGGGATATATCGGAGATATATCTGAATATTTTCATCTATGATTTCAACATATTCACTCTAAAAGTAAAATAATGAAATACGACTTGTAAAATTTAAAAATCACGTTCTACATATGCTAAATCGAAATAGTTCAATAGAAAAATCAAGATTCCAACAAATAAAAAAAACTATTGTGGGTCTGAAAAAAAAAATTATTTAGATACCAATTTTTTTTAATAATAATTGAAAGAATCTTGCAAGTAAAAAATATATATATGTTGACTACGTATGAGTAGGTTTGTAAAGTAGAATTAGTGATTATGTTGGCACGAATTTGGAATATAAGTTATCTTAAAGGTCAATATGGTCCCATCACTAATCCAAAAAGGAAAGATTTGGTCACGGCCACCATGAATATCTCTACTAAATACTCTTATACTTAAATTATTAGATTAGATAATAATGTAACATATATATGGTTAATTTAGGACACAAAAATTGAAATGAAAATTCTATTATTGATGGATGCCTTTCACCAAACCAGATAGTATAATACCTACACGAATCAAGAAAAGTGGTACATGACCTTTCGGAGATATTAATGTACTATATAGTAGTATATGACTACGTGAAAAGACAATTAATCATCATGTTTATAAAGCTATTTTTCATCCTTCAAACAAGTTAATGAAAATATATTAAACTATATAATAATTATATTCATCAAAGTACGATATATAGTTTTATGCGTTTATTGGGACAAATTCATGTTTAGTGGATTCAGATGATTATATCCTTTTATAATAATATTACGATGATTATCAGCATATATCTATCTAGAGATAAATTCACATGACTTTGACTAAATGACTTAGAAATATTAATGCGTGATTACATGTACACAACAACAAGATTTATAGAGAATATTATAATCCACAAAATATATAATAATAATCTTTGACTGTTGTCAAACATATCAAAATCTAGAAAATATAATTACACAAATTATAATTAGATTGCATAACACCCATAAAAAATCAAAAAGAAGATGACAAAAATAAACCAAGAATGGAACAAAATAGAGGCCAAAAGTAAATTAATAAAATATAGGACATGCATGTTTTTACCCTAAAATGAAATATTCCAATTTGGGTCATTATGCACATGATCCCTATTATTGCATGTAGCTGTCAAACCCATCATTCATTCATCAGTAATATTTATATAATATTATCACACATAATAAATAATAAGATTACATACATATTCATCTTCCCATCCAAATCTAATCAATTAGATTATACTCATTTACCGTTCATGTATTACCTAATCATTGCACAATAATCATTATTATTTCAAAAAAATAATTTCAAGAAAAATTAAATAATTTTTTTTAAAAATTATTTTGAAAAATTAAATAAATGAATAAAGAAATATCTGAAAATGTCTGTTCGGACCCACACCTGGGCATGTTGTTCTCGATCTCGTAATAAGACAATGTTTGACTTGTGTACTGTTGAGCATCATTAATCTATGCAACAATATTCCTTCATATTTTAATGCTCAAATTAAAAGGGTGTTTAATTGTCAGATATCCCTATTTAATCTTTATTAAAGATCTTTTTTCTTTTTCTTCTAAAATTATTTATTATTATTGGTTAAATAATTTTATGGTTACTTTGAATAAGTTACGGTTACTACTAAAATGTATAAAGATCTCGGAAAATATGACTTTTTTCATTTTAGTAAGTAATTTTAACGCGGTGCATTAAATTACAAAAAGGAGATTTTTCGGATATTTTTTAGAGGAAAATTGTATTTAATTTTTCATTCTCTATTTTTATGAGTACCAAAAAGGAGGGTCCACTAATGCAGCTTTCAAACCAATAAACAAGCTCCACGTGTTAATTCTTGAATTTATGACGGGTGCACCTGTAAGCCGATTACATAGGATTATTCCCCTGCCTTAAAAGCTGAACAATGGAGAAGCTTTAAGTGAGAAACTGGTTTTCTGCAATGGAGGACTATTTAAGTGTGTTTTCTCTTACAATTTGACAACAGAAAGAAAAGCACCATTGTAGCAGACTCAATGGTTCGTTCAATTTTTTGATTTTGATTTTAGTTTTTCATTTGAATAGATTTTAATTTCTGCATAACTGTTATTACCAACTAATTTTTTGCAGGGAATGAGTCTCAGTATGTATCTTCTCTGCACGTTTCTGCCTTTGTTTTATGTGTGTGTTTTGCTAAATCTTTGAATTGAATGTCTTCACGATGTGGGTTTTGTTTTGTTTCCTTAAAATCTTCGCAAGATTAATTTTTTTTTGATATGATGTTGGAAAAAATCGATTCTTTCTGAGGAGAAAAATCAATGTGGAGTTAATTGTTTCTATGAGTTTTGGCTTAAAAGATTTGATTTTTTGAGGGTTCTTTTAATTCTGATCTTTCTTATGTTTCATTTCATTTATTTTAGTGAATGACAGAATTGGAGATAGCATTCTGAAGTTGATGAGTTTCTATCTGTTTCTATTTTTTCCTTTTTTAGTTGTATGGTTATTTACACTGGAATCATTGTGTGATTATGTGACTCTAAAAAGAAACAAAAATAACCCTGAAACTGTGTCATTGTCATTTTGGAGACCTACAGCCTATCATGATTGCTTCTTTTTGTTGAGTTATTGTGTGATTCCATTTCATGTTTCATGAAAACCTTCTTTATCTGAAAATTATGCATTTTATCACGAAATTTCTGCCCATACGAGGGCTATGAAATGACAAGTTGATATAACATAAGTTTCTTGTCATTAGTGAAGTAAAGGGAATGTGAATCTAGTTAAATGGCCTATGATATGTATTTATATCTAGCATTTTTTGCTCAGATTGTTGTCGGATTAGTTTTTCAGCTTATAACCGTACTGACACGCGTCAAGAAACATTTCATTTGCTACTTTATTCACACTTGCATCCAGAGAGCATTCATGCATGATGCATGTCTTTGAAGCATCTAATACGTGATCCTAATTATGTTTGCGTGATAATTCTCTATCTAATTAGATGACTTAGCAACTCTCGTGAGTCTAATATTTTCCTCTATCAGAAGTTAAGCCAATATTTTGTGTTTCAAATATCCCTAAGAGGTCCATAAATGATTAATTTTATCTAAACAAGAGTAAAATTTAACTTCTGAATTATTAAATTCTGAGGTTATTGAATAATGGTGGTACTTTTTTGGAGCTAACAGTGTGTTCCTCAGTCAAGTTAGTCATCTTCTAGATGTCATGATGGAGTATATGACCAGCCACCTCATCTTGAAAATGTTTCGTGATAAATCAACATTTTCTTTCTTTGCATGTTTTGACAGGTTCTTTTCTTTTAATTCAGTAATTGATTGTCTGTTCATGATTATGATTTGGAAGGAGTCCTTGTCATCTAAAAGCTTGATACTTAGTTTTATGTTAAAAAAATTCTTGCTCACATGTTTATTTATTTTCTATTGTTTCAGTCCTTTACATATCATTAAGGAGTATGATTCTTCGCTTCACAGTTGATTGATCTGCTAACGAGTGAAAAGCAAGGATGTAAGTATTATTCTCTCTCTCTCTCTCTCTCTCTCTCTGTTTTTTTAAATGTTTACTATATGATCTATATCTAACTGTTGAATAATTTAACGTATGAAAGTTATGAAATGGAACCATTTAGGGTTTTCAACTTAATACGCGTACGATTTCTTGTTTGAAGTGTTTAAAACTTATGATTGTGGGTTTTTCTGATGTTACATGTTCTTGGGAATTGTTGTAGAAAAGTAGTAACAACTATGTGATGATAATTTTTTTATCTCACTCTCAAAAAGGGAAAAAAATTTAATAATGCATTTATCCGTTGTTACTGCTATTAAGACCTCTTTATTTATATCTCTAAATATTGATTTTGTGAAAATTCAGGTCATTTAAAATCGAAATAATTTTATATCTTCATTGGTATATAAAAAAAACTTAGAGATGTTGGCATGCACAGTCTCTAGTCTTTTATTTATTTTTGGTTTAGGATTTAAAAACCAAAAAATTGTGTTCTCTGTTATACAATATGCAGTTTGCATTGCCTCATGTTATGATTGTTCTTGTTTCATTTAAACCGTTAATAGAAATATGCAAGTCATTCATTTAAATTGCAGCCGTGGCAAAGGAAGTTTGTCATTTCGGTTGGAGGTTTAGTGGGCATAAGTATGATCATTGGGACATGCTTGTGCCAAGAGAATCCGATATTCCAGCTTTGTTTCTCGTCTTCATTTTGCTGCCCCTGGTTAGTTATTTCATACTAGGAAAATGGAGTGAGACCTCAAAAAGAAAGGAGAGGTTGAGTTTGATTGCCAGCGAAGCAGCTGAAGAACCTCTGCGAGTGAATGATATGGCTGTTGGCAGTGTTATGCCTATCATGCATATGCCAAACACAAACAGTGGGATTCGTCAGTGTGCAAGATGCTTTGCCTCAGCTACTACTCGTTGCTCACAGTGCAAGGCTGTTTGGTATTGGTATGCCAATTTCTTCACTTATATACCTTATCATCACAAAAACAAAGTTTTGGATGTATTGTTCCATAGACATCTTTACCTCATCCTTTTCATTCTGACAAATCATGAATGAGTTGGCTGAAGCTTGGTCATATCTGTTTTTGTCATCCTTCCATGCAAATTTTTTCTGCTTGGTATAATTGATCTTCATGCTCTTTTGTCCTTTTATATCAACTTCCATTTTTATTCAAGACCGTTGTTTCAATAGTCTGGTTTTTGATTATTAGGAATTAAATTATTGTCCTAGTATACCATCTATATTGAACTTTCACGACATTTATTAGCGCCGAACTAAAATGAAACTGAATTTATTATAGTCTTAACTGTTACCAGAAATTCAGTTGACAGTTTAGTCTGTATTCATATTAATGTGACCTTTGTTTTGTGATTGTATGTGAAATATCTCAATCTTACATCAACTGTCAGCTAGATCATCACTAACTTACTGCATCTGTGTAGTTCGGGAAGGTGTCAGATTGTTCATTGGAGGCATGTTCACAAGCTTGAGTGCCAGCAATTGGGATCATCTCCTAAGCATCTCTCTATTGAAGGATCTCTTGGAGGGGTCTCACATGCTGAGACTATGGACCAGTGTACCTTCAAATACGACAATGCTTTGTCAGCAGATGTCGTTTCTCAAAGATCTGCAGGCATAGATACATTGCTTACGAGCCACAGAGACTCCTCTGAGGAAGAGGCTGGCACTGGTTTTACTCAGCCACCAGAAGATGCTTACGTGAGAATATATTACTTTGACTGGTTGTGATACTCGTGTATATATCTTTCTATATATTCATATAGATTGATATGGGCACAAAATACGTATAAAAACATAGCTTCTCAAAGTTTATATAATTATTTGTTGCAGGTGAGGGAAGGTGATTTTTCCCTTTCAGAACATCGTGCTAACAGTCCTCGTGTATCCAAGAATGGAGACAACGATCTGAGAGGTGCCTTGCATGAAAATGACGTGGCAGAAAGAGAATGTCTTAGTGCATTTGATGGTGGAAATAGCCGTGAAATTTTAAACCTATCAACTACAGCAATGAGTGGCACAAATGAAACAAAAGGCTTGAATTGCTCTTCTGAAAGGACTTCGACGATGATTAGTAGTAAATCAAGAATTGCCTCACAGTCTAATGGAATTGATCTGCATAACAGCCCAAAATCGAGGATGAAGACGTCCAAAGAACCACTATCATCCGATACAGAGATAATAAGTGTTCAGACTGCCAAGGAGTCAAGTAGGTTTACATACAGTTGTAAACTTGTAACGGACACCATTTAACTCTTTCATTTACTGAGATCTTTTGATGCAGGAATTGCTACACTAAAGGATGATACCCCTTTACAGGAAAATAACAACCTGGGACTCATGAAGGTGACCAAGTCAACGAAGGTTGACAATCATCAACAGTCGGAAGATAGTACCATCAGAAAAAGAAAAGTGAAGGTCTTATCCTTGCTGCATGATTGATGGAGTCTGTATTGTATATGGACTCTTGACATGGAAACTCATTATATTCAACTTCTTTGGTTTGTTTACCAGATGATTTTCCCCTATGAAGAATTTGTGAAGTACTTTCAGTATGAAGCATTCAACGTGGCACCTAGAGGACTTGTAAATTGCGGAAATAGGTAAAATTATATCTTGGTAAACTATTTCAAACTAATTCCATGTGTTATTTCATGTTCTACCTTTTATTTTGTTGCAGTTGCTATGCCAATGCTGTATTGCAGTGTCTGGCATGTACAAAGCCTCTGATCATATATCTTCTTCGTCAGTCACATTCCAAAGCGGGTATGTCCGGTTTCTTAAATTTTATATTGTGACGAGGCTCCTTTTTAGTTACAAGAGGGAGCCATTGATGACATATATGCATGCCAGGTTGTTCCAAAGATTGGTGTCTCGTGTGTGAACTCGAGCAGCTTGTACTGATCCTGAGGCAAAGTGGGGGTCCTCTGTCTCCTATAAATATTCTTGTGTATATTAGAGGTCTTAATAGTCAGATTGGTGATGGAAGTCAAGAAGATGCTCATGAATTTTTAAGGTCTTTTAACAAAATCTCTCGTTATCTCTTCTCATTTCATTCCATGTATCACTGTCAAAGTTAACTTGGCAATGTCTACACAGGCTTCTTGTGGCCTCAATGCAAGCGATATTCTTGGAAGGTTATGGCGGAGAAAATGCTGATCCTAAACTGCAAGATACGACTTTCATACAACATACATTTGGGGGATGCCTTAGATCGAAGGTGCATCATCTTTGAGATGCTTCTTTTGCCTTGTGGCAATGAATCTTGACTAACTAAACTACCCTTGATGAAACAGGTGAAATGTTTGAGATGTCACCATGAGTCGGAGCGAGATGAGAAAATGATGGATCTTACCCTCGAGATATTTGGTCGGGTCAAGTCATTGGAAGATGCTCTAACGCAGTTTACTAGCTCGGAATATCTTGATGGGGACAACATGTATAGATGTGCAAGGTCTGTTAACCTTCACTATACATCAGTTTCTTCAAAAATGCTTTCAGTTTAACGACTTATAATTATCGTTCTTAATGGATCAAAAGGTGTGCTGAATATGTTCGAGCAAGGAAGCAATTGAACATAAAAGAGGCTCCAAATATACTGACTATAGTCTTGAAGAGATTTCAGGTACTTCGTTTTTGTCTTTTCTTGTCTTACTGTCTTGGATTCCTAAAGTTAACGCTACGTTATAATGCCCAGGAGGGTAATTATGGAAGATAAATAAATGCATAACTTTTCCGGAAATGCTGGATATGACTCCGTATATGACTGGGACCGATGACATACCTCCAATCTACATGCTTTACGCTGTTGTCGTCCACTTGGATATATCTGACGCATCATCCTATTCTGGTCACTACATCGCGTACGTGAAAGATCTGCTTGGAAATTGGTTCATGGTAGACGACACAGAGGTAAAAATCCGCCCACAAATTCAATCTACTTTAATTTGCATTTCCTTTCTGATCTGATAGTCTCTCTTTTGTGTCTATAATGGCAGGTCCATCCAGTTGAAGTGAACCATGTTATGTCCCAAGAAGCTTATATTCTCTTCTATATGAGGTAGGTATTAATTAAGGTTCCGTAAATGTGCAAGATTTCTGAGATTATGAATACAGAATCAGATTATCTGATCTGTTTCTTTGTTGGTTTTATCCAGATCATATCCTCGCCCTGCTAGAAAGGCTACTCGATGCCAAATGAAAGCCCAAAGGTCACCCCGACCAGAACACAGCGTCCCAAGTCAGATCATCATCGAGCGATCAGAGCCTCGTTCAGGTCCTAATTCAGAGACAAATTTGGTAAGACAAAGTAGAAGCAGACCATCAGCTTTGAAGAAATTTCCAGAGTTCTCAGATGCTACATCGAGCGATTGGTCCCTCTTCACAAGCTCAGACGACTCATCATTCACAACTGAGAGCGCAAGAGACTCTTTCAGCACAGTGGATCATACAGAAGTTCCGTCTTCATCCATCTCCCAGCCAGCAGAATCTTCATCGAAGAGAAGCTTGTCGAGCAGAGTGTTGCCGGATAGCAAGCCTCAGACGAGGTTTGCTCGTGAAGGTGGGGACCACTCAGGTGTAAATCATGGTAGTCATGAGGCAAGACAAGGACCAACTCAAACTCATGTTAATTGTACTATATGATTGATTCTAGCTAGGTTTTAACTTTCTTCGAATCATTACAGAGATAGCTAGCTAGCTAGATTAACATGATATATGCCTCATATTTTTGGTTTCTCATATTGGCATGAGGCAAAAATTATTATTGATTTTAACCATCAACATCAAAAGATTAATTTCCTTCTCTTTTTTATGCTCTTGAACTCCATAAGTACTATTGCTTTTCAGTTTTAGTTTAGTTGAGTTATAGAAATGAACTTCCAGAATATGTAATGTCAAATGCAACAACAAAACTAGGCGGCAATACAGGATTTTAAATATTTCTTTATACAACGTTTGAAATATATTGTAATTTACATTATAAACACTTAATATGAATGAATGTATTATACATACTAATAAGAATAGGCTGGAAATTTCATGTGTAGGATACAGAGACATCCTAACTAGGTCAGCACCCCTCGGTATCCTACAATAAACGTCACAAATTTAACCCTATACTAAAACCCTACCCATGCAACCCAACCCTAAAAACAGGTAGCACTTCTATATATGTCCCGTGAAATCCATTCTTGACCGATTCTTGCCATCAGTGTTGACTCCTATGCACTTGATAAACGACAGCAAGTACCAATTCTTCCGGACGCTGTTGCAATACGAAGAAAAGATACGAATAATTAGTTGAAACACATAACGTAGAAATACATGACTAATATAAACGAATTAAATTAATATCATACCTCCGACTGCGACTCCAAACGGTACTCAGTCATCAACCAGTTAGTTTTGGTATTATTCCTCATGTAGGTCAAGGACAGCTTATATCCAATAGTACTTCCATCGTTACTCCTTACCGGAGTCGAACTCTGAGTAGCTTTCCAGTAGCAACCCTGTCTTGACTTGATACCCCTTTCGTATTTCAATTTTCCAATCCTTTTGATTCTAGTAAAGAAATACATTCTCCCATCGCCATGATCAACACCTGGAGACGAGAAATATTATTCGAACAACCAAATCAGTCAAAAGAAATAAAATACTGTCGAATTCTAACACATAATTAATATAAAAGAAAAAATGAATTTCAGTACAAGATTATCGTTCGTACCTTGGAGTTGATCAGGTTCTTGTTCGTAGATATTTGTCCACGTTATGATGCCGCTAGGGATGTAGCCGTTAACATGTTCCACTTTCAAATAATAATTGATTAACTCCTGGTCCGTAGGCCGGAACTTCATTCCGGCAGGAAGATTGGACTTCCAATTCTCTTCGTCCATCAGAAGATCGTCCATATTTATATATACCTCCTCATCAGCCAAATCAATTGTAATGATCGAGGAAGATGGCATCAGAGGCTCGAGCATCGAAGAGGATGAATGATCAGATGGAGCCATCGAGGAAGATGGCAATGGCATCAAAGACGCAAGAAATGAATTATCAAGAACCTGTGTAGCTTGATTATCGGCAGCCATGGTGAGAGAATCTGAATTTGAACAACACTCCTAAGTTAATCACTTGATGGGTATATATAGAGATCATAGAGGGTTCGTATATTATCAAATCTTAAATCCAAATCTTTTGTGGTGCTATTTTTGTGGGTGTTTGTTTAACTACAACAAAATTAACTTTAAAAGTTCTATCATAAGCCACTAATTTGAAGTGTCTTAATAGGTTATGTATTTAAAGTATCTTAATAGATTATGTAAAAAATCTCATTTAATTTTGTCTTCTCAAGTATTATAATATTACATTTTCAAATGTCTTATTAAGATTGTTTTTATATTTATTTATTGCGTTTTGTAGGGTCCCTTATTATTTTTATTTTTTATTTTTTTTCTAAATTTTAAATTTTAGTTTTAGGAGTGAATTGGATGCATGATCGGCCCGAAGGCTGCCCTCTCTTTCCCCTCGCTCTCCTTATTAATTATTAATGCTATAACAATTAGATTTATTTTCTATATATGATGTTAATATAAATTTTTATATCATATTGATAAAATAATAAGAAGTTGAAGATAAAATTTGAAATTACATATCTAATTCTTCATAATATATATCATTCAATTAAAGTAAAAAGGTAGGAAACATTATCCACATATGAAAAATAATGTAACATAACATCTTACAAATACAAATTAACCAATCTAATAAAATATTTTAAACAATTCAAGAAATGGCAAAAACTTGTGTGCACCTAAGGCATAGATCTAAGATTCGTGCCCCTGACCCGACCCGGCGCGTGGGCCGCTTCCACGCGCACCCACACCTGATCTGGTGTGCCCACGCACACCAGATTTCTAACTATGTGCTTCAATATTAGGTGTTATATGTATACTTTATAGGTGTTATATATATGTGTTCTTGAGGTATCACATATATAATGGTAGGTGTTATATATATATATATATTGTATGTGTTATATATATACTATTTGGGTGTTATAAGTATATTCTTGAGGTATCACATATATAGTGATAGAATGTGTTATATATATACTCTATAGGTGATATATATATATAAACATTTAAGGTATCATATCATTTCTGTAATTTGAAATTTGAAAAAATACCAATTTATATTGTTTGTGTAATTACCTGCATTTTATTTATAATCATCTGACAAATCTTTTCAACAAAAATATATTTAAAAGCTTAATTAATAAAATAATTACTTGAAGAAACTAGGTCAAAAATTTAATAATACCTTTAGAAAATGTATATAACACCTATAGAGACTATCAGTAACACATTTGTAATATTTTCATAGTTACTTGAAGAAACTACATTAAAAATTTCATAATACCTTTAGAAGGTGTATAACACCTATAGAGACAATTAGAAATACCTAAGTAATTTTTTTCATGATCACTTGAAGAAACTACATCATAAATTTAATAATACCTTTAAAAAATGTATATAACACTTATAGAGATTATCAGTAACACATTTGTAATTTTTTCATAATCACTTGAAGAAACTACATCAAAAATTTAATAATACCTTTAGAAAGTGTATAACACCTATAAAGACAATGAGAAACCCCGAATAATTTTTTTTATAATGACTTGAAGAAACTACATCAAAAATTTAATAATACCTTTAAAAAGTGTATATAACACCTATAGAGACAATGAGAAACACCGAAGTAATTTTTTTCATAATCACTTGAAGAAACTACATCAAAAATTTAATAATATCTTTAGAAAGTGTATATAACACCTATAGAGACTATTAGTAACACATTTGTAATCTTTTCATATATTCAAAATTACTTGAAAATCTACTTAAAATCTAACAAAAGCGGCACTTTAAGTCTCTCAACCTTAGCAACAACGAGAGACACACACAGCTGTCAATTGACTCATCCATTGCTTCTCTTTCTGAAAACAAGGGCTTGCAAGGCGCCATCTCTCTCTGAATCTTGAAGATGAGAAGTGATCCATTCCAGCCATATACAGCAATAGGTTTCGGCCTCTAGTGCCAAGGTCATTTACATCCAATTCTGCATATTCCACTCTCTCTCTACACAACTGTATCAACCCCTCATGGAACCAACCCTTATGTATGTATACACACGATCAACATCGTACTCATCATTCATCAAAAAGCTTAATTATACATGTGTGTGTATATAGATGCAGGTGTGAGTGGTATGGATCGATGAGAGTGATGAACCCTACACCGGAGCAAGTGCAATCCCTGGAAGAGATGTATAAACCCCTTCTTCCGACCAAATCCAGTGCATTGGGTTTTGTTCGTAGAAGAAGGATGAGCCTAGTAGAAGAAGCAGCTGAGTGTAGAAGAAGAGAAGAGAGTGGGTTTTGTGCCCTAAAAAATTTAATTACTAAGAGAATATATATCTATATCTATATCTATATCTATATCTATAATAATATATACGTATGAATGTTTTGTCCATTTTTTGTAATGCCTATTTTAACCCTCTTAGATAATGTCAAATTTAGAGTCCTAATTAGAAAATACTCTTATTTTTTGTAATGTCTATTTTAACCCTCTTAGATAATGTCAATTTTAGAATATTAATTCAGATTAATACAAGTTAATATAATTTGTTTTATTTATTTTAAGTTAATACAATTGAAACATGAAAATCAAATAACACAGATTCCATCCAAATCAAACAAATTTTGAAAACAGGAAACCTAATACAATTAATGTCAATTTTAGAATATTAATTCAGATTAATATAAGTTAATACAATTTGTTTTATTTATTTCAAGTTAATACAATTGAAACATGAAAATCAAATAACACAGATTCCCTCCAAAACAGGAAACCTAATACAATTAGAATTCTAAACTTCATGCAATTCTAAAAGATATAGTTACAAAAAGAAATTGAATCCTAATACAATTAGGAATACTAAGACTCTATAAATAATCCTTCAATTAAACTAAAAAATATTCAAACAAAAAGAGATAGAAAGAGAAAGAATACAATTTATCGAAATTTTCTTCCGAAACCAGGTATAAATTTAATTAATTACTTTCTACTTTATTTTCCCTAGATCCATGCACAAGATTTTGGTGAAAGTTTTTAGATTGTTACTCATTCTTTACGAATTTTTTCCATTGCTATAAGAACTCAATTTTAATACCATTTCGGCCAAAATATCCACCTCCGAAGATGGGCCAAATTTGTTTTCCATGACTTTGGATGAAATTTTAATAAAACTTTAAACTAAAACTATGAAGATAAACTTCACTCAAAAATGAATTATTTTAATTCATTTTTATAATTAAATATATCTCAATTATAATCATATTATATCTTTTCTTGATTATCATATTATATAAGTTCATAATTTTGTTGTCACCGAAAGAATCTTATATTGACAATTTATTAAATTTATGATATATTCTAACGATTCATAAGTAAATATAATACACTGAATTTATTAAACTTTATGTATTCACTATTTCTTATATGCACGATTTTATTTTGTACACTTATAATACATGTAATCTTATAGGGTAATTAATATATAATAAATTTAGCATAAATATGATATATAAATAAAATTGAATAAAAATATTTAAATACACTAAATTTTGATGGACTTTTATATTATCAGTTTAAGTTAAATTATAGTTTTATTTAAATAAATAAACAAGTGATTATTGTATATGTGTTAAATTATAGTTTTATTTAAATAAATAAACAAGAAATTCAAATCTAATACGATTACAGTTCTAAATCTCCATTGAAACCTAATACAATTAATATTTGTAACTCAAACCTAATACAATTAGGAAGACTAAAACTTTATTAATAAGACTCAACATTAAAGTAGAAAATATATACAAACAAAAAAAAATAAGAGAAAGAGAAAGATAATAGGTATTATTATCATATTTATATGTTCTATTAAATTTTGATGGATTTTTATGTCAGAGTTTTCAGCTTACGATTATATTCTAATTTTGATGGATTTTTATATTAGAGGTTAGAGTTTCTAGATTTCGATAATGACTATATCGGTGCTCTACTTTTGGAGTTAAACAGAGTACTACACGCAAGAGGTTATCTCATGTGGTCAACAACTCCAGTTTATAGAAAACTTGAGGAAGACGTACAAATATTGAAAGATACATGTATTCTTAATTGTTGTTTATGAACTGAACTAACCCTTTCTTTTTATTCTCTTGTTGATATATATTTTGCACAATATTGTACGAATATATATAGAAAAATTTAAATGAATTTTTATTTGAACAACCGATGACCGATATAAATGGCGTCAAAGGAAACTTGCAGGACAAAAGAGGAAATATGCAAATCTTAATGATACTCAGAAAAAAACTTTGTAGAACATGTTCTGCAAAATCGTGAAAGAGACCGACGATGTGTAATTTACAAGTTCAAGCAAATTTAAGTAACTCTGAAGGTATATATTTTTAATATTTTTTCTTACATTTAAAATTAAAAAATCCTTATTTTAATATATGTATCTAATTATGAATTTTAATGTCAGAACAACATAAACTAAAAAAAATGTCAAGTTGCATTCACTGTGGAGCAACAAGATTTGAGCATGAACCTCCCACTTTTTGTTGTGATAATGGAAAAGTTAAACTTACACATTCAAATGTTCCAGAGAAGTTGTATGAACTATATACATCTCAGTCAGAAGAGTGTATTGATTTTCGAAAAAATATACGTTCATACAATTCCATATTCGCATTCACTTCATTCGGAGTGGAACTGGATAAAGAGCTTGCTTCATCACGACGAGGAGTTTTCATTTTTCGTGTACAAGGAATGATTTATCACAATCTTCCAAGTTTAAGTGTTAATGGAAAGAAACCAAATAATTTTCAATTATATTTTTTTGATACTGAAAATGAAACTGAAAATAGAATGTGTTTTAATTCACATGTATCAAAAGAAATTGTTTGGAAGCTCACTGAAATACTAGAGGAGAATCCATATGTCAAAATCTTTAGAAGACTAACGGAGTATTGTTCTCTAGATGATGTAAAACTTTGCATCACAAAAGATGTGAGATTAGATCAGCGAGTTTATAATGCTCCGACAGCAGATCAAGTTGCAGTTGTTTGGATTGAGGGAAATAATGATAATGTAGGGTTTGAAAGAGATATTATTGTTAGTACTCATTCCGGGGATCAATATAGAATAATGCACTATTTTGGATGTTATGACTCTTTACAGTACCCTCTTTTATTTCCAAGGGGTGAAACAGGATGGCACCAAAATATTCATAAGGTTGACATATAAGAACATGCAAATGAAAAAGAGCAAGATACCTTTTTATGTTCTAATATATTTGAAGAACATATATCTTATAAAGGATAATTAACTTTTTTTTCAAAATTTATCTTTTTCATTTTTTCAATACACAACAAATATACCAAATGTGATGAATGTTTTTTTTTTTTTTCAAAATTTAACTTTTTCATTTTTTTAATGCACAACAATTATGTCAGATGTGATGAATGCTTCAAGACTTACATCAAGATCTACTCCGAAGGAAATTATCTCACAAGAGCTAGAAGGTATGTATTGCATCGTTAAAGTAAAAATTATATTGAAGTTGACTTTGTAAAAATCTATCCAACAAAATAATCTACCAAAATTCTTTTATGTGCATGGTCAATTTAGAAAGGACAATTTTTTCTAGGTGCATTTTTTTCTTTTATGTTAACTTTTATCTTTTATTTTTTAAAAATTATATTTCTTTTGATGTTTTGATTTGAGCACACTTATATATTATTTTCTTGCGGGTATAACATATAAAATTTCAGTTCATTCTAATCATTCTAACAATTTTTTTTTATTTAAACAGTCGTTGTAAAAGGAGATGCAAAAAAGTTTCTTGCAGAGAGTACAATTGTTATAAGTTGCAAATTAGAGATCCAAGACACTCTTCTCTATTATACTTGCTGGTAGATTGTTGCAACAATATGCAGTCGATAGTTATATAAAATTGGAGACAACAAGATTACATTTTTTCAGATTGAACCAAGCAAATTTGAGAACCGAATTCTACCAGGGGATCATGGATAGTGTTTTTAAAGTTGAATTTCGTGGAAAAGAAGTTGGGTCGATAATTTTTCTTCCTGCATCATTTATTGGTGGCCCAAGGGATATGCGGCGGAGATACCTTGATGCATTAGCGTTAGTCCAAATATATGGAAAATCAGATCTATTTATCACCATGACTTGCAATCCTGATTGGATAGAAATACAACAAAATCTATATATGAAGGTCAAAAAGCTCAAGATTGTCCCGATATAGCTGTAAGAGTTTCCGAGCAAAATTGCATGACTTGAAAGATCAATTATTTAAGAAACAAATATTTGGAAAAGTTGTTGCACATGTTCATGTGGTCGAATTTCATAAAAGGGGGACTACCACATGCTCATCTCCTGATTATTCTAAAGGGCGAACACAAAATTCATACAGCTGATCAGTTTGATAAATTTGTGTGTGCTGAAATCCCTAATGAAGAAAATAATTCTCAAATGTATGGATTGGTGAAGAAACACATGTTACTTGGACCATGCGGTGAAAAAAATATGAAAAATTCGTGTATGGTGAATGGTAAGCATAAATATCATTCTCCAAAAATATAAAATTAGAAACACATTAAAATATAATTTAACTTTCCATTTTTAGATCATTTTTTATCTTTATTTTCTTTATTTATACTTAACCAACTGTTAATAATTTATTTCAACCCTGATTTGTAGGTAAGTGCAAATGTCATTATCCAAGACCTTTTTTGTGAAAGCACCATAGAAGGTAAAGATGGTTATCCAATCTACAGAAGATGGCAAAATGGAGTGGTTGTTCATGTTTGCAATGCTGAATTGAATAATCAATGGGTGGTTCCTTACAATCCATATTTGTTGTAAAGATATAATTGTCACATCAATGTTGAGATATGCTCGGGAGTGACGGCTGTGAAGTACCTTTACAAATATATTTACAAAGGTCATGATAGAGTGACAATTAATCTATCCCAAAATGATGATGATGATAATGTGATCGATGAAATCAAACGATTTCAAGATGCAAGATGGGCGTCTTCTCATGAGATGAGTCATTATGAAGGATTTTTGAATTCAATTTAAGTGAGATATACCCTACAATCTTCAACTTACAACTTCATCTGCCAAATAAACATTCCGTCACCTATTGGAATAATCAAAATTTGGAAATGTTGCTGGCAAATTATTATACCTCCAAGACGATGCTCACAGAATATATTTTAACATGCGTTCAATGTGAAAATGCTAGACAATATCTATACAGAGAGTTTCCAGAACATTATGTGTGGAATAGACAAAACAAGTGTTGGAGAGAAAGAAAAAAAATGAGAGGTGATTGAACGTATTAATACAGCAAATCCCACAGAAGGATAAAGTTATTATCTACAATTACTCTTGAATCACGTTTGAGGACCAACATCTTTTGAGTATTTGTTGATAGTAGATGGTGTGCAATGCTCAACATTTAAAGAATCTGCACAAAAAGAGGATTACTTGAAGCAGATCATAGTATCTTTGAATGTTTAAATGAAGCCATAACATTTCAAATGTCACATGGGTTGAGAAGATTTTTCACAATAATATTGGTATTTTGTACACCAAAAAATGTGAGAGCTCTATGGGATACATATTTCAATGCAATGTCCGAAGATTTCAAAAAAGAAGCAGACATATCGACATCATATAAGATATCGAAAACCTTGAAGAGCATTAATTCTTTTTTGGAGAGTATGGTAAAAGATATAAATTTATATGATCTCCCAAACACTGCTTTGGAAATTAACGTTGTTGAAGGAGAATGTGGAAGACAATTACGAGAAGAATTGTCTATTGAAATTCCTCTTGAAGATAAAGTAGGAGAAAAAAAGTTGAATGCTGATCAACATATGACTTTTACTATCATAGTGGAATGTGTTGAAAAGGAAAATGGGGGTTTCTTCATTGATGGACCGGGGGAACTGGCAAGAGATTTTTATATCGTGCATTGTTAGCCCATCTTAGATCAAAAAATCAAATAGTTATTGCGACTGCCACATCTGGAGTAGCAGCGGCGTTGATGCTAGGAGGAAGAATAGCACACTCACGATTCAAAATACCAATAAATGCAGATGGAAACAGTAAATGTTCTATTTCAAAACACAGTGGAGCCGCATAATTATTGCGTAAAGCAAATTTGATTTTATGGGATGAAGCTCCAATATATTTGTTTAGGTCTTTTCTGAAAAAGATTGAATTTTTTTCTCCTTTTTTTTTAAAAACAGGAAACATAATACAATTAGAATTCTAAACTTCATGCAAATCTAAAAGATATAATTACAAAAAGAAATTGAATCCTAATACAATTAGGAGTACTAAGACACTATAAATAATCCCTTAATTAAACTAGAAAATATTCAAACAAAAAGAAATAGAAAGAGAAAGAATACGATTTATCGAAGTTTTCTTCCGAAACCAGGTATAAGTGAAATAAGGTTATTTTTTTATCTTATTATTATCTTTATATGTTCTGATTTTATATTGAGTTGAATTTGCAAGTTATTTTAATTAATTATACGTCATTAGAAACTTGTTTTATTTAATTATTTATACTCATTCGGCTAGCAATAAGTTAATTTTAAATAATGTTATAAATACATCGTGGCCTGATTAATCTCCATTAATAAGGGGATTTATATAAAGAATTGTCACCTATGTTTTTTCATTGTTACCTTCTTTCTACTTTATTATTGTTTCCCACTATTTATTGCATTGCTAAAAAATTCATGCTTAATACTCTCTTTTCAAACAAACAATGATATACTTTAATTTTCAACTAATTCACTCAATTTTGTTCTATCGAATCTCAATAATCATACACCAATTAGTTTTGCTTTGATGGTTTAATCATATACACTTATAAAGATGTAGAAAGATGTTTCTGCATGCATCAAGTTGATGAAAAATAAACAAGGGTTCATTCTTTTATAAATATATAAACTTTCAGATAAGTATGATATCAATCAAACATGTAAATATTTTTATTACAAAACTTGTGTGACATAATCTCATGTATCATTTTTGTAAGACGAGTCTTTTTTAACCATTGATCAGACTCATTTCAATACATAAATTTATATGTGAATCATGAAGTATGAGTTGTGAACTTCCTATGTAGACGTATATATACATGAAAAACATCTTTTGTTAATTTTTTTCTTTATTTATTTATGTATCATTTTTAAACGTATCCAATACTTTTGTTTGGCGGCAATATGTGTAACATATCTGTTTATGTTGCTTATATTAAGGTAACAATTTTATTTTTTAATAAGGTTTTCATTAAAAAATAAAACAAATATAAATAGAGTGACAACCATTTTCTCATGTCGACAATTTAATCACTACATTTTTATTGTTTTTCTAAATAAAAATACATACACATGGTCAAAGCATATCTGAACATCACAGACGGTTGATCTTACAAGGAGCAAGTAAGGTCCGTTTTTAATTGCCCTAAACTACAACACGAAAGTTGAAGGAGGAAGGCTGAACGCAATTGTTGAAGCCATAGAAAAAATGGAAACTGTGGAGATAGTAAATGACAAATTGAACAACAGAACCACAACATTGACAACAACAGTGGACACTCCACCAATGATGAACCAAATAAAAGAAGAAGAATCAAGAAGACAAAAAACAAGGAATGCAACCATATATCCAGCATTGAAGAAGATGATACAATCATACATTTATTAAACAAGTCAAAAAGAAAGAAGAGTAAGACAGAGAAGAAGATCAAACAAGAAAAAATATAATTGGTAGTCAAATTTGATTGTTACCTTTTCTTTTAACTTATTTTAGATTAGTTATAGTTAGTAGTCAAATTAGATTGTTACATTTTCTTGTAACTTATTTTAGATTAGTTTTATGAAAGCTTTCTTTTAAATTACTATTTTTATAACTCTTATTAAATTGCAAAATCAATAACTTAAAAAATTCAAATGTTAACTACATTCTAATAAAATATTAAAGAAAAAGTGAATGGAAAAAATACTCTACAAAAATCAACCAAAATATAGATTTTTAAAAATTTAACTCCTCACGTGCAACGCACGTGTTCTCTAACTAGTATATATATATATATATATATTATATATATATAAAATGGATCTGGAGCGGGTTGGGGCACAATAAGTGCTACTCTCAAGAAATATATAGAAATAAGGGAAAATTCAATTTTGGTCACTTATGAGACTACTGTCCATTTTACGTCCACTATGAAAGCTAAATTCAATTTTAGTCAATTTAGGCCAAATTCGTCACTATTCAGTTCAATTTGTTCGCAGAAACCAATTCTTCATCGGCAAGTGTAATTCAACCGTCCCCGGATTTTTTAAAACACCTATGTGGCACGCCGGATCCCACGTGGACGAGTCAACCATATATATAATCAAAAAAAAGAAGGAAAAATGTCTTCTCCCCAAGCCCCCCTGTCCCCCTCCCCCTTGCAACTCCACCGCCGGCCGTGTGCATCTTCTTCGTCTGCAATTATTGAATGAAACAGTCTTCCATATGTGTGAGAACCGAGACTCTCATAACACTCATAATCAATATAGTCCATGCATTCATGCATTTCATAAACGATATGTTTATGTGCTACTTTAAATATTGAATTGTTTTACGTGCACTCTTACGTAATTTGTAATGAGAAAATCCTAGTATTTGATTTAGATGTGAATAGTGTTGAGTGTACAAAATAACTTGGGTGATAAATTATATATAACGTAAATATAGATTGTCAAAGAAAATAAATTTATGGAGGAAGTTCAGATATTATATATATGTATATTTACATATATCCCTCATATTATGTATAAACATGTATAGATATATGTCTCACTGCACACGGTCATATAATGTGCAATATAAATAATAATTAAAAAAAATTAAGTAAGTACTATAATCAGGGAATAGATAATAAGAGAGTTAATATCATTAATTATACATTTTGGAGTGATGACTCACTGTTTAGAATATAGAGAGGCAGACATGTGTCCAATAAAATGGTGAGTCATATATCTATAGCATTCACTATATAAAGGGGGAGCACACAAATTAAGAAAGAAATGAAAAGTGAATTAAAGTTTGCAAGCAAATGTAAGGTACGTAAATGGTAATTACAACGTCTTATAGATTTAATTTGCACTTATTGTAGATTAATGATTATATGCATGTATAAGAATGTAATAGGCTAATCTATATATATATATATATATATAAGCAGGATATTCTGTCAAAAATAACTGCAATAAATTATATATCTATTAAATAATTATTATTTTAAGAAACCTATTAATTGCTTTCATATTGTATTTATTGTAAGAAACTCAATACAAATAAATAAATACAAATAAACCTATTTATTGTATTGTAAGAAACTCAATACAAATAAATAAATATTTAATTTAAGAAATCAATTATGATTCTCAATATAGTATTTATTGTATAGAAATTTCAAATAAAAAAAATAAATAGATAAATAAGATGAAATAAGGGATTATATATTTATTATCTCTCATCTTATTTTTAAGTACTTATTTTAAATGGTAAATTACAAAAAACAACTCCACCTATCTACTTTTTTTCAAATTGCAACCTAATCTTTTTTTTTCTTTTTTTTCAGATTGTCACCTAGTCTTTTTGAGGTTTTGTCGATTGCAAATTAATTTTCCGACGAAATGAAGATTAATTTGTTCACTTTGCAACCTAAACTTTTTTTTTATCTAATTGCAATCTGAACTTTGTGTTTTTATCATATTGCAACTAAGAATGAAAAATTCGATTCCGGTGGAAATATAGGTAACTTAAATTCATGGAAATATCGTGAAAATATCGATATCGATGGAAATACATATATTTATTGTTATTTTTCCTATATGTTTACCAATATATTCCGATATTTTCTCGACATTTATTGGTATTCCATCGAATTTTTTACCGATGTTACATATATTTCACCAATTTTGACCAATATTTCCTTGATATTTATTTTATGAATATCGATCACACTTATATAATATAAATGTCACACTCATATATATAACATAAAGGTATCAGTGTGAAGCGAAAAAAATCATGATTTGCAATTGGACAAAATAAATTAAAGTTTGGGTTGTAAAGTGAAAAAAATTAATTCATTTGCCGAAAAAATGACCGGAAATTTTGCAATTGGCAAAACCACAGAAAGTGTAACGCCCCGTTTCTTAAAAATATAAAATCTTGTTTTGGCGTTACTTATATTAAAATTAGACTCTTTCAATAAATAAAGAAAACTAAATTTCGAAAATAACTGAAAAATGTTATTCCATGAAGCATTGGTATGAAGTACGAATTTTTGGAAAATGCAGCGGAAACGTTTACCTTAAAATTACTTTCTTTACAAACACGGTTTTAGTTCCATGAACGGAGTTATAGAAATAAATCATTTACATAAGTAAATAATTTTGGAATTTGTAAAATAAAACTCTTTATTTAAAATCTTCTTTGACCTTGATAATATCGGCTACTAGCATGCCACGCTCGCGTACCCTGTCCTAAACATTTAAACATATAGGGGTGAGTGTGCGAAAGAAACACTCAGTGGAGGTAAAGGCATATACATCAAACATTTAGACATTTAACATCGGAAAACATAACATTTGGAATACATTGCATTTCCCCGGGACTTTCAGCCCGGTGTACTTCGGAGTTTTACATCCGACGTAAACTTTCTTCGGAACTTTCCACACTTTAAGAGGCCATAATTGAAACCTCGAACATTAAGAGGCCATAATTGAAACCTCGAACATAAGAGGCCATATTTGTAACCTCGAACATAGCGGGGCCACGTCTGAAACCCCTACATACGCATACGCATACGCATACACACATAATTGATTGAAGAGGAATGCTGAACGTCAACGTCCAATTCAATCACAAATAAGTACAATCAACTTGATCACATTTTGTACATAATTAATTGCGCACATTTTAACAGATAATAAAACACATAATTTACCCCCACCTTGAATATTCAAAAGTTCGATTGCGGTTCGTCGTCCCCTTCCTTAAACTGGCCTTTCTTTCGTATTTCCTACATAATGTAGAAGCTCATCTTAATACTTAACTTGGTCATCTATAAATGAAATAATCTATCAAATTAACTCTATCTCAAATATCTATAAGATACTTAAAATATTAAATTACTAATATACGATATTAATCGAAGATTCGTAATTAAGGGTATAACTTGAACGAATTTGGGTATTTCTCTATTATTTAGGTTTAATTCGTAATTCGTATCAATCGTGGATTAAATCAATGTCTATAACGTACTACAATAATCTAAATACATTTATCGCTTAAGTTTTGATTTCGTAATATAATTTTGGTGTAATTCTAATGTTCAATTATAATTTAATCATAATACAATAATTAAAATGCAATATTACATAACTTAGGGTTGAATTGCATAAATCATAATCATAAACCTTTAGGGAATGAAATGCATAAAATCAAACTTTGGATCAAACTTTGCAAAATGGTCCTTGATAAAAATCAAATTGCAACTAAACCCCCCCCCCCCTTCCCCTTTTCCCCCCTTCCCCTTCCCCCCCCTGCTCCCCCCGCCATCTCCCAGCCGCCACAGCCACTGCCGCCGACGGCCCCGTCGCCGGCTCAACCCCTACACGGCGCCGCCACTCACGGCGGCGCCTCCCCCCGACTCCACAGCAACCAACCAACAAACACCCACACACCACACACACTCACACACAACAACCACACACACTCACACACACAACCACACACACCACCACCACCACTCACAGACGCACACACGCAGCGCCGCCGCCGGCGGCGCTGCTCCCCAGCACCTGCACGGCGCCGCCGCCCCACGGCGCCGCCCCCTTGACTGCCGGCGGCCGAGAGTGACGGAGAGAGTGAGAGAGAGAGAGAAACATGGAGAGATATATATATTGATACATATATATACATGAAACAAAAGATACAACTACAAGAACAAACTTTTGTAAATAAAAATTTACCCTTCTCAAACTTCCAGCAAAGAGATCGAAGCAGAAGAAAAAAAATAAAAGAAGAAGAAGATGGAAAGAGAAAGAGAAGATATTTGTCCAAAAGCTTTATCTCCAAAAAAAATATACACGTGTACTATATATATATATGTGTAGGAATGAAGAAGTGAAGATCACTTTTCCTTCTCAAATTATTTGCTAAAAAAATATGGGCCAAGATTGGGCTTAAAAAAAAAGATTTGGATCCAAAAATTAAACATTTTGGGCCTAAGAATTTTGGGCTTTGAATGAATAATTACATAAAATTTTCTTTTGTTACAAACTCATATATATATATATATATATATAATTAAATTTATTTTGGGTGTTATAGAAAGATTGGGTGACAATCTTAAAAAAAAACAGATTAGGTTACAATTTTAAAAAAGTCGATAGCTGGGGTTGTTTTTTGTAATTTACCCTATTTTAAATCAATTTTAAATATATAATATATAAATCAATCATAATTTAATGATCTTAAATTTAATATTCATATAAAATTTATCAAACTAAAATATGGAAATGTATGTGTGTGGGCTTCAATGATTTTTCATTTTTAAACGTTTTTATGATATTAAAATGTAGAAAAAATATATTATAGGTGTACCTAATAGATTACACATATAAAACATATCAAATAGAAAAAAATAGATTAAAATTATTATTGCAAGTTAACCAACTTATTCATTTGAAATATACAAATATTTTATTTTATATTTCTTATTTTATATTTATTTGTTGTCAAATTTTATTTATTATATTCTGATTAATTGAGGTGGTATAAGGGATTGGACAGAGGTAATTTTTCGTGTTTCACAAATTAAAATTTCATCATTCTTAGTCCCTGATATATTGACTTATCAATCTTATGATTATTATTTTTTTTTATTCAAAATGTGTAGATTAAGTCCAATTTTGAATTGTTTCATTTAAATAGATAGTAAGAGAGATTTTCATGTATTTGATAAGCTGATATAATTTTTTATT